>OZ005658.1:231959935-232469516 GCA_963930645.1 Salticus scenicus
CGAATACGTTTCCTCTTTTGAGCAAACTCTTCTGTTTAGTTCAACAAAGGCTTTTATATTTCTTCAACAATATGTTGGCGAATTATTGTCTCTGCTATATTGTCTGAAATATCTTAGAAAGCACAGTAGCTTTTATTGTGTCATTTATTTCATGCATTTTGAGATTTTGAGAGTCATTTAAATCATTATTGAATCTTTTAATTTTGTAAGCGATTAAAAGGTTACAAGGGTTTTAGAGGTTAAAGGGAAAAAAAATCTCTATTTCATATATATATATATTTGTACCCAAGGACACTGAACAGGGGACAGTCCCCGCTCTTCGCTCTTGGAGCGATGTTGAGCGCTTCAGTGTCTCGGGCAACAAGTGTCCGAGACAGAGGGAACTGCTCCGAAATACCCAAGGACACTGTCCTATGTCCATTATGTGAAATGAATTAGCACGATGTCCTTACAGTGCATTTTTTTATTTATATGCAGGCGCGGCCAATACCGAATCTCGCCGACAGCTGTGACCCATGTTATTCTGTGCGGAAAAAAAATTCCACAATTACTCATTACCAAATGTATTTTTTTTTTTTTTTTTTTTTTTTTAATTCCGTTTTCACTTTCAGAAAATTCACAACCGTTAAATTAGTACTCAGTTTCGAAAAATTTATCTTTTAAAATGTTTATATTTTATTTTCGAGTTTTCACATAGTGCATTCACTTAGTGCATTTTTTTTTTTTTTTTTTTTTTTTTACTGAAAAATGAAAAACTAAAAATTAAAAAAATCCATTTTTTCGAAATGAGTACTGATTTAACGATTATGAATTTTCTAAACATAAAAATGGAATGAAAATAAATAAATAAATAAATACATTAGGTAATGAGTAATTATGGAAACAAATTTTCCCATAGAATAACATGGACCACAGCTGTCGGCGAGATTAGGTATTACCTGCTTTAGTTACAATAAACGAGTTAAGACGGTGGAATAAGAAACAATGTCCCTTTTCTTTGATTGGTTGGTTGCCTTTTAATGGCGCAAGGTCCATAGTGGGACATGCTGCGGCAAAAAGATAAATACAATATAAAAATAAAAAGTAGCTTCTGGATGTGTTCGCCCATCCAGATTTCTCAATTTAAAAAAAGTACAAAACAAGAATATATAAAAAGGTTACAATAAAATAAAATGTAAAAACAACATAGAGTCAAAAAATAAACAGTGTATATTATAAAATCAGGCGTAAGATGTTACAAACTGTGTAAATAATAAAAACAGATATAAAATATGACTCCATTTTTTTTATTCGTGACAAATGTACACTGAGAAAAAATTCTGTAAAAGACATCTACCATTTAAATTGTGGCTCAAAAAAAAAAAAAAAAAAATAGTTCCATATCATCCTCATAAATTCTAGTCCCTTTTGAAAGCGAGTTTTAGAAACCCCTATTACAATTCTAGAGAGATTGTCTATATTATCAAGGTCAAACCTATTTGAAAATATCTCGAAATAAATGTGAACACAAGAGGCGGGTTTTAGCAACTATAATCTTGGTTTATAACCCAATTCTAGATAATCAAACGAGAATTTCTCGCCTTACAAAATAATCAAAATATTCAGAATTTTCAAAATATTGTTTCACCTTCTAGAAATGTGTAGACTAGAAATTCTCGATCATTTCGTCTATTCAGTTTAATGTGTGCCTTATGCGCATAGCTCGGAAAACTATATTTCTAGTTAAGGGATTTAGAAAATGGTCACTTATTCCTTCTAGATGAAGGGGGTATATTTTTTTCTCGGTGTATTTCAGTGTAGCACATCAAAGTCATGGTGGAAACTTTTCATAAAATGTACATGATGTTTTTATTTCTGAGGTACAAATATAATAAATACATTTTTTACTTTCTCTTACCCATAAGGTAGAGAAAGTATTGTTTTTGAGTCAAATTTTCGAACGCGAGTTTTTGTTATATTTACATGTTCTGAGGTCCCCTGAATACGAAAATCATGTTTTTAGCAAATGGTCTGTGTGTCTGTGTGTGTGTTTGTTTGTGTGTCTGTCTGTTATCAGCATATCTCAAAAACAAATTATGGCAGAAAGTTCAAACTTGGTATTCTAAATGTGTATTATATAAGGATGCTACAGTAAGCTTTTCGTTAAGATCAAGCAAATGGTTCGTGTACAGGGACAATCAAGAGAATTCTAATACATTCCGTCTATGGGGGAAATTGCAGGTGAGTAGAGTTTAACGTCTATAGACTGCACTAAACCAAATGAAACGAATATTTATTTTTTGTAATAGAGATAGTCAACGGGGGAAAAAAATTGTGTATGTAGGAGCCTCGCCTCCCCCCCCCCCGTGGGGGGGAAGTCCCCCTCGAGGGGATTAAATTTTCATGATGGGTATCTTTCAAAAGAGCTCGCCAATACATTTAAAACGAATGGTTGAACCATCGATCTGCGATAATTTAAAACAAAGTTATCGAACAACAACAACAACAAAAAAAAAAAAAAAAAAAAAAAAAAACTTAGAAAAAAAAAAAAAAAAAAATCTTTTTTTTTTTTTTTTTTTTTTTTAATATCGAGAATAAAATGAATGGACTTTTTTTGGATATTTAGTGTTATAATACTTCTCTAATATGGAAATCGTCTGCATTATCATAAAAGATAGTTTTTTAAAATAATAATTTTAATAAATTATTTTTAAAAAACAGAATTATTTTTTAATAGCCGAATTAAATTCTATATAAATGTAGGTGCATTAATGAAACGGAGGGTTGATGGGCGCTGTAGCCCCCCTCACACAGAACTAATTGTCATATAAAACTCTTCCGAAGCCTAATTTGAATTGTTTAACATAGGTTTACATAACAGTACTCGTTATCTTTCCTCTTGATCTGCAACCTCTATTTATAGTATTAAATTTCAGGGTAAGAGAAAGTCGTCTGAGTGACACACCAGAATATTTATTTAAAATTTTAAGCACATAAAAGAGCAACATTCAAACAATATTTTATAAATTTTTCATTAAAAATTTTAAAAAATTCAGCCGATAAGTGTTGATTTAGAGAGATCCCTCAGAAAAGCGGTTTGTACGGTTTCTCAAAAACTAATGGACTGATATAATAGAAAATTTGCACACTTCTTTAAAATATGATTGTCTAGCGCTTCACCGTAGAATTTTTAAAAAGACTGAAATCTGAATTTTCGGCAGAGTTGTATGTAAAATAATACATTTTTCAGTACATTTTATCCCACGTATAGCCTTGTGAAATTACATTTATAAAAAAAAAAAAAAAAAGAAGAAGAAGAATCCTTCGTTAATCCTTCGTTAATCCTTAGTCAATTTTATTTTGAAAAAGTGTGCGAAATTTCAATAAGATTGGTGCATTAGGTTTTGAGAAATCGCGTCCACTAATCTTCTGAAGGTTCTCCAAAACAGGAATCGCAGACTGAATTTTCAAAAAAAGTTTCAATGAAAGTTTCAAATAGAATTTAAATATTGTTCTTTTGTATGCTCAAATTTTTGAATAAAATTTTTTATTTATTATGAAAAAAATAAGAAAAGAGTTTTTTTTTTTTTTTTTTTCAATTCCTACTATTAGTTCACACTCTCCATATATATATCTTGTACAAATCTTGCAATCGATTTTTAACTAACTTCCCGACTAGCTAGAAATTTGAAACTTTCGGGATTGCTCAGAACACGGTGACAACACAATACTTCGACGTGAGATTTTCGAATATTTTATCAGTTTTCTTATAATTAATTAAAATATAAAGATAATAGCATCCTAATAGCGTTAAAATAGCCATTAAAATATTATATTTTATTGTTGCCAAAAAAAAAAGAAAAAAAAAAATACGAGTTAATTTTCTTTCGACATAAAAATAAATACATTTAATTAAACGTGAATATTAAAAAATTATAAAAAGTTAAATTATACATCGCACAAAAATTGACGTCATTATCAACATAAAAGTTTTATGCACATTGATAAGAGCTCTATGATTTATCAGAAAATTTAAAACATGGTATATAAAAAGTTTTTTTTATCTTATAATTATTTTTATTTCATTTTTCACGAGCGCTTTTTATTTCCTAATTCAAAATTATAAAAAAAAAAAAAAAAAAAAAAACTTTTTCAATAGTGTTTGTAAGTAGGAATTGACTTTAAAAAATTTTCTTTTATATTACTTGTTTCCTTTGAAATCTATGTAACCCATTAAATAATAAATAAATCAAGGAAAAAGGTTTAATTAGCAACTTATTTTTATAACTCTCTCTCTCTAAGCAATGCATGTCTTTAAGTAAAATGTATTAAAAAAAATATATATATATATATTAAACGTAATTTTCTATTTTTACACATTAAAAAACTTTAAACAAATCGATTATGTTTATAAATAATAATTTCAGAAATTTTTTAATGCGCAATTAAAATTTCAAAAATATGTATGGAGGCAGAAATATTTCGAATGACATGTTTTTTCGAGAATATTTATTAATTGTTTAAAAGTATAATTTAACCACTATTCTCTCTCATTTCACATTATAAATCATTGCAAAATATTATGATTTATAACAGGGGTGGCCAACCCACGGCCCACGGGCCGCATGCGGCCCGCTGTGTAGTTTCTTGCGGCCCGCGAGGAGACTAATGATAGATATGTTTGATAACTTTTATTAACAAATTAAAAATTAATAAATCCGTTCTAACATTCCTAAGTGACAATGCCTTTCAGCGATTACGGTAGCTGAAGAATCATACACTGTTCTAATGAAATATTATTAGATCCATTATTCATTATTTTTATTGTAGTTATTAGATCCATTATTTATTCTTTTTATTCTAGATCTTTTTTTCATTATCATAATTTTTTCTCTATTCTACTGATAATTTTTGGTTGTTTGTTTGATTGGTTGATTGGATTTAACTTGTACTATGCAATGGGCAATTTGCGATGGTCTGGAACGCACCCCTAAGGATGGTCTGGAGACATGTCATCACTTCGTTAATTTATAAAAGAAATAATTTAAATTAATGTATTTTGCTCCGAATTTTCACTCTGCCCTCCTCCAGAAAAAGTATATTCATATATGATTCATACAATCATAAGCATACACATATATACATACGTTGCGGCCCGCCTGAATAAAATAGATTTTCAATGCGGCCCGCTAAGTGTTTTGGGTTGGACAGGCCTGATTTATAAAACCCAATCTGTTACAAAAGCTGAATTTTATCTTAATTTTCTTCCATCAGCAAATTCATCAAAAGACAAGCCTTTTCCAAAACCGTTTTTTCACATTAACTCCTTTGTTTGGCTCAATAAATGCTTCGATTTTCCCGCAACACTATGTTGTCAAATTGTTGTTTCTACGGAGATTGTTATATTGTCTGGAAATTTTAAGAAGGCGCAGTATCTTATAATTAATATATTATTTAGAATAAATTATCAAATGCAGTAAAATGTTTACTCTGTCTCTATTAAATCTTTAACCTTACAAGGCACCCAGTTCCATATGTGGAACACCGACTTTAATCGTTTCTATAGCTATAAAACTATTAGTAGCGACATCTCTTGACATCTTGATAGAAGCTACTGATATTTAGCAATGTAGTTTACCTAAAGATGTCGTTCGTGTTTTTGTTATAGTGCACTCAGTGTGAAATTTGAATGAAAGTGATACTTTAGTCGTTTGTCTGAATTCAAAAATAAAAAAGAGTAGTTATTGAACAGTTTTGACTCGAAAAAACAAAATACTGTGTGTTATAACGAAGTGTATATTTTGCAGAGGTAAGTTTTTTTTTTATTTTTTTTATTATTATTACAATAGTAAACGTATTAGTAAATCATACTTTTATGTATGTTCCACATACGGTACGTTGTGCTAAAAAGTTGATTTTTCCGTAAAATATGGTTTTATTTTTATTTTTGTAAGTTTCCCCTATCTTCTGATCACTAATTACAACCTATATATTTTTGTCGCGCACAAAAAAAAAAAAAAAAAAAAAAAAAAAAAAAATGAGCCTTGTAGGGTTAAATTTTGAGAAAGACTTAAATATGCTAAACGATGGGACATAACTTAAATTTCCGAAGAAAAAAAAATGTATAATAAAACATGGAAAGATTACATATAAAACTTGATTTTTAATTTTCGCACATAAAAGGCTAATTAAGTCAGATATATTCATAAAAAGTAATTTAATAAATTATTTTAATACACACATAAAGTTCGAAAAATACGTATGAAGCAAACAATATTTTGAAAATATTTATTAGCTATTTAATATAATAATTTAATATATATTTTTACATAGATTTTTAAATAAAAATAATTTTATAAGTTATTACAAAGTATTAGGATTTGCAAAGCGCTATATACAATATAAACATTACTTACTCTTTATCTCAATTTCCTTTCATCAGAGAATTATCTAGAGAAAAGCTTTTTCCAAAAACGCTTTCTCTTTTGTATAAACTCTTTTGTTTGGCTCAATAAAAGCTACGATCTATCCGCAACAATATGTTGGCGAAGTATTGTTTCTGCAGTTCCCGTTATATCGTCGGAAAAATCTAAAAAAAGCGCAGCAACTTGTAATTAATCTTTTATTTCAAGTAACTTCAAATGAAGGGAAACACTTAAAACTTTTCTATTGAGAGCTTTTATTTTCGTAAAAGATTTTCGGAATACTAAAATCAACAGTAACAACAGCATTGGGAAAAAAAAATTATATATATATATATATATATATATATATATATATATATATATATATATATATATATATATATATATACCGCCTTCATCTAGAATGAATAAATAGTCATTTTCTGAATCCCTAAACAAGAAATATAGATTTCCAAGCTATGCGTATAAGGCACGGTAATAAGTTGTATAGGCGAAATGGTGGAAACTTTCTAATCTATACATTTCTAGAGAAAAGCCTTTTCCAAAAACGCTTTTTCTTTTGTATAAACTCTTTTGTTTGGCTCAATAAAAGCCACGATCTGTCCGCAACAATATGTTGGCGAATTATCGTTTCTACAGTTCCCGTTATATCGTCGGAAAAATCTAAAGAACGCAGAAGCTTGTAATTAATCTTTTATTTCAAGTAACTTCAAATGAAGGGAAACACTTAAAATTTTTCAATTGAGAGCATTTTTTTTTCGTAAAAGATTTTTGGAATACTAAAATCAACAGTAACAACAACACTGAGAAATATATAGATATATACACCGCCTTCCTCTAGAATGAATAAGTAGTCCTTTTCTGAATCCCTAAACTAGAAATATAGATTTCCGAGCTATGCGTATAAGGCACGGCAATAAGCAGAATGGGCGAAATGATGGAAATTTTCTAATCTATACATTTCTAGATGGGGAAATAGTATTATAAATATTATGTATATTATGAATCCTTTGTATAGCGATAAATTCTCCCTTGATTTCTTAGAATTGCGTCATAAACCAAGATTATAGTTGCTAAAACTCGCCTTTTGGATTTGCATTTATTTGCAGAGATTTTTAAGTAAAGTTGACGTCGAGGATATAGGCAAACACTCTAGAATTCTAATAGGGGTTCCTAGAACTCGCTTTGGAAGGAGACTAGAATTTATAAGGATGACGTGGAACTATTTTTACTAGTGCCACAATTTAGATTCTAAATGTCCATCACAGAAATCTTTCTCAGTGAAAGAGTTTTATCAGCAATTTAATTTCATAAAACAATCTAAGGAAATGTAAAGGAAAAGGAAATAAAAGAAGTTGATGTAAAACATTATTTTCAAATTTTGCTTATTAAAAACTGATACATTTTTGCTGTATAGAAGCTGAGATATAGCCTTCACGTTAATGGGAAAAAATTGTATCACAATAACATTACCTGACGAGCTACGTAAGCTAAAAGTTGATAGACTCCAATTTATGTCAAAGTACAGCTATGTAAATAAAAATTTCCGTGAAAATCTATGAAGTAGTCTTTGTTATAGAGCTACCAAAACATTTTTGTCAAAGACACAGATACATGGATTCCCAGACACAAGGACACTCAAAAAGACAAACAAAATCGAAAAAATAGTCAAAACGCGTTCAGGAACTCTTGAAACATATAAAACAGTCAAAAACTGGAAAACCTATTTTTTTGCGAATACAATATTTTCTTGATAGGGATATAGAAGAAAGTAAAAATTTTAATACACTGGTATTCAAAATTAAAACAGCAACCTATATTCTCGTTTTCTTCTTTTGTGCATAAACTTTTAAACAAATAAACATATGAACGTAAAATATGAATGGCATGTTTGTTGCCATATCATTAATCGAATTTTATATTACTTTAGCATAAGCAATAATTTTTATAAATTTTAAATTAATAATTATGCAATTTTTCTCAAAAGTTAGCTTTTGAATGTATGAAAGTTTTCAAAATTTTAGAAAACTTAAAGAAAATGGTCATAAGGATGCATTACAGATAGGTGAAGATACACATGAATCTATGTCTTAGATTAAAACCAAAATTTTCTTCCTGTATTCAATTTTCTGTCTATTCTTTTTCCTTTTTTTTTTTTTTTTTTTTTTTTTTTTTTTCTCACATGTGAATAAGCTTTTAAAAAGCGTATATAAAAACATGAAAATTGGATAACACGTTCGTTATAAAATTATTTATCGACATTTTTATAGTTCTCGTGATGCTTATAGTTTGTATATTAGTAATTATATTTTTTTCAAAAAGTTCATTATAAAAATAAAATAAAAGTTAATACAGAAAGAAAAATTAAAATAAATAAAATAAAATAAAATAATTAGAAATTCTAACTTCTAAACTTTCATTAAATTATTTATTTTAATTTATAATTGTTGCCAAGAAAATTAAACTTTAAATTTTACATTTACTTATTAAGATAGCACGCGATCGTGTTTTATATAAAAATTAAAACAACAACCTATATTCTCGTTTTCTTCTTTTGTGCATAAACTTTTAAACAAATAAACATATGAACGTAAAATATGAATGGCATGTTTGTTGCCATATCATTAATCGAATTTTATATTACTTTAGCATAAGCAATAATTTTTATAAATTTTAAACTAATAATTATGCAATTTTTCTCAAAAGTTAGCTTTTGAATGTATGAAAGTTTTCAAAATTTTAGAAAACTTAAAGAAAATGGTCATAAGGATGCATTACAGATAGGTGAAGATACACATGAATCTATGTCTTAGATTAAAACCAAAATTTTCTTCCTGTATTCAATTTTCTGTCTATTCTTTTTCCTTTTTTTTTTTTTTTTTTTTTTTTTTTCTCACATGTGAATAAGCTTTTAAAAAGCGTATATAAAAACGTGAAAATTGGATAACACGTTCATTATAAAAATTATTTATCGACATTTTTATAGTTATGGTGATGCCCATAGTTTGTATATTAGTAATTATATTTTTTTCAAAAAGTTCATTATAAAAATAAAATAAAAGTCAATACAGAAAAAATAAATAAATAAATAAATAAAATAAATAATTAGAAATTCTAACTTCTAAACTTTCATTAAATTATTTATTTTAATTTATAATTGTTGCCAAGAAAATTAAACTTTAAATTTTACATCTACTTATTAAGATAGCACGCGATCCGCGTTTGTAATGATCGATAGATGGCGCTCTCTGAACTGCAGTTGTTAGTAAATATAATAGCCACGTGGATTAATAATTGTTCTTTCTGCGCCATTACATCATGGAAAATCGATTGCATAATATGATGATATGCAGTGGTGTGATAATTTCACCTTAGCCCACAAGAGGGCGAGCATTTCATTACAATCGCGGATCGTGTTTTATATAAAAATCAAATCATTAAATTCATATTTTTATTTATTTTTATTTCATATTATTGCACGCGCACTATTTATTTCCTAATTCAAAATTATTAAAAAAAACGTTTTCGATATCTCTTGTAACGATACTGATTATTCTTAATTTTCTTTTCTTTTTCTTTCAAAAAAAAAAAAAAAAAAAAAAAAATATTTTGTTGAAATTCTGGCAAAAGCAGAATTTAGTTTAGGACGGAGGACTATTAGCTTTTTTTTTTTTTTTTTCTTCCCAATTATAACATCGCTTTCAAATTATTCAGTTATATTTTCGACAAATTTTAGATTTCGATAAATGTCCAACTATCGAAAAATGATTTCGACAAATGTCCAACTATCGAAAAATGATTTCGACAAATGTCCAACTATCGAAAACGACAACGCAAAATCCCAGATTGAGACTAATAGGCCCTCAGTCCTAAAAAAAAAAAAAAAAAAAAAAAAAAAAAAAAAAAAAAAAATCGGGATTTAATTTATCATTTGAAGGCATGTGCGTCTTCAAATATCTGTAATGCATCCTTATGACCATTTTTCATTTAGTTTTCTTTTTTAAATATGTTTAAAAGTTTAAAAGTTTTAAATTTTTCGAAAGCTTACTTTTGAGAAACATTCAATAAATATTAGTTTAAAAATTATTATTTATGCTAAAATTATATAAAATTCGATTCATGATGTGATAACAAATATCCCATCCAAATTTTACGCTAATGTGTTTATTTGTTTAAAAGTTATACGCAAAAGAAGAAAACGAGAAAACATATCCTTGCTTTAATTTTGACCAGCAGTGTACATTAATATGATCAGTTATTGATATGAAATGTCTAAGAACATGATTCGACAAGGATTTATTTAGCAAAACAGCATCAAGTGTACTTTTGTTATATAGGTATTATTGCTAGCGCTCGAATAATTTTGCTGCCGACTGTACTTACTGATTTTTATCCCAATTTTTTCTCACTATAGAATAGAGTGACCATATTTTTTTCCTTGAATTTGTGGACAAAGATGGCGGTGTCCTCGAATTTCGAGGACAAAAAAATAAAAAAAAATAATTAAATCACCTTAAATTGTAAAATTTTAGTAATTTTTATGTATAAAGTACCTTATTTCAGCTTATTTATTATACATAGAATAAATTACTATAATAAAACATTAATAATTTTATAACCGGCGTCCCCAAATGTGATGTAATTTTTTGGGGACGAAGGTAGTTCGTCCTCGAAATTCGTGCCTGTCCTCGAGATTCGAGGACATATGGTCAGCCTACTATAGAATTGTTCAGAGAGAATTCTTAGAAATAATGTTTAAAGCATCTCTTTTGTTTGGTTCAATAAAAGCGTCTATCTTTGTAACAATATGTCGGCGAATATTGACATTGCTATATTGTGTATAAAAATCTAAGAAGGTGGCATAATTTGTAATAATTAATCGTTTATTTCGTGCACTTTCAAACGCTCAGAATTGGTACTCTGTTGGTACAAGTTTTAGCTATAATTATATTAAGTGTTGAAGTGATTGATTTATATTTCTAATTATACATTTATGAAACAATAGAAATAATATTTAAATAGCTGTTTAAGAATTAAAATTCAATTAAATTAAAACGCATTACTTGGAATAATTATCAATGTGAATATCAAACTCTCTGCTTGACATTATCGTGTGCATTGATTTTTACCATAATTTTTTCTCTCTAGAGCATTATTCAGATAGAATTCTTAGAAATAATGTTTCCTTCTTTTCTAGTACAGTAACTCTTTTGTTTGGCTCAGTAAAAGCGTCTATCTTTGTAATGATATGTCGGCGAATATAGATATTGCTATATTCTGTATGAGAAAATCTAAGAAGGTGGCATAATTTGTAATAATTAGTCCCTTATTTCCATAGATATAGTAATAAGACATAGATTGATCATTGAGAGGGGAAAAGTGATACCTTTTTTAATCGGGAAAAGACGGCCATTTTACTCTCTTATGGATGTATTTCCCCGAGTGAAAATACACGGGAATACACATAGGTAATTTAGCAAATAAAATTTATGCACTAAAAGAGAATGAAAAACTCCAGATACCCCTTTTTCTTTCTTTCTTTCTTTTCGTTTTCCTTTCATTTTTCTTTCTTTCATTTTCTTTTTTTTTTACTATACTCTAGTATACTCATGTCTGCACAAAACTGTCTTTCTTTCTTCATTTATTATTATTATACTTCTTTGAGATAAAAATCGTCTGCATTCATCATGAAAAATAATTTTATTAAATTATTTGTATTGCGCAAATTTATATAGGATTATATGTGGAAGAAAGTCTTGTGGTGGCCACAGAATACTAGTTATATATTAAAACTTTCGCGGCTGCTAGCTACATTTAAAAGAATTTTGAGAATTCCCTATTACTTACTAATATAAAATATTAAAAAATATTAAAATTTTAAAAAAGTATTCCATTAAATATGAAAACAGTAATTATCTCATAATAATAACAAAGCAAATGATTATAAAAATTATATTTTTCATAAATTACTTGAATATAACTTATTTATGGAACCTACCCCATTTCTTTTCATATATTTATTAGAACACTTAAAAGCCGCGGCAATATTTCGGCATTTTTAAAATTCATTACCATTCTATTCTATTACTGTTTTCGAGTTTTAACTCTCTAATGGCTGATGCCAAAAAACTTTTTCGACATCAAAAATCTTTGCTCGTTAACATGGGGATGATAGATCTATATAAATTACTATATCTATGCTTATTTCATGTACTTTCAAACGCTCAGAAACATTTACAAGTTTTTCTACTGGTACAAGTTTTAGCTATAAGAATATTAAGTGTTGAAGGGGTTGATTTATATTTCTAATTATACATTTATGAAACAATAGAAATAATATTTAAATAGCTGTTTAAGAATTAAAACTCAATTAAATTAAAACGCATTACTTTGAATAATTATCAATGTGAATATCAAACTCTCTGTTTGACATTATCGTGTGCATTGATTTTTACTATATTTTTTTCTCTCCAGATAATTATTCAGATAGAATTCTTAGAAAAAATGTTTCCTTCTTTTCTAGTAACTCTTTTGTTTGGCTCAATAAAAGCGTCTATCTTTGTAACGATACGTTGGCGAAAACAGATACTGCTACATTGTATAAAACTCTAAGAAGGTGGCGTAATTTGTAATTAATCTTTTATTTTGTGTACTTTCAACCAGTGTTGGGCATAATTGATTAAAAAGTAATTGAATTATTTTTAAATTACAAATATAATTTTTTATTGTCAATCGATTAAAGAGTAATTGATTACAAATAAATCGAATTATTACAAATAAATTGAATAATTATTAATGTAATTCAATTTATTTGTAATGAATTAATTGTTAATTAATTGACAGTAAAATAATTATAATTCAATTGTAATTCAATTACTTTTTAATCAATTATACCCAACACTGCTTTCAACTACTGGGAAGCATTTACGAGTATGTATACTGGTACAGAATTTAAATTTAAGTATTTTAAAGTATTATAAATAATCTCTAAAAAATAAAGAGTTAAATTGAACACGTGTCATTTGTATTAAATATATTTAAAACACTTTAAACACACGTAAATATAAATTTATTTAAAAGATGTTAAATTTTTTTATCCAAAGCTTTTCGCTTTAATAATAAAGCATCATCAGGAATTTATGATTCGTTTCCATTGCGCAGTTTTAAATATGTTTTCTTTTTACAGTCAACAGTTAAGTCTTTTATATATAACGTGATATATTTTAAATATCAGCAAAAAACAATATGAATTCCGGTAGAGGTTGGACCAAGGAGTTAAGAAAAGTGAGAGAAGCTGGAACTATTGCATATCATACGAGGTTATTGTAAGAGAAAAAACTTCATGAATAAGCAGAAATAAACTATTAACTATTTTATAATATTGTGCCAAATTATTGGTAAAATTGCAGCATCTTTGGAATTTATTGCATTTTTGCATTTAATTATATGAATAGCTTCGGAAATGTAAAGTTCTTGGATATTAGATGGTGCTGTAATAATTTTGTCTTTATCCCATATAGGGTTGGCGTTTGTGTTGGCATAGATGAAGTCGACTAGAGTAGAACTATTTGCTTCTTTTATATTCCTTATATGTTCTTGTATTCTTTTATTTAAAGTCCTCTTGGTCTGTCCAATATAATATTCTTTTCTATTATATTGGACAGACCAGGAATATAAAAGAAGGAATATATAAGGAATATGAAAGAAGCAAATAATTCTACTCTAGTCGACTTCATCTGTGCCAACACAAACGCCAACCCTATATGGGATAAAGACAAAATTATTACAGCACCATCTAATATCCAAGAACTTTACATTTCCGAAGCTATTCATATAATTAAATGCAAAAATGAATTAATTCTAAAGATGCTGCAATTTTATCAATAATTTGGCACAATATTATAAAATAGTTAATAGTTTATTTCTGCTTATTCATGAAGTTTTTTCTCTTACAATAACCTCGTATGATATGCAATAGTTCCAGCTTCTCTCACTTTTCTTAACTCCTTGGTCCAACCTCTACCGGAATTCATATTGTTTTTTGCTGATATTTAAAATATATCACGTTATATATAAAAGACTTAACTGTTGACTGTAAAAAGAAAACATATTTAAAACTGCGCAATGGAAACGAATCATAAATCCCTGATGATGCTTTATTATTAAAGCGAAAAGCTTTGGATACAAAAATTTAACATCTTTTAAATAAATTTATATTTACGTGTGTTTAAAGCGTTTTAAATATATTTAATATTTTAAAGTAATTTACATTTCTAATTATATATCTATAAAACTATGAAAAATAGTCCGTATAAGAATAAAGAGTCAATTAAATTATAACATATTTCTATGAACACTGAGGAAAAAATATGCCGCCTTCATCTAGAACGAATACGTTAGTCATTTTCTGAATACCTAAACTTGACATATATAGATTTCTGAGCTATGCGCATAAGGTAAGCTAATATACTGAATAGATGAAATGATCAAGAATTTCTTCTCTATACATTTCTATGTGGTGAAACAATATTATGAATAGTATGGATATTATGAATCCTTTGTATTGCGAGAAATTATGGCTTGATTTCTTTAAATTAGGTTATAAAATCGAACTCGGAATTTCTAGAACTCTCTTTCAAAGGAGACTAGAATTTATAAGGATAATATTCAACTATTTTTACTGTAACTAAAATTTTGTTTCTAGATGTTAGTCAGAAAATTTTTTCTCTGTGAATAATTGATGATATGAAACTCGAGTTTTCTTCTTGAAGTGATCTTGCTTACTGATTTTTATCCTAATTTTTTCTCACTATAAAGAATTATTCAAAGAGGATTCTTAGAAATAATATTTCCTTCTTTTGTTTGACTCAATAAAATTGTTTATCTTTGTAACGATATGTCGGCGAAAACAGCTATTACTGTATTGTGTATAAAAATCTAAGAAGATGACGTAATTTGTAATTAATCTTTTATGTCGTGTATTTTCAAACGCTCGAAAATATTTACGAGTATTTTTAATGGTACAGGTTTTAGCTACAGGGATCTTCACTGTTAAAGTAATTTATATTAATTATGAATTTATAAAATTATGAAAAAAAAACCTGTATCAGAATTAAGACTCAATTAAATTAAAACCAATGAATAATTATCGCTGTGAAACTCAAATTCTCGGCTTGAAACAATTTTGCTTATTGATTTTTTTTTCCTAATTTTTTCTCACGATAGAAAATTATTCAGACAGAATTCTTAGAAATAGTGATTTCTTCTTGTGTATAAACTCTTTTGTTTGACTAAATAAAAGCATCTATTTTTGTAACGATATTTTGGCGAAAATAGGCTTCTTCTATCTATATAATATTTCTCTAACGTGGACCAATTTCAATAAGTTTTTGTCGAAACGATACGATAGTGGTGAAATTAATAAAATACGCGAGGATAAAAAATAATATTTAACAATGAACAATATTTAAGCACGCGGATTCAGCTCAATGATCTAATTTGATAACATGATGACATTTGTATGATGACATTATTTTATGGAAAATATATTTTTAGAAGTTATTTCTGAAGAATCTTTGCAAGCGTCATTTTAAACCTAGCAATATTTTAAAGATATAAACAAAATATGAATTGTTATCATAAGTTGACTAAAAAACGCAATCATAAAAAAGTATAATCAAAATAAGATTTTTTTCTTTAAATAACAAAAATTTACGCCAAATTTGGCGTAAATTTAAAAATAATAAAATGTCATTGGCGATAAAAATTAAAAAGGTGCCGTGGGGTCCTTTACTAAAACTGTACTGCCTGCGAAAGTATGAAAACTGGGTCGTCAACCATGAATTTTATTTTGAAACTTTTCTTTGAATGATTCTGGTTTCACATATTGCACAATATTTATTTGGTTCTAATAATAATTTGACTTCTGGTAAATTAAAATTTTATTTAGGTTGTGAAATTGGTATAATATTTATAAGTTTCAAATTTTAAAGGTAAATAACAAAAGAAATAATGTGCGAAAATTTCGCCCGGGTTCGCTAGTACGGTATAAAATTCTAAGACGGTGGCGTAGTTTATAATTAAACTTTTATTTTGTATTCTTTCAAAGGCTCAGAAACATTTACAAGTACTTCTGCTGGTACAGGATTTATCTATAAGAATTATAGAGTATAGACGTTATTTATATATCTAATTGTAAATTCATAAAATTATGCAAAAAATAAAAGTTGCATCAGAATTAAGACTCAATTAAATTAAAATTTATTACTATGAATAATTATCGATATGAAATTCAAATTCACTGCTTGAAGTGATCTTGCTTATTGATTTTTATCCTAATTTTTTCGCACAAGAGAATTGTTTAGAGAGAATTCTTAGAAAAAATGCTTCCTTATTTTGTAGCACCTCTTTTGTTTGACTCAATAAAAGCATCTATATCTTTGTAACGATGTCGGCGAACACAGCTACTACTGTATTCTTTATAAAAAGTCTAAGAATTTGTTGTTAATTTTTATTATGTATACTTTCAAATGCTTAGAAACATTTAAGAATATTTTTATTGGAATAGTTTTTTGCTATAAAAGTTGTAAGTGTTAAAATAATTTATATTTGTAATTATAAGTTTATAAACCAATTTATGAAACAAATATTAAAAGACTATATATGATTTATTACTCAATTAAATTAAAACAACTCGGTTGAAACAGGGCAAATGAAATATGCGAATTTAAATCATTAATATTTGAAGGTACTTTGATTTCAGTTTCTCATATAATTTTACATCGAAAAAAAACAAAAAAAGAAGTGTGTATTGCTGGTGCATTTTAAGCTATCTTTAAGTATAAAAAATAACCTGATTAGCAAATTTCACAGTAAGGTTATGAAAAGAAAGGGTGTTATATTGCGAATAAAGGGTAAAATATTGTGGTAGCCAATTTGAAACATTGCAGTTGAGATATGCCAATTTGTAATGTTAATATTTTAGAGGTAATTTGTTTTCAGAATCTCATATAACTTTACATAGTTTTTACTTTTTATATTAATACATTAATGAAAGAGAAAACATTATTTGTTAATTATATATTTGCAATTAATTCGCTTTTTAATTAACTTCTTTTTTTTTTTTTTTTTTTTTTTTTTTTTTTTTTGTAAAACAGAGTATATAGGGGAGACCCGTGTACCTAGGGCCGCTTTTTTTCAATGCCCACAAACAGAGCCTTTGACCTATTTAAAATTATCAAACTGATATGTACATATCTTTAGGACTAATTACTTCCAATTGGGATTAATATAAATACCTAAAATAATAAATTCCGACAAATAGAAGGTTTTTAAAAAAAGTTCACTTGTGGCCCTAGGTACAACACCCTCATTGTACCTGGGGCCAGACCTCATTGTACCTAGGGCCATTCTCTCATATTTAGATTTCACTTTGTAATGAATAGAAAATAAGCATATAAACATGTATTTTATAAAAGAAACAATATCAAGTAATATATTTATTTATCATATAATAATTATCATGCTGTTGCCTTAATTTGAAACACGAAATTTTTCACTTTTTTTTTCTTCTTCTTCTTCTTCTTTTTTTTTTTTTTTTTCCTCCCTTTGGGATATTCTAACAGAAAAGTTTAGAAAAGTTTTTTCAATTTTTTCAATTATTATTATTATTATTATTTATTTATTTTTTTTTTTTCTAGAGTGTCTCTTAGATTTCTAGCTCTCTCTGGTTTTCGGTCACATCTTTTCTTTGATGTGGGAGGTTTTGCTTAGGTTTGTACCTGTTTAAGCATGACACACGATAAGATGTTAGATGTTGAAGGTTTCGAAATTTCAACAGGACATCCAGTTCTATCATTGTTGATTCGCTTTCTTCCTGGAAAATCTTTTTATTTTTTATTTATTTATTTATTTTATTTATTTATTTATTTATTTATTTTTATGGAGGGGTCTTGTCTTTCAGTCACATTTGAATTTAAATATTCATCCTCGGTGAATGTGTTTTGATTCACTGGCCATATGCCGGATACACGAAAGCCTGATAGAATGTTTACAGGAGTAAAGGCCGATGGATAGGACTTGCCAACAATTTCAGAAACGTCATATATAGTGATTGGTTTACCAGAGTTTGCCGGCATCCAATTACTACAGGATGTACTGTGTTTCTTAACACATTCGCGACCGCTGATGTAGATACACGTCATTTGAAAATATGAAACTCCACCAGTGGGCATTTCTTTTGCAAATTGCATGTTATTTATTTCTAAAAAATATACACAATATTCATTATTTGTACAATCAGTATCCTACGGATGCAAATACTTTGATTAGAGAAAGTATGATTATAATGCATATCCATTTGTAATATAAATATGAATACGGAAAATTTTCTTCTGAAAAATTGCAATTTATGAGAAAAACGCCCACACAGGCTGACCTTACTGTCCAAAAGACAAAAACATGTGGTTGCGAAAGTGTTGAAAGGTCCAAACACACTGGCCCTAGGTACAAGGCAGTCATGTGGCCCTAGGTACAAGTTTTGGTAACTTCATTCAAAATGCCTTCCATTTAAAAATCCACGTGCAGAGAGGACTAATTAAATATCTCATTTATCACTCAATATAACAAGCAAAATTATACACTAGAAATGAAAGAAAAATATTTGACTTGTCTTTGTAAAATAGCAAAAGAGATGAGCTGCAAAATTTTACTTCAAACCATGTAAATTCGTTTTCTACATGTAACTTGTCAAAACTTTCTTCTCAAAAGTTCCAAAGTAGTTGTAATAGTAGCAATTGGTGTTGTTACTCGCCCAATTGAGTATTAAAACTTAAATATTATTCAAATAAAGTGGGGTGGCCCTAGGTACACGGGTCTCCCCTACAATTGGAAAAGAAAAGTGTGCATTGCTGGTGCATTTTAAGTTATCTTTAAGTATAAAAATGATCTAATTAGCAAATTTCACAGTAAGGTCATGGAAAGAAAGGGTGTTATATTGCGAGTAAAGAGTAAAATATTGCGGTATCCCATACAACTTGGTTGAAACATTGCAGTTGAGATATGACAGTTATTTCTGTACTATATATATATATATTTTCTCAATTCACGTTTATTCAAAATATGAATACGTTGAAAATGCTGAATATTAAATACACATTTCTTTATTATTATTATTTTTTTTTTTTCTTCTGGATGATAATGTGGTTGATATTATTTGGCTAATAGTCAATATCAGTATAAGATAATGCATTTTGTGAAAATAAGGATTAAATTTTCAATAAAATTTAAAGTTCTTTCTTTTTTCTTTTCATTTTCTGGTTTCTTGGTACACGAATATGATCAAAATGCTGAATAATACATACCTATCTCTTTAATAACTTTTTTTACTTTCTTCTATATGTAATATAAAGAAAGTATTGGATTCGGGAAAATTTTCGACAACCGTTTTTTGATGGATTTACACGTTTTGGGATTTCCTGAATACGAATTGATAGTTTTTAGAAAATGTCTGTCTGTCTGTGTGTATCACGTTTTTTGTGGATGCTGTATCTCACGAACCAACGAATGAAATTTAACCGAACTTGGTGTTTAATTGGTTCCTGACATAAACTGGTGCTGATTACATTTGGGGATCAATCGCTCAACAGGTGGCGCTGTGATCGGATTTTTTTTCCTAAATTTTTAACATGAAAGAATAGGACAAAATTTCGTATAAATGTGCATAATGAGAGTTATTTTTAACTTGTGATTGTAAAATTAATATGAATTATTGATAATAGTAGTAGTTAACTAGGAAAAAAATTCTGTGCATGCGGG
The DNA here is from genome assembly GCA_963930645.1 of Salticus scenicus. NCBI lineage: Eukaryota > Metazoa > Arthropoda > Arachnida > Araneae > Salticidae > Salticus > Salticus scenicus. The sequence goes on from OZ005658.1 coordinate 231,980,155, forward strand.
AGCATCGCTTCCCCCCCCCCCCTCCGGTAAATTTTCAAGATGGGTATTTTTCGAAAAGTCTCGTCAATACCTTTAGAACGAATTGTCTAACTATAAATCTGTGATAATTTAAAACAAAATTATCGATTTTTTTAACTTTTAACGCAAAAAATCGTTTTTTTTTTTTTTTTTTTCTTTTCTATATTGTTGCTGAGTGAATTTGTATAGAAAAATATAGAAAAAAGTCTTCTGGTTGCCACAACATACTAGTTTTTTTTTTTTTTTTTTTTTTTTTTTCTAGTTGATAATGCACTTCATGCGGCTGATATTGTTTTGCTAGTAGTCAATAGTAGAGCATTTTATGAAACCAAGGACTAAATTTACAATAAAATTTAATTTTTTTTTTTTTTCAAATTCTGGTGTTGTGGTATACGAATTCGTTCAAAATGTTGAATAATAAATACATATTTCTTTAATAACGCTTTTTTTTTTCTGGTTAATAATAATAATGCACTTCATGCGGCTGATGTTATTTTGCTACTAGTCAATATTAGTAGAGAGTGATGCCTTTTGTGAAAATAAGGATTAAATTTGCAATAAAATTTAAAATTCTTCTCTCTATATATATATATAAACTCAATCATTTGTTGAATTTTTACATATGTATCCACATTTTTTTTTTTTTTCTTTCTTCCAAGTTAATCAGCATTTTAGAAAGCTTTTGCTTAAAGTTATAGAGGCCACGTCAGAAAAAACATTATTATGAAAATGTTGCAAAAAGTTAGAAAATTGTAGAAAAGAAAAATAGGTTTCAATAATCATTGAAATTTTTTAATTAAATTTTTAAAATTGTATCACTAAAATTGTCTTTATTTTTGGCGAAATCATTTTCCTTAACCTATTACTTGCCCTTTTCCCCATTTTTAGGAAGATACGTTTTTAATTGTTTGACACAGTGTTTTAGATAATACATTCTTCCACTCTCCCAAAAATGGGACGATCTCTAACGCCTTAAGTAGTATACTTAATTGCTTAAAATTTGTTCTAATTGCATTTTTTTAATATTCTTTAATAAAGATTACAAAATTCACTACATAGATTTGAAAGTTTCGGCAAATACAGTAACCGACACTTAATAAATTCACTGGTTTATAAAATCAGCCGCTTAATCTGATCAAATTGCCAGGACCGGAATCAAATCAATACAAACTACTTTTAAAGCCGCCGCTTAATAAAATCAGCACCGCCAGTTAATAAACTCAAAAATATCTACTCAGCAGCAAAAAATATCATTTATACACACTCAAAAAATTTATTTGCATTGTGATTTTTTTTTTTTTTTTTTTTTTTAAATAGAAAAAGAAATTAAACACAACAAACCCTCCTCTATCGTTCATCGTCGAAGATTTGCAGCACACTTCCAAATTAAACACGCCCCATAACTTATCTCCATAACAATTTCAAAGAATATATTCTTCAAAGAGCAGTAATAAGTGTCAAATTTGATTAGAAATGATTTATTATTATTATTATTATTATTAAAAGGCAATTTCTAGTTCTTATTTTGAAATTACTATAATTCATAAGGTTTAAACGGAAAGATTTTAAATGTATAAGAACAGCTTGAACTTTAGGCAAAGTAATGATGATTTTCCTCTAAGAAAAGTGCATGGGAACTTGGAATGCGTTTAATTTACTTATATCGAAGGAACAATTAATTAATTATCTCTCAAAAATTAATTAATATTGTTTACTAATTACATTATTTGTTACCTTTTAAAGTTTTTTCCCAAATTCAGGGAAGTAATACCTTTTCCTTAAGTGCAAGAACGTTCGCCGGATATAAAAATCAGCCGCTTAATAAAATCACTTTGGCTCAGAACGAATGTGATTTTAATAAGTGGCGAGAACTGTATTTCATTCATTCAATAATATGCAAAGAGAATATTGTAAAGAACTTAAACAGAGAAAAAAAAATGTTCGAAGAATACTGAGTAATATCTTAAATAAAACAAATATCACATCAAATTTCAGCGTCTCAGTTTATGATTTAATTCTGCATACCATGCAAAAGGTTAAATAACTTTAATTCTGAAAAACTGAATAAATAAATAAATAAAAATAAGCATCCGATGTCTAAATAAACTTCATATCGAATAAGAAAAAAATTGTTACATTACAGTAAAAAAAAATTTTTTTTAAGTAGAAATTCTTTTTTAAAATAGCCTGCAATACTGTATTTTAAAATAAAAATTAAATTTATAAAGTTTCACTACCTCAATTTCACGGCATTACTTTAAATTTCAACATTAAAGTAACTTAGTTACAACATTAAAGTAACTTAGTTACAAAGTGTAAATGAACTTTCCAATTCCTTAAAATTTATCAAGTATCTATATATTAATAGGCAAGCATAAAATTTGTTGTCCCTTTTTAACATATTAATTATGGGAGTCGAGATTTGAGAATGGTATCATTCGAAAGGTATGGTTAGCCGGAAGGTGCGAATATAAATATTATTTTCTTACGATGTCAAGAAGGTATTTAAAAATACATTTATTTTTTATGCATTTTCCCCCATTTTTCCCTTTTATACACGTATTCCTTTACATTAAAAAATACCTAAAAGAAGAAAGTTGTTAAATCTGGCAATTTCATAAAGCTCAAATAAAACCATAGACACAGTAATTTGTATAATGTAGCATCACTATACGCAAGCGAAGTGATGACGTCACTGTCTGTCCATGGAGCCATGAAAAATATTTTCTATGTTAATTGTCCATTGGATTTTTTGTAAAAAATTATTAAAAAATAACGGAAATTATCTGCCGATTTTAATTTCGATAATTGTGTATAGTTATATATAAGATACTGTCTACATGTGTTTGATTCAGTTATTTTTTCTGTAAAATTGATAAAATTTTAATTTAAAATCACAAAACTCCAGAAAAAAAAATGGCAAACTTCCAGTTTCGAATGTAAACATAAACATTTCATTTCAAAGGGTGTTATTTAAACAATAAATATTCAACTAATATACTAAATAAAAGGAAAATGGATTTGTTACTAACTGCTGCATGTATAAGTAGACGATACGGAAAAAATTCCGATTTCAGTTTTTTGCTGAATTTACATGTTTTGAGCTTTCTTTACGTTTCAATTGACTGAAATTGGCTACTTATTTTTTAAAAAAGTGTCTTTATTGCTAGCTTTTGTGGGTAGAAGAAGCAAGTAGAAGATACACAAAAACTTCTGATTTCCGGTTTTCGATGAATTTACACGTTTTGAGATTTCCTTGCATTTTAATTAAGTGAAATTGACTACTTATTTTTATTTTTTAAAAAGTGGATTTATTATTCTTTCCTCTGCATATATAAGTAGAAAATATAAGATTCAGAAAAGTCTTAGATTTTCGGTTTTCGATAAAGTTACACGTTTTGAAATCTCCCGAACTCAATTCGACCATTTTTGAAAAATATCTTTTTTTTTTTTTTTTTTTTTTTTTGTTCAAACACTGTACTTTATGAACCAATCGAATTAATTTAACAGAATTTTATACTTGGTTGGGCCTTGGTTTGACATGGTATCTATTAGCTTCTGGGCTGTATTACACAACAAGGGGCGTTTTCGCGTGGCGATTTTCTCTCATTTCAGTTGTATTAAGTAAAACTCTGCTGATTCAGTTAGAGTGAATATCGGCAAACAATTACCGCAGCTGTGTTGCAATTGCATTCCGTTTAGGACAAGGCAATAACTTTGCTTTGCCTCGCTTTGCAAAAAATATGGTCGAGTTTCGACCACTGGGCGATACTAGTTAAGATAAATTTAGAAATTATATTGAATTTAAATAAAATAAAAATCATCTTAAATTTCAACATCTTAACTTAACGTCTTATTTAATACTGTATACCATACAAAAAGATTAAATAACTTAAAATCTAAGAAAAAAGTCAAATTATAAACATCTAATGTTAAAACAAACTTCATGTCAGATAAGCACAAAATCGTTGCATTACAGTAATAAACTTTAAAAACTATGAATTTATTTCCAAATAGCCTGCAATTTATTTGACATCAAAAGTAAATTCAGAGTTCAACCTGAAACAATGAAACTGAAACATAAACTAACCGGTTCTTTATTGTATTTATGTGTTTGCGGAAGTTTGTGTTCTTACTCTACTAAACATTTTTAAACATAGTTTTTAACTACGTAATGGTTATGATAATCTGCTTTTTTTGCCTTAAGTGTATACTATTTGAAAAATATGAATAGCCATTCTTTACGGTTAAGCTTAGGATTTTCCGTTTGAAATACTGCATCGCCCCCGTTTCTTCATTTTTAGTGCATACTAAGTTTTAATTAGGCATCGGTATTACTTCTTTACATTATATAAAAGTAAAAAGATTACGTGCGCTGCTCAAAGTTATTTATTTGAATATGAAATGATACTTGATCCCCCTTTCAAGTCTAAACATTCTGATAGTAATTTCTTTCGGTGATATGTACCATCACCATCCCCTTCTATGATTTCCAAATGTCTTCAATTTCCAAAATTATTTCTGGCTATTGCAACTGAAATTTGTTTTTACCTCTGATAATTTTGATCAACCTCCGATATTTTGATGATTTTTCTTTCTAAAATAAGGGAGGGGAGGATTACAATTTTATGGATAAAAATGGATGGTGGATTGAAATTTTATGATATTAAAATACAAAATAATACTCAGTTCCATTGTCAAATCTAAAAAATGTTAAAAATAATATTTAATTATACGTGCGGTAAAAAATAATTACGCAATCATTCTTTTCTACTTTTCTACATGGATTATGAACATACTTTATTACTGAGTTAAAGAGTGGCGAGTGGATTTGGGTTTTGAATTGTGGTTATACAGTGGTTATACCCTTTTTTTTTTTTCTTTTTTTCCGCAATGAGCATCTATTCCTGAAGGGGGATGTGAACCTGCCACCTGGCAAGGTGATACACATCCCTATATGATACCTTATGAACATCCCTATATGATACACATTTAGAATACCGAGTTTGGAATTTCTGCTACTATTTGTTCTTGAGATATGCTGATAATACACAGACACAGGCACACAGACCATTTGCTAAAAACATGATTTTCGTATTCAGGGGACCTCAGAACGTGTAAATATAACAAAAACTCACGTTTGAAAATTTGACCCTAAAACAATACTTTCCCGACCCTATAGGTAAGAGAAAGTAAAAAATTAGCATGTTTTTCTCACACATGCTTTTCTTCCTTTGTCTTAAAATACACTCTTTCCAATGGTCGATGTTTACAGCCCGTATCATTACATCATCACACTAATTTGCCCTGAAGCTTTTACTTCTCACCTTCGCTAATCGTTCGTTCAAAGAAAAATAAATAAATAAATAAATAAAATCTTTCTCATACTAATGTCAAACGAAAAAATTCACTCTACGAGGACTAAGCTTTCCCGTAACTCCCTCACACACTTCTTCATAAAAGGAATGAACTCTGCTCTTGACTCTGTTGTTAAGAATGTTGATAGAGGGGTAAGAGGTTGCACGTTGTATACAGAAACTAGAAGACAGATATATATAACGACATGAGGAAGTTCTTTGACTCGGATATGCCAGCTATTGATTAACCAGGGGCAACATCATCTATGAACCCTTTCAGAACTTTCTCTACAAAAAAACCATGGGAAAGTTTGAGCAACAAGATCTCATGAGATAACTGACGTTATAATTCAGCTGTTTTATGTAGTAAATTCATATTTAAATGCTCTTTCTTAGAAACATAAATTTTTAAATATGAAAAGAACAATGATTTACACCCGTGACCCAGGATTATTCTTACATACGATTTTTCACGGTGGACTATGCTAATTTTCAATTTTATTCTTATGATCTGTAGAGTCAAACATATTTTCAGTTTTTAAGGAACAGGAAATGTTTGTACAAATCTATCTTCTTCATAGTTCTTATTTTCTGTGACTATTATTACATTTTATGATGTAAAATTGTAAAATTCACTATTGACAACTAGCTAATCCTTGCGAAATTATTCGTAATTTCTTTTTCATTTACCTTTAAAATTTGAAACTTATAAATCTTAAACCAATTTTTCCACCCAATTTTAATTTTTATTCATCAGAAGCTAAATTATTAGAATCAAATTAATATTGTGTGATGAAATACTAATGATATTTAAACTAAAAATCATTCACAGAAAGGTTTTAAAAAAATCATGTTTGATAACCCAGTTTTTATACTTCTACAGGCAATACAGCTTTAGCATTTTACCCTCATGGTAACTTTCAAATATTTGTCGCCATGTTGGAGATGCACTTTTATGTGTGTATTTATTTATTTTGGTATAATGTTTAGTTTAATAAAAATCTTAGTAACTATTTTGATTATACTTTTTTACAATTGCGTTCTTTAGTCGATTTATGACATTAAGTTCATACACAATTTATATTTTTAAAGTAATTGATAGGTTTAAAATAGTGCTTGCAAAGACAATAAAGATGCAACTTTAAAAAAAGAAAAAAAAAACATTTTTCTGTAAAATAATCTTTACACTCTAATGACGAAAGAACTGAGTTCGCGTGCTAAATTCCCATGAATAAGTATTATATTTTGTTTTCGCGTATTTTACTTTCTGGAAAATTAGCAATGCTAAACAATAAACATCTATATTTTAGCCAAAATTTAACCCGAAGACGAAATACGGAATAATAAAAAAAAAAAAAAAAAATATTCCAGTGTGAGATTTTTTTTTTTTTTTTTTTTTTTTTCGGCGATAGCTTACATTTAATACAATCATTCACTAGGATGGAAATAGTCTTGATCGGTCCAAGTTTACATACACAAATACTTGCTTCTATTTATAAAATCTGCTTTTCATTTACTTACATGATATCACTATCGTATCGTTTTGATAAAATTTAACCGTAACTGGTCCACGTTAGAGAAATATTTATACAGATATTGGTATTTGCCTCGTTGTCGTTATCTCATCTAATAATTGAAAATTTGAGAGTTCATATTCATTGAGTAAAATGTACAACAAACTTAATGAAAATTGTTGAGTCAGAAAATTTTTGAGCTTGTGAAGAACAGGAAATGTTGGAGCAAACCAAACTTATTCTTAATTCCAATATTCTGAAACTATTATTACATTTTATGTTCTAAAAGTCACTACCTGTAATTATTATTATTATTTTTATTATATATCTATTTTTTAACAGTAAGTTTGGAATTTGGAGATTCGTTTATCTTATCTAGTTGCTAAGAGATTAGCTCTATATTCTTCAGTTTTCAGGTGCCAGGCATGTATGTTTATAGAAGGTCGTGCCCTAGTATGAAAAATAAGAGGAGAAAAAAATATAGAGCGACAAACTAAAAACACTCGAGTTTTGTTTAGAAAAAATTCTCAGAATTATATTAAAATCACTTGATAGTCTACATTATAAAAATAAAATAAATGAAATGAAATGAAATGAAAATAGAAATGAGTGCGTGACACCAGAAACTTGGTGCAGTATAGCTGTCAAAAAGTCGCTATGTAACATAATGCAAACAGTTTGGGACAGATAAGAATGCTTTTAGATATTAGTGTACAATTTTTAGAACTTATCTGTACCTTTAAAAGCTAATTAAAACAAACATTAGAGGGAGGTAACTATTTTAATAATAATTTTCATTTTTGGAACATTTTTAAACGTTAGCGTACAACTTATAGAAAACTTATTTGTATGTGGTAAAAGAACATTAAAACATTGCAGCGAAGAAACTACTTTAATAATTATTATTTAAAAAAATATTCTTAAATATCAGTGCATAATTTATAAAAACTTATCTATACAAGAAGATCATTAAAAAATTAGGTTAAATTTATGACTTCTTTTTCCCACACGATCTTAATAGATTAATACTTATAATTCTTCCATCGTTAAGAGAAAAAAAAAATAATTATTTTAAAACTGTATGTTGCTGTAATATATTACATTGTGAAACAAATGTACGCAGCCATCACTCAAAATAATGGTATAAAAATACAATCAGTGGAATAATCCAATATCATTTGTTTAAAATCGTGACTTTTCAATACCATAAATCACTATAATGGACTTATTCCATTATCAATCAATTGTTACAATTCTTTACCGTAACAGAATAATCTTGCACTCTCATTTACACTCAAAAAGGAACAATTAGAAAAACATGTAAACATTTAGTAATAAATGCCTTATAAATTGAAGTACCTACTCCAGTAGATCATATCAAGAAAAATCAATTCTTTTTGAGGTCAAAGAATAAAGTCCCATTTCGTAAGCAAAAGATATGTACAAATATATTGCAATTTCTCCTGTTTTTTAATTACTTGGTGTAATTGATTTATCGAAATTGTGCTACAATAAAGCGAAATTAAATTTACTGCGTAATGATTCATTGTGATTTTTTTCTTTTTAATAACACTCTCTTCTCGGTGTCATAATTACAATTGTTAATTGGTTATCGGTATTTGGAAATGCAACTTATTGTTTCCTCGGGAAAGTGCGGAAGTCTGGGCGCAGGAAATGGTCTAAAGGAAATAATTGTTTTGGGATATGTGTTATTGGAACCTTTATCAACAGTTGAACAATATCATGTTAATTTTTTTTTTTCAATGATCTTTCTTGTTAGTTTTATTATTATTATTATTATTATGACATAAAATTGTTTATTGCGAAAACTTAAAAAAAACATATATATATATATATATATGTACAATTTTTCTAACTATAATATTTAACTAAACCGACTTATAAGAAAATAGATAAATAATTTAATTTAATTTAATTTAATAAACAATAAATTCCTCTAGTGACATCCATTTTATTGTCTTTGTCAAAAAGTTTATGTATTAATAAATTGTGAAATTATAGCAAATTTCCGCAGTAATATATATATATATATATAATTTTATTATTATTAACTTTTTAATTACAAATGAACAATTTTCTTAACAAATATAATGCAAAAAATTTTACTTAAAAAGAAGGGGGGGGGGGAGGAAAGGAAAGGAAGGAAAAGGTTCGCCTACGGCAGTGTTGCCAGATTTGGGGACATTTTTATTCAATATCCACCAATAAATTTTAATTGTAACAGTTGCCTAATCACTTCGAAGATTAATCGTCTATTAAAAATATCAAATATCACATCTCAAAATTATTGGTGACAGTTGAATAAAAAAGTCCCCTAATCTGGCAACACTGGTCTATGGATTCATGAACTTTGTACTAGAGTTAGTGGGCTACTGACTGCAGTTTTTAATTTCACCTCTTGTATATTGGTCCGGAGACAAGCCATATCAATTTTAATCCTCCGTGGAGGGAATCGTTTGAATAGAAAAGGAAAAATAAACTTACCCAAGCTATAATTTGGAAATGACTTGATTTACATGAAGAGTCCTTTAATTCTGAATTCTGTTTATTCTCTTATATATATACACTGTTAAAAATGGTTTCTTAAAAATGAGCTAAATTTGTCTCAAAATAGCTGCGAAACAATATACACTTAAATTTGAGAAATCATGTACACATTTTTGAGTATATTGACATATGAAACATGAGGATATTTGTATTCTTATTGGTCAACCCCATTTTTGAGCATGCCAATATACTCAAAAATGAATACATGGTTTCTCAAATTTAAGTATATATTGTTTCGGAGCTATTTTGAGACAATTTAGCTCATTTTTAAGAAACCATTTTTAACAGTGTACATATATATCATGAACTGTATTTTTGGCTTGAATTAGCTATACAGTTTTCCGAAATCTTGCGAACCGAAATCTCTGCTCGTAGACGGATATGTTCCCTGAAGGGTAAATTCTTCTATTTTTGAGTATTTCCAATTCCAATTCTCATTTCCAGTTATCTTTTTTCATAGTTTTATGAAATTCTTGTTTTCCATTTGATAACTTTCTAGAATATGGCATGATAAAAATCACACCTTGTTGGACTTAGTGTTTTGGTCCTAATTGCTCATATTAGCGTAAGTAATTTAAAATGAATTTATCTATTAATTGATATACTGTAAACGAATCATAGAAAAATGAGTGCTAACATTTAAATTGAATTAAAATATTTGAGTGTTGTTGGTATTATCATGTATCTGCTGGTTGCTGGATTTTGTAACGTTATTAAATTCTTCACTTTATTTTATTTATATATGTATATTGTAACGCACTAAGTTCAAACTCTTACGAATATATTAAATAGCCTATCGATATTGAGCCATCTTCCCTATCTTTTAAAATAATATAGACGGCGCTGTCGCCATTCTTGGCAAAATATCTAATGATATTTTGTCAATCCATAAAATGAAGTGAAAACATTTTAATTTTAGAAGTCAGTCAGAAGTTAATAAGGAAAGGGCACGTGACGTCACTCGCAGTCAAGTTATAGGTAAAGTGGCATAACATTGGCATTTCCACCAATACAGGTTGATCTTTTGCCACTCGAGAGTGGCAAAGATTGATTGACGGAGCGTTTGTTTGCAAACATGCCCTTTCCTTATTGGTTCTTGCTAAATGATGTAGCTGTTCTCGTGTTAATTGCCGGTGGCCATAGGCCACTGGCAGTGTCCTGTATGGAGTTATAGTCGTCTTATGTAACCTACATTCAACTGTTCTGTTTACTGCGCGCGATGTACAGTCGGTAACAAAAGTGTCCGAACACTAGCAAAAATTCCTATGTAAAAAAAGTAGATTTAATACTGTTTTGTTATATAAATCCTTGTCGAATATTGTTCTTAGTCAGTGTAAGAACATGATTCGATAAGAATTTATTTAACAAAACCTTATGGAGTGTACTTTTTTTACATAGGAATTTTTGCTAGTGTTCGGACACTTTTGTTACCGACTGTATATATTTAAATAAGTACTCGTATATCTGTATGTAGTATAGTGAATTGTTATTAAAGTTTTTTGTATCGAGCCAGGTGTAATTATTTCGTCTAGCTGGGTCCTGGTTCCTTATAATATAACAGTGTTATTCATTTTAAAAAAATTGTAATTTTTCTAAGTTTACGAAGAGGAAAGTATACTCTATTTATATATTCATCATAAGAAATATAATGCAAATTTACACGCGCAAAAAAAAAAAAAAAAAAAAAAAAAAAAGGAAGAAGTAGAAGAAAAAAAAAGGAGGAGGAGTGTAAGAGGTACATAAAAAAAGAAAAGAAAAGAAAAAAGAATTCTCTTTGCTGTAATCTGAAAATTAAAATCGATTTACATAACAAGCTCTTTAGTTTCGAATTTTCTATCATTGTTTCTGTTCAAAATTTTATTTGTTAGTAAAACTGTTAAAATTATAGTAAATTTACGAGGAGAAAAATGTACTTTTCTACCTTTTTATTATTCATTCCTTTAAAATTATTATTATTGTTTCTGTTTTGAATTTAGACTATTCTTTTCAAATATAATCCAAATAGCTTCAATTTACTTTTTTTTTTTTTTTTTTGAAAAACAAAGTAAAAAATAGAATTATCCTTCCTAAAATTTGAAAACGAATTGATTTACATAAAAAGTCTCTTTGATACGTGCATTCTAAAGATGTTAAAGTGTACCAAAAAAAAAAAAAAAAAATTGAGCCAGTAGGCTATAAAACGTCTGAATTTTTTTATGTTTTACATACAGACTATTAGCCTGATTACAATAAAAAGTTTCAAATAATATCATCATATGATACAAATTAAAAAACAAATTTTGATTTCGTAAATATTTATTTCTGAGTTATACTGATAAGAAGACTTACATACTCGGAGACACCAATCGCCAAAATCTAACTTTTTTGGATTCAGAGTACCTCAAAATATACATTTATATTCTGAGGTTTTCTGAACATACAATTATAGGAAACTTATTTCCCTCCTAAAACATATTTTCTACCCATAATTCGATCTATAATAAAAACTTTTTACTTTCTCTTACCTATGTAAATGGTAGAGAAAGTACTGTTTCTAGGTCAAATTTTCAAAAGTTTTTGTTATATTTACACGTTGTGGTCCCTTGAATCTAAAAATCATATTTTTAGCGGTTGGTCTGTGTGTGTCTGTTATCAGCATATCTCAAGAACAAATAATAGCAGAAAGTCCAAACTCGGAATTCTAAATGTATATCACAAAGGGATGCTACACTAAACTTTTCATTGAGATCAAGCAAATGGTTCGTGTACAGGGACTTCCAAAAGAATTGAAATACATTATGTTTATGGGGGAAATTGCAGGTAAGTAGAATTTAATATCTATAAACTGCACTAAATCAAATGAAACGAATATATATTTTTTATTTGCATAAAAACATGTTTCGTGTAAAATATGGTATGGAAATCATTCGCTGTTCGTTTACAGGGCTACACAAAAGAACGGGATTATATTCCTATGATACTTGAAAATTGATGAAAGTGTATTTCAGGTTGTGCCGTGTGTTTTTAATATAGAATTATATTTATGTGCACCATGTGGTGACAGAAAATCCAAATTATGTATTCTAAATGTGTATCACAAAGGGATGCAACACTAAACTTTTCGCTGAGATCAAGCAAAGGTTCGTGTACAGGGACACCCAAGGAATTTCAAGTACATTACATTTATGGGGGAAATTGCAGGTAAGTAGAGATTAATATCTATAGACTGCACTAAATCAGTTGAAACGAATATATATTTTTTATTTGCATAAAAACATGTTTCGTGTAGAATATGGTATGGAAATCATTCACTGTTCGTTTACAGGGCTACACAAAAGAACTAGATTATTAAGTGTATTTTAGGTTATGCCGTGTGTTATTAATATAGCATTATATTTATGTGCACCATGTGGTGAGTACATAAACTTCAGAAGATACACAGGGATGCCAATATTTAAGCCATAACGTTCTTTTTTATTGTTAGTGGAAGTGGTTTACTATAATATATTACGATGTCCAGGAAAGCTGCTTAGGAATTGAAATTGATTCCTCATTGCCATATGGTTAATAAATCTAAATTTTCACATATTGTATATTTACACGTTTTGAGGTTTCCAGAATACTGAAGTCAAGTTTTTAACGCTTGATCTTTATATGTGTCTCTCAGAGTAAATTAAAAACAAATAATTTTAGGCAATCCAAATGTATTTGGAAGTTAATACATTTGTTACTAGAAGAGTTCCATCAGGACTGATAAGTTAAAACGAATGTTGCGTGGGAAAATCGTCTGAATAATTTTATATGAACCTTTGAATTTCATAAGATATTTAAATTCTATATAAATGTAGGTACAATAATGAAACGGGGGTTTAGGGGGGTAGTAAACCCCCTCACACAGAATTATTTGCCAAATAAAGCTGTTTCGAAACCTATTTTGAATTGTTTTAACATAGGTTTACATAAAAGTACTCGTTGTGCTACCCCTTAATGTCGAATCTGTATTTATAGAACTAAATTTCAGGGAACGAGAAAGTCGTGTGATTGACACGCCAGGTTATTTCTCATATATAGGTAAGAGAATGTAAAAAAAAACGTATGTTAATTTTTTTGCTAAGTTATATAACGGATAGAAATTTTTTAATCAGAGGTATGTTTTTTCTCGTTACACCAAGCTTCATTACAAAGATCATTCGGCCGCGCTTTTAACAATACATTTAATAATCGGGTTTAGTAAAACGTTGTTAAAGAATTCTTGCATCATCTTTTCTTTTGAACCCCCATCACGAATATGAAGAAATATCGTGAGTCGAAGCCCCGTCTTTGCATTGTTTCTTGCCGGGATCGTGAAGTTTCAGGCATTGTGCGAAAACACCACAGAATAGGTCCCGACCCGGGTACTGTCTGACCCCACACCATCTGCAGAGAAAGAGGCTCAAAGTCTGCCCCCGCGCCCCATAAATCACGGGGCCCTGGGTTCTTTACCGAGGGCCCTCACGTCCAGTTGCGGGTCGGACTCCGCTTTTGACCTTCCATTGTGCGCATAATTGTCTGACACTGGTCGGGGTTACAGCCCCGGAGGTAGCATTGCACTGTATGCAGGGAAACTTAATTATGAAAATTGAACGTGTGTTCCTGGTCAGAAGTGTTTTTTGAGTGCGAATCACGTATATCTGGTGATTGTTGCCAAAGGAAGAATAAAAAACTTAATTGATTACGCGCTTTTCCTTTTGTTTGTGTTTGATTTAAAACCCTTTTTCGTCTATTGATGAAAATTCGACCTTTTTTTTATTTTTTTCATTATTTTTGTAAGCGGTACAATTGACCTTTAATACAAAAGGAATGACGAGCTTTTTTGGGATATCACGTGGGGGTGATTGGTCAATAATTCAACGCTGAATTATTTCGAGATGCTTGTTTATTTTAAGAGAAAAGATTTCTGATGTAATTGAACCGGAATACACGATTCTGAAAGTACAAGGCACAATGGAGGAAATGGTGACAGATTATATTAAAAACTTGTGGGAGTGGAATACAAAGCATACCTAACTAAAAGATTTAAAATGACGCATGCTGCATATTTTTAAGAGAATCGTGAAATTTACGAGAAAGGCTAGGTGAAGATTTATATTCTATCATATGCGTCATCACTTTAATCGAGAAATTTAAATTAGCAAAAGAGAAATAATAAAAAGTGGGAACTCAGTAAAAATATAAGTAAAATTTCAGGAAATATAATCGCCCATTGAAACAAAGGCTTTACACAGAGAAATATAGTATTTTATTTTTGCAGAATGATATGGTAAAATATTTAATCCATAATTATACATTGGTTTATTTTCCAGGAAGATATTTATTTATTTTTTGATATAAGTGAAGCTAAATACACGATTATGAAGTTAGAAGATACGATACGTATAAAATCTTTTGAGGCATAGTTTATATAATTCTATACTACTGGTGTTGAAAAACAAATCCGATACAAAAATGATAAAAAGTTTACATTAATTAGCCCCCCCCCCTTTTTTTTTTTAAATCGTGAAATGTGTGAGAAAAATTGGGTAAAGTTACAATCACTATAATTTTCCGGAATTTCAGTATTTAAATACTATTTTAAATACTATTGTAATTCCATAATTCATTTGAAAAGATTAAGAAGAAATAGAAGATTCATTTAAAATTATTGTACACTGTGAAAAAAAAATATGTACCGCCTTCATCTAGAACGAATAAGTGGTCATTTTCTAAATTAATAAACTAGAAATATAGATTTCCGAGCTATGCGTATATGGCACGTCAATAAGGTGAATAGACAAAAAGATCGAGAATTTCTAATCAATATTTTTCTAGATGGTGAAACAATATTCTGAATCCTTTGTATTGCGAGAAATTCTCGCGTGATTTTCTAGAATTGGGTCATTCACCAAGATTATAGTTGCTAAAACTCGCCTCTTGCAATCGCATTTATTTGTAGAGATTTTTAAATATGTTTGACTTCGATATTGTGGACAGACGCTCTAGAATTCTAATAGGTGTTTCTAGAATTCGCTTTCAAAGGGGAACTAGAATTTATAAAGATGTCAGTATTGTCATTTTTTACTAGAGCCACAATTTAGATTCTAGATGTCAGTTACAGAATTTTCTCAGTGTAATATATTTTTAAGTGGCTACATTGGGTTTCGAAATCTAAAAAAAAAAGGCATATTCTCTCTCTCTCTCTCTCTGCCTCTCTTTAGTTTTTTTTTTTTTTTTTTTTTTTTTTTTAAATAATAAAAAAAAAAAAAAAAAATAAGAATATTATTAAAAAAAGAAAAAAAAAACATTTGTACAATATATATAGATATATTTTTAATTTTCATTAAAAAAATTAGGAAAATTCAGCTGGTGGGTCAGTACCCTCAGGAAAAGCGGTTAACACGATTTCTCAAAAAGTAATACAACCATCTTATTCATATTTTGCATACTTATTCAAAACAAAATTTACTAGCACTTGAGCGACAGATTTTTTCTTTTTTTGATTATAACTAATTTTTCAAAGCTATATCCGTGAAGAAAAGTGTATCGAAATTTGTTCTGTTTTTGCTTACAACTCTGCCAAAAATTCTAAATTTATTCTTTTTATTTTTATTTTTTAATTCTTTTTTCAAGCACTAGTCAATTTTATTTGGAAAAAGAGTTTAAAATTTCAATAAGATCTGTGCATTAGTTTTTGAGAAATCATGTTAATCAAAAATCATTTCTGGAGGATCTCTGGAAATCAGGACCCACCGAAATTTGTAATTTTTTTTTTTTTTTTTTTTTTTTTTTATGAAAATTTTATAAAATATTGTTTAAATGTTGCTCCATTTTATGCTCAAAAATTTGAATAAAATTTTTTACATATTATGTTAAAAATGAAAAAAAAAATACTTTTTTAAACTTTCGGAACATAATGTAACCCTTTAAGGACCCGCTTCACTGACCGATGCCGGAAGCCAAAGCTAATGTTATTCTATGGGAAATTTTCTTTACTTATTGTTTATTAACTAATCCGTATTTTTAAATTCTGTTTTCACATTCAGAAAATTCCCAACTGTTAAATTGACGCACCTTTTTTTTTAAATTATTATTTTTTTATTTTTTAATATTTTATTTTAAAATTGCAAAATGAGAAATGTCACATGTTGAAAATTCGTATTTTACAGCTTCAAAATGAAATATTAAAAATTAAAAAAATGCATTTTTTTTTTTAAAGTGCGTCAATTTAATAGTTGGGAATTTTCAGAATGTGAAAAGAGAATTTAAAAATATGTATTAGTTAATAAGTTATTTGTAAAGAAAAATTTCCCATAGAATAACATTAGCATCGGCTTCCGGCGGCGGTGAGTGAAACGGGCCCTTAAAGGCAGAATTTGTCAAATAATATTAATGATAGTACTGAAGTAGTATAACACCTTAGCTTTCTATATTTAATTCTATACCATTATCAAGACAATCCTATTATTTAAAGTACCAACATTTATTTTCCCAATTTTGGAATATTTTACTTTTTTTTTTTAAATTTTTTTTATGTTATAGTCTATAGCAGGTCTAAAAATAATTGCGTAAATTAAAGAAGATAGTGGTTGGTTTGATTTTACGTCCCACAAATGCTGCGCAATGATAAATTGACGATGGTCTGGAACTCACCCCTAGATGTGGTCCGGAGACATGCCATCCCAATTTTGATCCTCCACAGAAGGGATGGCTCTCCCTCTTCGGTGACCCCCAGAGGTATAATTTTGATGGGAACATGGAAGAAATCGCGGTCACGACAGATTTACATGCACAAGCCGCCATTAGTGTACACGACGGTCTTTGGCCGGCTCGACTACCGAATTTGCATTTCATTTTAATTGTTATATTTGAATGAAGAAAACTGTATATTGTGTGAAATGTTTGATAATGATATTATCTATAACAATAACACCCTTCCAGAGAAAACTTATGTATAGTTCTTATGAGAAAAAAATTTAAAAAAATTATGGGAACTGAAGCTTAATTAATATGAGAATTAATGTATTGTAAAGCATGTGTATACATTGTTGAAAATTTCAACAGAAAACTACCTATAATCATTTATCTTAAGTCTTATGCAAAACTACAGAGAAAACTAAACGGAGATGTTAAAAAATGTATTTTATATATGAAGTTTAATGACTAATATTAATTTAATTAACTATCGACGAGAATGTATTTGGGACATAGAATGCTTTTTCTAAGGTAAAAACATTCTTTTTTAATTCCGATAAATCGGTATTAAATTCTGATTTTCAGCTGAAAATCAGCCTTCCACTCCAATTTACCTGAAATGAATTTTCAAGGTTGAGGAATGAAGTTTCTTAATTCATTTTTAATTTTTATCGATAAATTAAATAATAATAGATAAAAAATACAGAATAAAGGTTGTGAATCTCAATTATTTACTTTTAATTAAGAATTATTGTAAATTTATAAGTAAATTTACAAAAAAAAAAAAAAAAAATTATAGTGTGACAGCAGTTAATTTACTCAAAAGTTGTGTATAATAATAATAATTTTAATTTTTCGGAGGCGCGGACTCTAAGATATAAATTAAAAAGTTTTAAAATTTTGAAATACAGCAATCTTTCAAACAGTTGGACAAAAATTAATTTTACTACTCTATCTTTTGATTGTAGTTCATCAGGGAAATTCCTCAACTGTTCAACAACTATAAACTTTCTGCGTACAAAATTGTCATGTGATAGCAATTATACGAATTTTTTAATATAAATCAAATACGGCAGTTTAACATTTTTACCGTTTTCTATATTCGTAGAATAAAGTATTAGATTAGTAAAAATTTTCAACTTTCGAATATGACTCTTTGATACGTTTTGACATGTCCTGAAGTCGATATGGTTACGGTCAGAAAATATCTGTCTGTTGGCATGCGTGTGATAAAAATTTTGTATCAGCTCTAGTTTAAAAACTAAGGCGTAGGATTTAACAAAGGTTTATATATAGTTTCAATTTGGGTTAAAATGGAGCCTGCTAACTTTTAGTGAAAGTCGCCCGAAGGATGGAACTACTACGCTGCGATCGATGGAATAGCTTTATTTCGGCTTCTATAATGTATAAATGTATCAAAATTTATATGCGGATGCCCTTATGAAAAGAATCCTGACTTAATTTGGTTGCATATCGTACTTCAATGTGGGTGCATAGGTGCATATCGGGAAAAAGGCGACGCTGCTATGATGCAATTTTCTCCGATACAGGAAGTCTACAACTCAACTTCACAAGACCGTAGCCAAAGAGGGGTTTTGATGATTCAACTCTCTTCCTAAGAAATTTTGCAGATCGTCGAAAATTTTGAGTTATTCTTCATTTTTAATACTCAAAATTATGTACTAAATCTTGAACCTCCTTCGAAACTTTTTCCTGGCAACAGCCTTACAGCTTCTTTTTAGTGTATAAATGCGGTAATTTCTATCTGCGTGATTTTTATCATGAAAAATAATCCTGATTTTTGTTTGATGCATATCGGCCGACAGGGGGCACTGCTGTTACTCGCCTTTTTTCCATATGGCCATTTATCAGTATCTGTTAATTAAAACTGCACTAAGCTACATACGTAAAATATTTATTGCAAGAAACCAATATTAAATATTAGTTCATGTTAACCTGTAGGTGGTGCTGTTATACAGAATGATATACAAAAATCTGGTGTGAAAAAACCACACGACTTCCATTACCTGCTATTACACGCATTAGATGAACTTTTTAGAGATAATGTTATCAGAAGACATAGAATTGACCAAATGAAATAGACACACACACACAAAAAAAAAAAAAGATTAATATGAGAGGATTAAAAGAGGGTTAATATGGCAAGTTTGAAAAAAATTCATACAGCTGTTTTGAAAGGAACGCCCTTGCAGGACCAGAAATTCAGCTATTTATACAGGACGCCTATTAATTTTCCTGAACTAACCAACTATATCATTCGAAAGGATGTCTAATAGAGTGTTTATACAGAAATTTTGAAGAAAATTGTTAGAGCCGTTTTTGAAATATGGACTTACTGCCCCACTTCCGGTTTCGGATGTCCAACTTCCGGTTAACTAATTTTTATCAAAATTTTGAAAATTCATCTGTACACCAAACCTGTTTCAATTATACAGTTTCTTAGTTCAATCTTCATTAGTTTCCGAGATATAATAGCCATAAGATTCCCCACATACGTACACACACATACACACTGGCCAATTGCCAAAAACCACTTTTTTGGACTCAGGAGACCTTAAAACATGTAAATCAGGTGAAATCTCGATATCGAATTTTTGGACCGAATACAATACTTCCATTACCTACGATAATCGGGTAATGGAAGTAAAAATGTTTTGTAATGGTTATAACATGCTAGCTTTAATTGAAAAAGTTTCTGTTTTTCCTAAATAATAGCATATAAAGATATTGCTGCTACTTCATCATTACTCCGTCGCTTTCTCTTAGACAATTTTGATTGATCCCCGATTCCTGGATAGTGATTATAGCGGATTATATTTCTCATTTTTAAATACATAGATTAGAACTTGTTTAAGCAGATTAAAATGAGGAAATCTTTTAATATTTCATTATCCGGGCTTCTCAACGGATGTTTTTCTTCTAATAGCTCTTTAAAAAAACCCGTGTTCTTGCCTTTAATTGTTCCTATACCAATTTCAAGTTACTTTAATTGCAGTTCGCATCCCTGTTTTAGGTAATTACAATATTGTTTTTTCCTTCCTCGTGGGATTTGTTTATACTACTAGTTGAAATTTTCGAAGCTTATTTTTAATAACACATAAAAATCGTATTACTTTCTTATTGTAATACCAGTTTCAAAATTAAAGTACAAGTTAGATTAAATGATGCAGTCATAAAAAATTCCAAACAGTATGACCATTAAAGTAAATTTTAATGCTGTTATTAAAAACAAAATACTCATTTTCTGATACATTTGCAAAGCCCTATCTTGCTAAGTTAAATCTACCTTAATTATACAATTCACACACTTGGTTTGAAATCTATAAATATAAAGCTGAAAGTTTGTCGTTGTATCTGTCCGGATTTTTAGTTTGCTATACAGAGCTAACCGTTCAACAGATCACTACGAAAATTGATATACTTATTAATCAAGACAAAATCTAGCTAACGCAGTGTTTATTAGTTCAATCGAATGAATGATTCAAAGGATATTAAATAAAAACCCATCTTAACGTTATAATTATTTAAAAGATAAAACAAATTATTGCCGAAATAAATAAATATATAAATAAATAAGTGTTTCTATTTTCCGACACAAAATCAAATACTAGGCGAGTCGTATTAACCCTCGACGATATATTGAGCGCCCCAACCCTACCCTCCCGCTCCACCATGTCTTTTTCTAGTCAATTTTGCCCCTTTATCCTTTCCGGTGTTAGTTTTTTTTCCTCCCCACTTGCCCCCTTTTCCCTTTTTTTTTTTTTTTTTTTTTTTTTTTTTCACACTTGACATTGTGAGTTATTTTGTTTTCGTCCCATGATTTTTCTATGGAATTTTGACTCTTTTTTCCCGTGTTTCTATGGGTTTTTAGATTTTTTTCCTCGTTTTCTACATTCTAAAATGCGGTGGTTTAACTACGCGTCAGTAATAAAATAATAATAATAATAATAATAATAATAATAATAATAATAAAACTCAGGTAAGTTTAAAAAAAATTGGTACACTTATTTATCAGGAATTCGTGCACAAATATTTTCATATAAATATTTGAAATTAGCTTAAAATTTTTATCTAAGTATTTTTCTTTTCAACATTAAAATAAAATTTTCGTGTTTATCGGTATTATTTGTGTAATTTGTGAGATTAATTTACGTTCTCGACTTAATGTTAAACTGTTATAAATTGGATTTTATTAAGATTTTTTTTTAATTTTTGGGATTGTCACAAAACTGTAATATCATAAATGCATGAGTTTTTCTTTCTTGTATTTATTTATTTGCATTTTTTTCTATTAAAATCTTTGGGAAATATTTCATGGGTCTCCTTTTCCATCTTACACATTTTTACTTTCTTCTATATTCAATAGAAGAAAGTATTGGATTCGTAAAAATTTTCGACCTCGGGTATTTGATGGATTTACACGTTTAGAAAGCTGTAGAACACGATTTGACAATTTTTAGAAAAAGTCTGTTTATCAGTCTGTGTATGTGACAAAATTTTGTGGCAACTGTATCTCAGGAACTACTGCACAGAATTTCATACAAATTCGTATGTAATTGCACCTTGACCTAAATTAGTGCCTATCAACTTCTGGTAAAAATTGTCTTACAGGTTGCGTTACCATCCGCTTTTTCTAAATTTTTAACATGGTGATATAGGACAAAATTTTGTATAAATGTGCATCAAGAGAATTATTTTTTAGTAATCATTATGAAAGTTACAAGAATTATTTATAATAGAAATAGTCAACTGGATTTTTTTTTTTTTTTTTTTTGTATGTGTAGGAGCCTCGCACCCCCTCCCCCCCCCCTGGGGGGGGGAGCGAGTAAATTTTCATGATGGGTATCTTTCAAAAGAGCTCGCCAATACCTTTAAAACGAATGGTTGAACCATCGATCTGCGATAATTTAAAATAAAGTTATCGACTTTTTTCATTTGTAACAATTTTTTTTTTTTTTTTTTTAATGAAATATTGACAATAAAATTGACTTTTTTTTTTTTATTTAGTGTTATACTACTTCTCTAATATGGAAATCGTCTGCATTATCATGGAAGATAATTTTTTTAAATAATAATTTTAATAAATTATTTTTACTGAGTGAATTTGAGTAGGAAAATATAGAAGAAAGTCACGTGGTGGCCACAACATACTAGTTTTACTTAGTTCTTTCATTGATTTTAAAATTCTAGAAACACTACTTTAACTCGGGCAACGTCAGGTATACCTGCACTGTTTTAAAAATGCAACTTTGCTGACAGAATTTCTCTGTAATTACAGAAAAATATGTTTTGTCAACGTAATTTTTCCGTAATTTGTGACTTTTTTCTCCAATTACAGAGAATTTCTGGCAGCAAAGTTGCATTTTTTTAATTGTGTGCCAGTAATTCATAATTTCGATTTTCTTCCTTGTGGGAACTTGTATAAATTTCGAATATTATTTAATAAGACAAAACCTGTATCATTTATGATACAATTTCAAATTCATAGAACGAGTTAGACTGAACGGTACAATCATAACACTAATGTTACTTTTCAGGTAGTTTTTAAGTTTAAAGAGTGCTTACTTTCTAATAATTTCTGGAAGCATCATCTAGCCTATTTAAAATTTCCTTAACTGACATCCGCATCTCTTTTTAAGAATAATTTCATTGTTATATTAGAATTATTTTTATTCTCCTTTCTTATATAATTTTGTTTACATCATTAATTGAAAATTTTCGAATATTTTGAATAACATATTAAAATCGTTTTACTTATAGTTAACGGTCCTCTTCACTTACCGTCGCTGGAAGCCTGAGCCAGTGTTATTCTATGGGGAAATTTTCTTTACAAATAACTTATTAACTAATACATATTTTTAAATTCTGTTTTCACATTCAGAAAATTCCCTACTGTTAAACTGACGGACCTTTTTAAAAAATGTATTTTTTTTTTTTTTTTTTTTTTTTTTTTAATTTTTAATATTTTATTTTGAAATTGCAAAATAAAAAAAATTCACCTATTGAAAATTCGTATTTTGCAGCTTCAAAAAAAAAAAAAATAAAATAAAAATAAATAAATAAATAAATAAAAAATAACAATAATAAAAAGATCCGTTAATTTAACAGCTGGGAATTTTCAGAATGTGAAAACAGAATTTAAAAATACGCATTAGTTAATAAGTTATTTGTAAAGAAAAATTTCTCATAGAATAACATTAGGTTCGGCTTCCGACGGCGGTGAGGGAAACGGGACCTTAAATGGTTTCAAATTTAGGCAACAAGTTAAATTAAATAGTGTATTCATAATACAGTTAATTATAATAGTTAGTTAATATTAATAATAGTTAGCCATTATATACTCCATTGCTACTAAACTAACTTTTAAGGGTGTTATTAAAGTCAAATATTTTCCCTTTTGGTGTAATTTTGAAAGCTTCATCTAAACAACTTGAGATTACCTTAATTACAATTCTAATCACTGTTTGGAGTAATTAAAATTTGATTTTCTTTCTCAGGACATGTTTTTATATCAGTATTTGAAATGTTTGAAGCATATATAATAAGAAATAAAATCTTTATTAGTTATCTTAATACGTTTTTAAACCTCTACAACAAGTTAGATTAAACAATGTAGTCATAGCACCAATAAAAAATAGCATACGCCGTTGCAACTAAAATAACCTTTTAAACTGTTTTTAAATTCACAGAGTTTACTTTAAAAAACACTTTAAAGAGCAACTATTTTCCGTGAACTCATGAAATTTTTCAAGCATTCTAATTCTAAAATTGAATAGTCTTTTTCATTTTCAATAAAAGCAAAATAATTTTAGTAATGTAGTATCATAGCCTCCTAAAGTAGATGCCTGTCACGTAGGCCGGATACTTGAAAAAAGTTGAAGCGGTAGACAGCGCCACCTAGTACAGATTATGCGGCTTTTTTATTCAACTCTCACCAATAATTTTAAAAAGTGGGATTTATTATACATAAAAGGCGAATGGAATCGAAGAAATGTCTATTATTTATGTCATATATCACTTCTTAAAACTATTGGTGACGGTTGAATAAAAAATTCGCGCAATCTGTACCAGGTGGCGCTGTCTACCGCTTGATTTGTTGCCAAGATTCCTAGTCACGCGACAGGCATCTAGTTTAGGAGGCTATGGTAGTGTCGTAGTTGGACATGTTGATCCGATTTCAGTTGAATTCGTATTTAAAAATTATTTCGATGTAATCGATTAATTAAGTTCAATAACCATTGCTATTAACAAAAGTTAATATGTTTGAACTTAAAGACACACTATTTATGCATAAAAGAGAAGTTTTCGAACTCAACAGGCATTCTCAAAAGGAATTCAAAAAGTAGTTTTTCCGTAAACAAAAAGCAACCTAAAAAGAAAAAAAAATGTTATTTTACCCTTGGAGGAATGATATAAGGTGGGTTGACATACGACGTCTTAGCATGCAGAGTAAATGAAG
This sequence comes from Salticus scenicus, assembly GCA_963930645.1. Taxonomy (NCBI): domain Eukaryota; kingdom Metazoa; phylum Arthropoda; class Arachnida; order Araneae; family Salticidae; genus Salticus; species Salticus scenicus. Next base: position 232,004,778 of record OZ005658.1, read on the forward strand.
TAAACTGTTGGCTAATCAAAATGGCTGAAGATATAGTAGTGCTACAGCAGCAACCATATTGAGTCTACCAAAATATTGCCTAGTATATTGTTACTTAATAGTTGTTGCAATAGACAATTTGCACGTTTTCTGATTTTATTCTTATATAATAAAAAATGAAAAGGTAAGAAAATAAATACATACATTTTCTTTATTTGAAATCTAATTACTGATTTATAAAAATTTTAACATCGCACTATTCACTCTATCGAGAAAACGCAGTATAAAATATCGTGACGTCACTCTTTATGACAACAAACGGAAGTAACCGTTGTTTACATTCGATTTCGTGCTTTGCTTTGCTTCTTGAATCAGTGAAATAGGTTTTGTATGTTATAGTAATGACGGGTATTAAAAAATTGTAGTATAAATATTGTATTGTACCATTTTGCACTAATACAACAGCTAATGCTTCACAAAAGTTGTTCTTTAGCGTTCCACACTATCCTATTAACGAAAACATTGGACAACCGCCGTGAAAAAAAACAATTGAATATAATGATAATGGAAAATGGTGATAATGATATTAAATGATTATAAGATGAAAAAGAAATGCTCAGAAAATTTGCACGTTTTCTGATTTTATTCTTATATAATAAAAAATGAAAAGGTAAGAAAATAAATACATACATTTTCTTTATTTGAAATCTAATTACTGATTTATAAAAATTTTAACATCGCACTATTCACTCTATCGAGAAAACGCAGTATAAAATATCGTGACGTCACTCTTTATGACAACAAACGGAAGTAACCGTTGTTTACATTCGATTTCGTGCTTTGCTTTGCTTCTTGAATCAGTGAAATAGGTTTTGTATGTTATAGTAATGACGGGTATTAAAAAATTGTAGTATAAATATTGTATTGTACCATTTTGCACTAATACAACAGCTAATGCTTCACAAAAGTTGTTCTTTAGCGTTCCACACTATCCTATTAACGAAAACATTGGACAACCGCCGTGAAAAGAAAACAATTGAATATAATGATAATGGAAAATGGTGATAATGATATTAAATGATTATAAGATGAAAAAGAAATGCTCAGAAATCACATAGACGATTGATAATTACGAAAGTTGAAACGAATTGCTGCTTGCTAATTAGGCTAACAAAATGTAAATATTGGAGCATCATAAAGTATGACGTCAGGCAGCGTTTTGAAGTCACGGGATTTTTAGTTAATTTTAAAGTTATTTTTTTAATTAATGGGAACTTTTTTTGCATTTTTAATAAACATTTTGAAATTTATGGGCCTAAATCTACCAGAAAATATAGGATTTTGTTCAAATACCCATTTCTGCAAATTCCTCATTATGATTTTGGCTTCCTGTTTTTCCAGACGTGACATCTCCTGTTATAACATTTCTCCAAGATTTGATCATTGGTATATTATGAATTATCAACACATTCTGATGTATCCATTGTCAAATTCAGCAAGCTACGAAAACTTACAATGTACACTTAAAATACTTTCCGTGATGACATCACATGTCTTACGTACAAATCAAAGTAATCGTAATGTTATGATATCAACAATATCATTTCTATATTTATGTCACAAAGTCTTGGTTCATTTAAGAATTCTCAGTACAAATAGAAGTTTAGGAACATTCTTTGTACTTGTACTAACTATGTCGGTATATATGTGTGCTGCACATAAATAAAGGGTGGTTGGTTGTTTGGGTTTTACTTCGCACTAGTGCTGTGCAATGGGCAATTGGCGACTGTCTGGGATTCACTCCTAGAGGTGGTCCCATAAATAAAAGTTTTATATAATTAAATCCTTCTTACATTTGATTTATTTTTTCGATTAGTATAATATACAACTAAAATAATAATAATAATAATAATATTTTAAAGTTTTATAATGATAAAATGTTTAATCAAAAAAAAAATTAATAATAATAATAATAATAATAATAATAATAAATTTTAAAATAAATATGCGTACTTTTAAAAAAGTCGGGATCATTTTTTGTATTTTAATATATTATGGCAAAAAAAAAAAATACTTCATGCAATTTCATATATATACATATATACTTTTAACGACTTGAAGAAAACGTATTTTTTTAAAAAATGTATCTATTTTCTTTTCATATAAGATTGTTTTATTATACCTTTATTTATTCATTTGTGTTTCAACTTGGTTTCAGTAAAAAAATTATCAATCTAATTATTTATTAGTATTATTATATAGTATCAATACGTAGTACTAGTATTCAATAGAATTATATATTGTTTTAGAAAAAAGCCTCTCAAATATTTTTTAACGTGTGTCACATTGTACAAAAAATTAAAAGCTATATTAGGTCTTGAAATATACTTACACATAAGTAATGCATGTTTTTTTCATATAATAAAAAGAACTCACCTGAAAAAAAAATAATGTTATTATTAATCGTTTTTATCAACATAAACATCAAGTAAAAGAGTTATTAATACATTCAGTATTATTCACTAAAAGTTAAATTATTAAAAAAAAAATTAGAAACACGTATCAGTGATCAGATTGTTAAACCATGTATTAATAAAAAATAAATATTTCCAACAAAAAAAAAAAAAAAAAAAAAAAGTGAGAGAGAGAAAGAGAGAGAGATTTTTAACTCTAACAAGTTTGCTTGAGCTGATATTATTAGCAAGAAAATTTACTTTTATCTAACAATAAATATCAAGCTATATATCGATCCATTTCTGTCCCTCTCCCCCTTCCTCTCTCTCTCTATGTTGTATTAAACTTAAACTTAAAACTAAAAAATTAAATAAATTAATAAATGTAAAAATTTCAAGTAAAAATAAAATCAATTATTAAATTACTATTGTTATGCATAGTGTAACAAAATTAAATTAAAAATTGTGTAATTTTATGATCATTCTCGGGCTACTTTAATTGCTTATTTGGTGTATTATATAGATTCTTTTGGGTTTGAACATATTAATTGTTTAACCCTTTAAAGGGTTGGTGGTTGCATAATGAAACCACAAATTGTAATTCAAAATTTCAAAACTGCCCCTAGAGATTTTTTATAAAATTTTTCTTTTATAAATTAGACGAATAACTACGTTTATTTCTTGCCTTTTAATATTGTTGGTGATTTCTGGTGGCTGTTGATTCTAAATGAGGAAAATTGACTTGCCCCTGAAAGGGTTAATGTGGAAATTTCTTAAATTTAAATATTTGAAATTTTTTAATATCTATCACATACATATTACACGCACACAGCCACTGTGAAAATAGAGCTGTTTTAAAATAATCCAGATATATATGTGTTTAAAATAAATTCATACATGAAAATGTGTAAAAAAAAAGTATGTAAAGAATTCACATACAGTTAAAGCACATCACAATTTAGACATCTAAATTTCTGACATTTTACAGTTTAGATTCTTAAAAATTCAGACACTTATATTACTTTGTAAAAGAATGAATTTAAAAAGTTTTTCTTGTTTTTTTTTTTTTTTTTTTTTTTTCTGTATCAGTTGTAAAAATAAACTGTACTTTCAAACACCAGACTCGATTTTCACATATTTGTTACAGATTTTGAAAAATATCTGTTAAATTTCTTGACTAAAAATTCATATGTTCAAGCAAGTGACGAAAGTAATTTTCTCAATTTGACGAAATAAGAAGGAGAAAATATTTTTTTTTTATTTTTGACGAAATTCGTATTCTCAAATAGGTAACGAAACAAATTTCGTCAATTTGACAAAATGTTCGCTCGGAGCATATCTCTAGAAACACTTTCGTCAAAAATGAAGAAATTTTCGTAAAATTTGAGTATCCATTTCTGAGAGTGTGAAAAATAAAGCAAAATACAAAATATTCATTTCTATATATTAAATTCTGCTTTTAAAAACTGTGATAGATCATTAAAAGGGAAAAAAAACTGCTATTAATTTGAAACAATACATATATAATCTATAATCACTATAGTTGCAATAATTAATTTTTGCAATAATTAATTCAATGCAAAATATTATTAATTTATAGGTCGATCTCCACCCGCCTAGCATTCGATTTTTATGCATGTATTTCCAAATTTATTTTTTCTTCCCAGATCAAATTACTTAAGATTGGTTTACATGATATTTAAATCTTTTTCATCTTTTACATCACGATATTTACGTGTTTTGAAGTCTAGACGTCTCAAAGAAATTAAAAATGATTTCGCAACGCTTAAATTCGAATTTTGTAAACACGTACCTATTTATATATTTATATTGGAAATTTCTCATAAAATAGTTGAATTCTACATATTTAAGTTATTACAGTTATTTTCCTCTAATGTATCAGAATTCGGCATAGCAACGAAATAGTCTATTCTAAAAATAGAAATTATTTCGTTTTATTTATTAAGAATCAATGTACAGATCTTCCAAAAATTATGCAAATCTTATATAAAACTTAATTTTCTTTATCTCAATATATTGTTGCAATTGTGATGTAAGGTTTTCAGCCAATTATCTTTTTTTTTCCTCATTTTATTCAATTGAAATACACAGATGGAATTCACGGATAAATTATTCCTTTCTTTATTCTAATATACTTTATAATTATGAAATTTATTTCGGCGTTAGTTTCAGGAAACTTAAGCGTTTATTAGTACGAAGATTAATAACTCAATTAAATATTTAAAACTGAATTATTGGTTTAAAATATTTATTTATTATATTTAAGAAATAAATAAATAAAAAATCCTTACAAAGTTTTAAATGAAAACTGAAAAGGAAAAGAAAAAGAAAAGGAAGATAATTTAAAAAAAAAAAAAAAAAAAAAAAGATAATTATTTTTCATCAATTAAGTTCGAGAATGATTAAAAAAAAAAAAAAAAAACTTCACCACAATAATTATAATTATAATAACTGAATATAAAATATATTTTTAATTGCAAACTTATCGCTTTTTGCTAAGTCCTTTATTTATATTCTTTATTTTATTTTTACTTTGTTTTTTAATGATTGGTCTTATATTTGTAATTTTAAACAATTCCTAATTATAATAATCACTTTAATGTATCTTGTCAAGATTAAAGCTACAATAAATCAAGCTTACACTAAAGCTTCAATTTAATTTCAATTATATACAAACATTGTGTAAAATTAATTAATGAATGTTAATTAGCATCAGTTATTTACACAAACCTACATGATTCCTGGGGACAGTATAAGATTAATGATTATTTAGCATAATTAAAGTATTCTCCACTAATTATTCTCAGAAGTAATTTCTGTACAATATTTAATAATATGCCATCATTCAAAGGAAAAAGTTATTTATAATCAATCGCTTTGTCAATCTGAAGATCAGAATTTATAGGATGACCTTTTAAACTTATTTCATAAATGCCGTGTATTAAAATTAGATTGCAGAAATTAGCGTTCATCTAGTCTAAATCTTACAGAGAGTGTGGGTTTTATATCACACTAGTGCTATGCTCTTTTATTTTTTTGAATCAATTAGCGGTTTTTATTTTCCGAGCATGCATATGTAAAGAAAGAATTGTAATCACGTCAAAAATCAGACTTTAAGATTTTGGTGTTTTTATACGTTTTGAGGTACCCTGAGTCCATATTTAGTATTATTACGATGATGTATGTATGTGTGTATGTATATGTGTGAGTGAACACGACAGCATCTAAACGCTTTGTTAAAGTGAGCTGAAAATTGGTACGTATATAATAGGTCCCCTTAGTATGAACCTTATTGGTTTTAGTGCATTTAGGACTTAGTTATTTTATAAGGCCCAAAAAGAATTCTTTTATATTGTGTCCTAGGGGCACAGATTTTTTAAAGTACGTTAGTGTCTAAACGTTTTATTCTTCTGAGCTGAAAATTTACAAATGTTACATGCCATCGTCGAACAAACTGTATATATTTTGGTGAATCTATCACTTATAGTATGTTTACAGAGACACAAAGAAAAATTCTTCATCATTATGGTCTATAGGCCCAAATTCTTTCAATGTGATAGCGCCTAAAAGCGCTATCAATCTACGTGTATAAATTTTCAGTTAAAGCTGAAAATTTATACACATGTTATAGGTCACCGTCGCACGAACTCTATAGATTTTGGTGAATCTAGCAGTTATAGATTTTTACAGGAATACAAGGAAACATTCTTTATCATTATGATCTATGGGTTCAAATTATTTAAAGTGCAATAGCTTAAAATTAAACAATGGAGAAATGTACTCAAACACCCTATTATAATTTTCAATTTTGTTTATTTAACGACTTGTCTTACTTTTATTTATTTATTCAACCCTTAATTACTTAATGTTCTGAAAGTCAAGACCAATCACTCCAGATTTTTTCTTCTTTCCCTCTTTTTTAATATATAAAAAATTTTATTTTGAGAAAATAGCTTTAGTTTGTCTCTATATTTATAAAACACATAATTTACGATAGTCATATCATTAAGAAATTCAGCGTAGTTTGTTTAATATTGAGCCAAACATTTCATTTTCGTTGTAGACATAAATGAAATGTGTGTAATTTATGTAAGATGGAAGAAGTAGAATAAGTAAAATGTGTGTAGTTTGTAGACGTAAGGGAAAGACTAGAGCCCCTTAAATAAAATATATAGGCCGACGCATCGCCGCCATTTTTTTGCCTCGGAAAAGGACAGCATTCCCGCTTGGCGTTCTTATCGCTTTCCTGGTGATTTTAAGAAATCATGATCTAAAGCAACGATCGGTCAAGAAAAACAATAAGCAACAATAATATTCCAAACAACACATTTCTTTTTCACATTACATTATCAGGATATCCTGTGGAAGTATTGGGAATAAGATGTGTTATTAGAGCTGTTTCTGTTTCTTATTCAAAATGTCGCCAAAACTCAAATACACAGTAATAAAAGGTCTTCTTAAATCGATTTATCAATATCAAAACACATCATATGTTTACTATAACACATTTTTCTGTATTTTTACACTAACATATGTCAGAAATACAACGAAGAATGTTGTATATAAGAATGTATATGAAGAAGTAATATTGTTTTGTTCTTCTTAAATAATCTTATGGGAATCTGAACATTATAAGAATGTATATGAAGAAGTAATATTGTTTTGTTCTTCTTAAATTATCTTATGTGAATCTGAACATTTTAAGAATGTATATGAAGAAGTAATATTGTTTTGTTCTTCTTAAATTATCTTATGGGAATCTGAACATTTTAAGAATGTATATGAAGAAGTAATATTGTTTTGTTCTTCTTAAATTATCTTATAGGAATCTGACCATTTTATGTTCTTTTCTTGATTGATTATAGCAGTTTATCGTTAAACAAACTCCCATATTGTATTTCACTTAGCTAAAATTATGAAATATAATAAAAGGAGTAATTCTAAATTAACACAAGACGATAGAAACAATGATTACCGTTTGTTTCTTAATGGAATACGCTGTGTACATGTGGCAACTCTAAGGCAACAAAATGCCTGATGCGCCAGCTCGTACAGTCTGTAACAAAAGTGTCCGAACACTAGCAAAAATTTCTATGTAAAAAATGTACACTTCATACGGTTTTGTTAAATAAATCCTTATCGAATCATGTTCTTATACTGACTAAGAACAGGATTCGACAAGGATTTATTTAACAAAACCGTATGAAGTGTACTTTTTTTGCATAGGAATTGTTGCTAGTGTTTGGACAATTTTGTTACCGACTGTATATATAGGAGCCTTAGGAAAGACGCCAGTGTTCGTCACCCTTACAAAAAAAAACGTGTAAAAAACGTAACAGTTAATTAAAATCTATGGATTTGAATCTGCCCGCACTAGATTCCCTAGAATCACAGAATATAGTTCGAGGATTCAAATTCGTAGATGTTGATTAAGGGTTACCTTAACATGGCTTTTGTGAGGGTGACGAACACTGGTGCAAATTTTAAGGATGGCGAGCACTGGTGTTTTTGCCTTATATGTATATAAGGCAATTCAGATTTGTAATTGAAATGCATTTTTAAGTTAAAAAAGATCAGAAACTAACATAATTTTCGCAAAAATAGGAAATGTATCATAATCTATGTCTAATAATGACTCACTAACATTTCTTTCTTGTTTCAGTAAACACGTTTCTGAAATAACAAAGGCTGGTTGACGAATTATTTTAATCCTGACTATGAAAGATTGTTTTGTAGCTAAATCATCTTCTAAAATGAAACACAATGACCAATCGTGAAATCATTATTTGTCCTTCGAATTGATTGATGATTGTGTTTGAAAATCCACGTAGTATAATTATTGGATAGTCCTGTTTGACTAAAAATGTTTTTCTATGCCTCAAAAATATACGCGATTTCTATGAAAAAAAATGATTGATGATATGCGGAAGTTTATTACTGTTAATTCTGTTTGAACATATGTAAGACAAAGGAATTTTAAATGCAAAGAGGAAAATTACATGAAAGTTTGAAAAAAAAAAAAAAAAAAAGCATATTTGCAGATTTCACGTGAAATAAACTGCAGTATTAAAAGATATAAAGTGGGAAATAATTATAACGTAGACATCAAAAGAGATCAATGAAAATCTCAACCTCAAGTCCCAATAAAAAGTACATAGTACCTATATCTCAAACCAAAGAAAACAAGCAAGACCTAAAAAGACCATTTTGACCATCGTTAGAGCGTCAGGAAAAACTCTCAGGATAAGTGTATGTTTGTGTGTGTGTATCCTGCAGGTGGGTGGGGGGGTGGGGGGGGCGTGTTTCAGATAGCTATTTTAATTAAAAATAATAAATATTTTAACTTTATAATTTCTTTTAAAAACCTTTTTTATCTAGAAAATAATTTTTGCTTATAATTTCCATTTGAAAAATTATCTATTTTAATAAGTTTAATTGGAGTAATACAATAATTATTGATGCAAATATTTAAGCTTATGCAATTCCTTTTAAAATTTTTAATACACTCTTTACATATTGTCGGAACCTCTCAGTATTAGTTTATTTTATTTTATTTTTATCCCACCTGTTGATGTACACTTTACTATATTTGTTGAATTTTTGTGCATTTTTTTTTTTTTTTTTATCTCTATTAACACTGTTTGTGTTTTGCTATTACATTCCACTAGCATTTTTCAAAATTCATCATTAACCCGTTAACGCCCGAATTAATTTTGCAAAATATTATTAGCTGATTATTTCACTTCTAAATTAATATAGACAACTGACAGTAAAATATATTAACTTAAAAAATTCTTCTGATAGTTTTAAATTTAAAATCTATCCTCATTTATTGACGTTTAGTGTTCTAGCGAGAAAACTTCGAGATAGAAAAACTTTGAGATAACACATTAATTTCCTATTATATGTTGACAAAGACCTCGAAAGTAAAGCATTATAATATATATTATTATTCAACTTAATTTAAGTTAGTATACTTGCGCAAAAAGGAAATATAGGTGCGACGAATGAAAAATCATAAAATGACTATCCAAATTATGAAATAATAATTAATAGTAAGCACATAGAACTTTCAGGGATCATTTAGAGTGACGCTATAAACTGTCACTAAAAAGCAGAAATCATTCTAAGAAACCACAAAAAATATACGTGCCATTTTATTAGCTGTCCTCTAATGAGGACACCGGGCGCTAACGGGTTAATTAAATTAAATTTTAAATCAGTTTATATACATTATCTACATATAGACATCGATAGATATAGCGATAGAGAGATAGATTACATATGGAGGGAGGACGAAGAATTGCACATTGTTTAATTACTGCAGAACTGAAACAAATTATTAAAAATCTTATCACTGTTTTCTTAAACATCATGTTATTGGAGAAAAAGGAAAGTGAATACAGGAAGATAAAACGGGTTTTAATGTAATATTTGGTGATATGTGCATTGCGTTTTACCTATCTATAACACATCTTTAATACCATTTCTCATTTAGTTTTCGTTTATCAGATTGTTTAAATTTTCAATTTCTGCTAAAGATTACTTTAAAATAATTAAGTAATATCAGTTTAAAAGTTGTTACTTATTAAAGTTATTAATTAAGCAATTATTAAAATTGCATAAAATTCAATTAATGATGTGATAATGCTCATGCCATATAAATTGAACTTCCATATATTCATCAGTGTCAAATCTTGCCTCCTTGGATTTGCAAATTTTGTTAACCTCCATTGGCTTTTACCTTTATGGGTTTTACTTGTGTTAATATCGTAAGAAAAGAACGAACAAGAGAAATTCTATATTTATTCCAGCTTGAGAGAGAGTGTGCAATTTGAGTTCCAGAAATTTGAGTTTAGGGAAAATATGTGTTTATTAAATATTATTTAATTAGTTTAAAAATTCTGCACTGAAAGATGAAAACGAGAAGAAAACAGTCTGTTGCTTGAATTTCGTACACTAGTGTGTGGTATATTAAAAAAGGGAGGGGGAAAAAAAAAAAACCTCTTCGTTTTTATTTTTATTACTTGATTATGAATTATAATGACTAATTACACTGTTTTGAAAAAAAAAATCGAGGTCTGATACCATTTTTGCTGATTCTTATGTAAAATAACCGCCTGAATCCGAATATGACTCCCATTTTGCCCAGTCACCCACCGTTTTCTAGAAACACCACCTCCTCCCTCAATTTCTTTCCCTGTTAGATAATTTTATGACCATGAATTTGATTTGAAAAATGAAAAATAATTAATTTAGCACCTAAAAACAAAAAAATATATGTATAGTTTAAAAAATAACATTAATAACAGATTAAAAAAATATAATAAATGTAACTTATAATTTCAGTGGCAAATCCCCCTCTATTCTCCTTGCTTCAAATGTTCCTATTGTAGAATTTTTCACCTCTTTAGGCCCTCAGAAGATATTTAACGGTTAAAATATTTCTTTTCTCCACTATAAATCAAATTTATAGCCATAAAATTACCGAAAAGTGGCAAAAAATATGGGGGTGTCCCCAAAAAACGGTGGATAATAGGGCAAAATGGGCGTCATATTCAGATTCAGAAAGTCATTTTATATAAGAATATGCTGAAATGATGTCAGAGACAATTTTCATGCCGAGCAGTGTTATTAATGAAATAGACCTTCTCCTCGGATTTTAAGTATAGTTAATGTTTCTCAAAGTCCCATTTTAATTATGCGTTTATTTCACATCATTCCACGAGTATTAATATTTTAAAAAAATTAAGAAATTTTATTTCTCATCGTATTTTTAATTTGAAAAGAATATTTATAAAAGTATAAAATCGTAGAATAAAAAATTTCATGAAGAAGTGAAGAAGAAAACTGCATAATCTATTTCCAACTACAGTTTTCTTTTTCTTTTTCTTTCTCTCTCTTTTTTTTTTTTTTTTTTTTTTTTTTTTTTTTTTTAATGATATTCTAGTTATTTATTTATTTTTTATTTTATTTTTACTTGTAAGTGAAAATAAAACTTTCTTTTTCTGTATGACATCTATGCTAGATATATTTCATCCTTATAACATAGATATTAATAATTCTTGCAGATGGCTTTAATATACCTATATTAATTATACCTCTATTAAATATATCTGTAATATATCTATTTTTATAGCTAGTAGTCAACTCATAATATAATTTAATATAATTATTGAAAATTATTTGATATTATTTAAATTTAATTTTTTTCTTTCAAATTTAAGAATATTTTTAGAGGCATAGATAATTTAAATCCATTTATATATTATCATCATTCTGAAAAGCGTTATTTAAATACATATTCCCTAAATACATCTCAGAAGACCCCTCCCCCACCCATCTTTCACATGACGATGAAAAAACAACTGGATTCTGTAACTTAGCAATCATACATTTACCAAATAATGAATTCACATCACCAAAAGAACAATTCAATCCACATTATAAGAAACATGTCAAAACACAAATCAAATACTTACCGGTACACAGCAGAAGATATAAACAGCAGCCATGTTAATAATGAGAAAAAAACTGACTAAATTAAAATAAAATCTTTAGAATTATTTGAAGGGATAATATTCTACAGTTCTTCAGACTCGAATAAATGTTACTGACGAACATCTTGTGGAAGAAACAAGTTATTCTGTTTAGAAGAACAGACTGTACATTAAATTTAACAGAAAAATAAACTAATCCCAATTGACATAACTGGTAAAAGAAAAAAATTATATGATATGCAATATTTTATCGATTGAAATTTTCACCCTTTCTTGTTCTGAAACAGGAAACAATATCAAAGATATCTTAAAAAAAAAAAAAAAAAAAAGCTGGATATTCTCTAAATGAAGTATTCATTTTGGATCGCATAATTTTCCCATATGTCTCCAAGAAATTCAACTATTTTGACAGTGACAATCTAACACATAGTCAATCACTAAATCCTAAACAATTTATTTCTAGTGTACCTTAGTGTTGATAAATTTTCATTTGCACATTTTCTTAAGCAAACAAAACAGCAACAAAATAAAACCTCTAGGTTGGGTTATGACCTATGTGAGTGCGTAAAGATGATTTTTCAGAAACAATGATTAAAACGAATCTTGATCTACAGCGTGGGAAAAAAATGGATTCTTCTCTAGTATTTTTCAAATAACTTGCAAAAAGTTTTCGTAATTGATAAGAGTATATCTATTTTTAAGATAAGAAAGAAATATCACACATTACGCATATTCGTGATAAATTTTTCCAAGGTGAGCATTTTAGCTTTAGAAAGCTTAATCATATTTTCATTACTATTTTCCATATGACATATATATATCAAGTATTTCAATGTATTTCGGTCCGATAATTAGGGGAAAAAATAGTTGGATATTCTCTAAATTAAATATTCGTTTCAGCTCGTATAATTTTCCTGTATGTCTCGAAGATGTGAAACTATTTTCACAGTGACAATCTAACACATAATCAATCTCTGAACCCGAAATAATTTATTCCTAGTTTAATTTAGAGCACCGGGCTCGTAATTGGAAGATTGCGGGTTCAGTACTGGAACTGGCCAAAGACCGTCGTGTACACTAATGGTGACTGGTGCACGTAAAATCTCTCGTGGCCGCAGTGTCCTCACTGTTCTCGATGAAAATTATACCTCTGAAGGTCACCTAAGCGGGAGAGTCATCCCTTCGTGGAGTATCAAAATTGTGATGGCATGTCTCCGGACCACCTATATGGGAAACTCATTCTTATAGGTATTACCAAGCAACCTAGTTTAATTTAATGCTGATAAATTATCATTTGCACATTTTTCTTTATATACATATATATATATATATATATATATATATAGGTTCGGATTATGACCTATATCTACAGCGTGTGAATAATAATAATAATAATCAATAAAAATAAAAATAAAAATAAAGGAATCTTCCTAGGTACTTGTCAGATTATTTACAAAAAGTTTTCGTGATCAATAAGACTATTTATTTTTAAGATAAGAAAGAAAAATTATGCAATAAGCACATTTGTGGTGAACTTTTCTAAAGTGAGCATTTTAGCTTTAGAAAGTTTAATCATATTCTAATTATTATCTTCCATGTGATTTATTTATATTTGTATATCAAGCATTTCATATTTAAATTTATTTTGATCTGAAAATTAGAAAAAAAAAAAAGATTAGGTATTCTCTAAATGAAGTATTTATTTTAGCTTGAATTATTTTCCTATGTCTCCAAGAACTGCAATAATTTTGACAGTGACAATGTACAGTCGGTAACAAAAGTCTCCGAACACTAGCAAAAATTCCTATGTAAAAAAACTACACTTAATACAGTTTTGATAAATAAATCTTTGTCGAAACCTGTTTTTCGACTGACTAAGAACAGGATTCGACAAGGATTTATTTAACAAAACTGTATTAAGTGTACTTTTTTTACATAGGAATTTTCGCTAGTGTTCGGAGACTCTTGTTACCGACTGTAACATACAGTCAGTCACTGAACTCAAAACAATTTTTCCCTAGTTTACATTTATGCTGATAAATTCCCATTCGCGTATTTTCTTTAAAAAAAAAAAAAAAAAAAAAAATGTAGGTTAGGATTATGACTTATGTGAATGCATAAAATTGATTTTTTAGAAACAATTATTAAAACGAAAGCGAATCTACAGCGTGGGAAAATAATAATAATAATAATAATAATAATGAAATATTCCTTAGTATTTGTCATATTACAGTAAAGCACCGTTTATACGTCTTTCAAGGGACTGACGTAAAAGGACGTATAAACGAAAAGACGTATAATCGAAATTTAATAATAACACTTTGATTACTACAAAGTTAATGACATTTAAGTAAAATTGATATGAAAATTTAATTAATAAAGTTTCTTAAGTTAGTGAATGCATATTATATTTTTTTAAAGACAATAATTAATAAAAAAAAAAAAAAGATTTATTTTAAAAAGTGAGAAAAATCATACTATTAATGCATGACTGGGTACTAATTACATATATCATATATTGAGAATTATATTACATTCCGAAAAAACTACGAGTATATGAACCCATTTTGAATATTAATCATATATATTGTGTATCTTTAACAATAAGCATATGATTTATGTCCATGCAGATAGTTATTTAATAACATTAAAAATCTTTAATATTCTTCTGATTTGCTGCTCGTCTATGAGTATTAAAAATTCTACTGCGAATTCAATTGATTCTTTGATCAGTATTCTCCGATCTTTCCTGTGTTCCTCCATTTAAGGTGCTTTCTAGGAAAAATCCGTCTTATTTAGAATGGAAAATAATGACAGATCGAGAAATTTTGCGAATTTTAGTAAAGTGGAAAAGACGTATCACCGTTATTAGCGGCGTATAAACGAAGAATGTTTGCATTAAAATGTATAAGAATGAATCGGGACTTTACTAAAAGGACGCATAAATGTAAAAGACGTATAAACTAGAGATGCATAAACGGTGCTTACTGTACTTACAAAAAATTTTCGTGACTTACAAGACTGTATATATATCGAAATAGATAGAAGTGTCCTGTGTGTGTGTATGTATCAGTCTGTGCTATAGAGCTCAGACTACCGATCGTTGAACGACAATCTTGGGTAGAGGGGTAGCTTGGATCCTGTAGGGTTGCACACCATTAAGATCTTTTCGATTTTTCAATTTTAATTTTTTATTTAGATTTTTTTTTCCCTCGATTTTATCCTTTTACTTTTTGTTTCATTTTCTTAAATTTATTCTTTAATTTCAACCGTCTGCGTCGCATAGCAACGGCTTTTACACTATTTGTTTTTAATTCCTTTAATTAATGCCTTTGAAGAGGAAATTGTTTTTCTTTAATTTATTGTGTTTATTGTAAAAAATGGTAATATATTAAAAAGGATTAAATTTATAAAAATTTAAGTTTTATTGAAATCCATTTAATTCCTTTCAAATAATAAGTCTTCCTTTTTTTTTAAGTTATGGTATTGGCCAAAAGGTTATCAAATTGTAATTAGTACAAAGAGCGAAGGCAATAAAATGCATGGTGCCGAAACTAAAATATAATACATGCTGAGAAACCGCCATCTTTAAAATCGTAGTTGTTGACTAATAACAGCTCCACTTATCGTATAAATATCTAAGTGATATTTAAAAAAAAAAAAAAATGTGATTCTAATTTCTTGAAAAAAATCAGGCGAAGTCTGCTAATTTTTAATATAGCAAATAAAAATCCTGCATTACGCATATTTCAGTAACACTTTTCTTTAGAAGTGAGCAACTTTAGCTTTGGAAGAGCATATTTTAATTAGTTTTCGGAATATGATATATATATTTATATATACATACAAACATCTCAATTTATTTCAATCTGAAAATTAGAAGAAAAAAAAAATGGATATTCTTCAGAATTCGTTATAGATCGCATAATTTTTCCATATGTTACAAAGAAATGTAACTATTTTGACAGTGACAAGCTAACGCATACTCAATCACTGAACCTGAAACAATTTATTCTTGGTTTCGTTTTATGTTGATAAATTCTCATTTTCACATTTCCTTTTCAAAAAATTAAAAACATGGTTGTTTTGAGGTTATGACCTTCCTGAGCGAGTAAATTTGATCGTCCAAGATAAATGATAAAAACAAAAGAGTATAGCGTGAGAAAAAAAAAAAAAAAAACCAGAATTATTCTCCGATATTTGTCCGATTGCATACGAAAAAGTTTCGAAGAAAAAAGTATAAACATTTTTCAGACTTTTTTTTTTTTCTTTCTTACGATTTCCTTTTCTAAACATAAAAATCTGGAGTGACTCCACTCGACTTTCCGAACTTTGAGTAATTAACAGTTTTGTAGATAAAGTAAAGAAAGTTAAACAAACAAAAGAGAAAAAACCATAATAGAGTGTTTGAGTATTTTTCTCCATATATTACACGATGTTTTATTTAACGCTACTGAACTTTGAGCCCATGATCATAATGATAAAGAATTTTTCGTTGTGTCCCTGTAAAAACCTATAAATGCTAGATTCACCAAAATGCTTATATTTAGTGCAACAGGGATTTATAATACTCATATAAATTTTCAGCTGAATTAAATAAGGAGTTTAGATGCTATCGCACTTTTACAAATTTGATCACATAGGCCATAATGATACAGAATTTTTCTTTGTGTCCCTGTAAAAAAACTGCAAGTGCTAAATTCACCAAAATCTATACAGTTCGTGCAACTGTGACCTATAACATGTGTACAAATTTTTTGCTCAGATTAATAAAGCGTTTAGACGCTATCGCACTTTTAAAAAATTTGGCCCCATAGCCCATAATGATAAGAATTTTTCCTGGTGTCCCTGTAAAAAAACTATAAGTGCTAGATTCACCAAAATCTATAGGGTTCGTACTATGGTGACTTACAATATACGTACCAATTTTCAACTTATTCGAATAAAGCGTTTAGACGCTAGCGTGTTCACTCACAGACACATACATACACACATACATACACACACGCATACATACATGATCGTAAAAATAGTGGAAACGGACTCAGGGGACCTCAAAACGTATAGAAACATCAAAATCTCAAATTTGGATTTTTGACATGATTACAAGACTTTCCTCACTATAGTGTTCGGAAAGTAAAAAAGAATGAGTGTCTATAAGAAGGTTTTTCGGCCCTAAAAACGAGGAAAATATCAGATTGTTCACATATGTGAAATTTTTGTATTGAATTATTTCAAAATATACGCATTTTAAGTTTCCGTCAATATTATTTATGGTATTCTAATAACTGTTTGTTCCCTAGTAGCTCAAAGATTCACAATTTTATATTTTTGACAAAATTTCCTCCATTTTTAGAGATTTGACCTATTTTTTTTATATACGATTGCAAGGGCGCAGGATCTTCTAATTGAAGCACACTGTGACACATATTATACATAAAGATAAAAGTTTTGTGTCAACACGCTCATATATATGTGTACATATAAAGGTAAAAGGAAAACACAATATACACCCTGCGACAAAAAGATAGGTACAAAGGGTTTTTTCTTTGATTTTTCATAAAATAACATTATCTAAATTGTGCTTATCATTTATTATTATCATAAAATAACATTATTCCCGGACTAATTTTTGTTTTAAGACTAATTTAGAAAAAATTTAAGACTAAAATTTTTCTAATTTAAGACTACACACCGCGACAAAAAGATAGAAAAATGTGGAACATACATAAAAATATGATTTACTAATACGTTTACTATTGTAATATTAAAAAAACAACTTACCTCTGCAAAATATACACTTCGTTATAACACACAGTATTTTTTTTTTTTTTTTTCGAGTCAAAACTGTTCAATAACTATTCTTTTTTTATTTTTGAATTCAGACAAACTACTAACGTATCACTTTCATTCAAATTTCACACTGAGTGCACTATAACAAAAACAGGAACGACATCTTTAGGTAAAGATTCGTATTACTACATTGCTAAATGTCAGTAGCTTCTATCAAGATGTCAAGAGATGTCGCTACTAATAGTTTTATAGCTATAGGAACGATTAAAATCGGTGTTCCACATATGGAACTGGGTGCCTTGTAGGGTTAAAGTAAATCGGTTCATAAATACACTTTTATACAAGTTTTAAATCCTCAAAAAAAAAAAGGCGTCATTTTGAAACAAGTTAGCAGAACAAGTTGACCAACAAATCTATCCAAGGCATTTCAAAATTATGTCCACTGTTCAACTTTATTTTGAATGGGGCTAATATTTCGGAAGTGATCTTAATGGCTCGATTGTGTCGATAAACTACGGGGTTGCAATATCTAAAAAATTTAGAAATGTTTTATTACCGTTGCAAAACTTCCAAGTTATAGTTTCTTTTTTTTCTGAATAAAAATTATCTCCAGTTTTGGCCATTATCAATAGTTTACAATAAAAAAAAAAAACGATTATGACCGCAAGCGACCAAAACGTATTTTTTAAGAACAGCTTTAAGATTACGTAAAAAAAAAAAAAAAAAAAAAAAATAAATAAATAAATAAATGCTGTTGTTTTTTCCCCGCTTTCACATTTGTTTGTTTCGAAAAACAATATTTTAAGATCATCCTGAGTAATTGTGAAGATAAAGGAAAAATAAACAAAAAATAAACCATTTCCTTCCATTATTTTCATTGTTCTCTCATTAGTTTAATGGTTCAGAAAAGTTTAAACAATGACATATTTCAGGAACCGACAAAGCTTCATGATTTATTACGTTTTAATAGTGACCTCATTAACGGATGTTTTAAATTTTGGATTTAAAACTTCAGGCTATTAGTTTAATTAACAGTTCTGAAAAATTTACTTATATCAAAAACTTAACAGTAGTAAATCTGAATTCGAAATTATTATATTTAAGTTTGTCGACTTGTGTAATTTCCTTGAATATCCTTAAAGTAAAAATTATATATATAAATTAAAATAAAAAATGCATAATCAATTTATTTATCAACATTTATAAAATAAAATTTGCTTGTTAAAAACATTAAAAATTGTAAAAGACACTTTAATATACGTAAGTCTTAAATACTTTAATATGTTTAAAATCCCAAAGGTTTTCACCAATAAATCGTGCGATAATGCTGGGGTATTCTGACAAAAAGTTTGTGATTTTTAATACTTTAAAATAATAAAGTTTTTAAGACTTATGTTTATTAAAGTGTGTTTTATAAAGTTAAATAAAAAAATATATACTTATTATGTATATACGCATCAAAGTCTGTACAATTCGTGCAATGATGACCTATAACCCAGGGCGCGAAATTTCCGCTCGCCAGCTCGCCACTGGAGAGTGGAATTTTTACTGTGGCGAGTAAAAATTTGGTCTAGTTACAGATAGAATTCTTACATGATACGGTGACAGAAAATATTCTTTTTATAGATTTAAATATGGCAAAATCTTGGCATCTTATAACCTCATATTTAACCTCTCTTTTTTTAGATTCTGGGAGAGCCGAGTCTGTGTGTGCCTGCCCGAGATCACCACAGACTGGGAAAGAAAAAATGCTTAGTGCATACATAAAAATAAAAGTTTTGATCTCTTCGACAGTTTCGTTTCTTCCACTATTTCTCCAAGCAGAGTGAGAATAGACGAACAGAGAACCTCTTTGCCCGTCGTCCACTATCCGAGAGAAGCTTATGCGATACTGTCACATGAAAATGAGCGCAAGCCCTTTTAAAGATGCTGCCTATGTTTATTTTGTTGAATAATGATCAAAAAACAGTTCATATTTTCCAGTTTCTTACTGAAACGCCAATGATTTGCGCTTGTAATGATTTGTAAGAAACGATTTTATCAAAAAAGTTATTCCGAAATGGCTATTTCAAATGACAAAAACGAACAAGTTTTATACATCGACATTCTGTCTGATTACAAAAACAAAATGGACGAAAAAGACATTTCTAATATAAAAAGTTAAGTAAATAAATAGATAAATAAGGAAGCTTAATCTTTCACAATAAAAAATTTTTCACAGGATATTGTTTGACAAAAAAAATTTTTTTTTCTTCTTTTTTTTTTTTTCTTTAATGAGTCTTTGCATTTATGTTATTAGATATTTTACTCTTTTTCAAATCTTAAATACAATACATTATAATGATTTTTATTTATAGATGATTATGAGACATGGTGATATATAACACACTTTTAATATATATAATTTTAGACATATTTGTAAAAGCCTTTTAAATAGTTAGAAAAATTAAAAAACCCAAAATGCGTTAAAAAAAAAAAAAGAAAAGAAAAGAAAAAGAAAAAGAAAAAAAAAATACAACAACTATTTTGTGTCGAGTAAAACTTTTTTTTCGGCGAGTGTAATCTGAGTTGAAATTTCGGGCCCTGCTATAACCTATATACACATACCAACTTTCAGCTCAATTCAACCGAGCGTTTAAATGTTGTCAAGCTCCATCACACACATGTACAAGTACACACACACACACACACACACACACATACATCACTGTAAATATAGCAAAAATGAACCCAGGGCA
The DNA here is from genome assembly GCA_963930645.1 of Salticus scenicus. Classification (NCBI taxonomy): domain Eukaryota; kingdom Metazoa; phylum Arthropoda; class Arachnida; order Araneae; family Salticidae; genus Salticus; species Salticus scenicus. The sequence continues at coordinate 232,025,262 of OZ005658.1, forward strand.
CCTCAAAACGTATAGATTCAGCAAAATATCATGGTCAAATTTTTCCATGATTACAATATTTTCTTTTCATGACGTATGTTTGGAAAGTAAGTATTTAAGTATATTTCTTTTCTCGACTGAACCAACTTATTAAAAGCGACATTTGTATGATTTCTCCCTTGTATCTTTTTCTTAGGCTAATTTTCTGACCTCGGAAATTCAACCGTAGTGACTCAAGACCTGGTATTTTTGGATATAAGCTCTCTAACACATGTAATATCCCCAAAACCCCCGAAAATCCTTAATCCCCATAAAATTAGTAAGCACTTCATGGTCGGCAAGTCACGGTTTACACGGAAACGTTTTAAGTGAGTGAGTCACGCTCATCTCTACGAATATTTTTTTTCATTAGACAAGCTCTGTTTGAGAGAAACGTAGAACATCTTTATTTTTACACGAAGTATTTATTTCTCCTCTTGCTAAAATACCAGGTTTCAAGTGATTGAGTTTTCGTCATGCTATTATTATTCTACTTTTTATTCTGCTAAACGTCGGTGTTTGTTGCGACATCTCTATGTTTTTATGTAGGCAATGAGTTTGGGAAAATTGTTGAATCGATTCCCTGTGAAGATGAGAAAAAATTAACGAACTATTGTTATGCACAAGAAACGATAATTGTTCTGACATATTAGCTTCAGAAACATGTAAGTTCTCCGGCTGAAATAAAGAGTTACGAATATTTAAAATAATTATGTCACTTTGTTAAAAGTAAATTTTTTTTTACTTAATAGAATCATTTATGTAAAATTGAAAACCTTTAACTTATTGCATATTTATTTCGCGATAATTTTTTTACATAATACATACTTCACTTTCAAGGTAGTTTTTTGTTTCAGACTTTGATGATATGCATATATATATGAACAACTAAACCTTTGATTTACTTGACTTGATGTAAGCCCTGTGACTGGACATGTTGCATACTGTAAGAACTGCTTGTTTTCTTGGTTGTTTTTTTTTTTTTTACTGATTATTTGATTTTTCATACTCACTTATTCTCCACATTCTTTCTTTTAATCAAATTAAATTATTTTAATATAGGATTGAGGGCCCGCTGAAAATTTGCTATTATATGCACTAGCGAATGAAATCGTGCATAGGTGCTCAACGGTGAAAAAAGTCTCTCTTGGAAAGTTTTTTTCACCGTTCTGAGCTTTCTTTATTTAAAAATAATTTTCCATTCTAAATGTTTTAATTATCATCGCTGGTTTATTCGCTGTTTCTTTGTTTGCTTCACTTGTTTTGTTTTCATGTCGATTCATCGTAAAGGTAACATTATTGAAATTGCATCTAATGTTGTAATAAGATGAATCTAATAAAATTAAACATAATTTATACGTCTCATTAATATATTAAAACCAATGTAACTTTTAAAATGAGATAAAAAATATACAAAAATTTAAAACTTTAAAAATATATTTTAATTGAAAACATTAAAACACAAGACAGACGTTTCGGCTAGAACACTAGCCCTCCTCAGTGTCAAACATACAAGCACAAACAATATTTACAAAAATTCATAATACATCATAGCAATATTAAATATAACGTCTGTCTTGTGTTTTAATGTTTTTAATTAAAATATATTTTTAAAGTTTTAAATTTTTGTATATTTTTTATCTCATTTTAAAAGTTACATTGGTTTTAAGATGAATCTAATTTTGAAGTTAAATTGAATTAAACAGAAAAAATCAATAAGTAAAATTAATTGTTTCAATAATCAATAAGTAAAATTAATTGTATCAATAATTAACACAGGGTTCATTCTCATATATGGAAAAAAAATTACCTGAGTTTTCTCTGAGTTCCCAGATAATTATCAAGATAATATTAGCGTCAAGAAATGCTCTTCTAGACAGGACAAAATACACAGCTACTTCCACTGTATGGTGTCATATAATTATCGACCATGATAGAAATTCAGGTAGAAATCATTGTTTACATGCGTATTTTCACAATCAATTGAATTTTGATATGAAGTTAAACAAAAAAAATATAATTTGAGAGAAAGAAAATATTTGTTTTTCCAGGTTTTGTAACCGATTTTCCCTGACTTTTCCTTGACTTTTTTTAAAAACTAATTCCAAATTCCCTGAGTATTCCCTGTTTTCCAGGTTTCCCCTGATGTGCATGAACCCTGTAACAAAATGTCTTCACAGGTAAATTTAATTTGATGCAATTTTATTCTTATTAGTCTATGTGGTTTCAGTGGTCTAAAATCTTCTGTTTCTCGGCTATTACTACGTTTTAAAAAATTATATATATATATATATGTGTGTGTGTGTGTGTGTGTATATATGATTCCTTAGAAAGTATTATTAAATTTATTAAATATCAGTGTTTTTTCTGTGATCTCCATTTTATATAAGAAATAAGTTTACGGTGGTGTTACTGTTAAGGCCAGTTGGCTACATTTGGGACTTGGGTAAAATCCCGCCCGTGGGGGTTTTCTCCTATTCACGCGCGTTTCGGAGAAAGTCACAGAAAACTCCGAAAGGCAAGGCCAACAAGCGCGACCTAGGATTGAATCTGGCCTTTCCCGTCTACCAGCTTTCAAAAAATATTTTTATGTAAAAAAAAAAAAAAAAAAAAAAAAAAGAAAGAAAGAAAAAGAAAAGAAAAAAGAAAAGAAAAAATGTAACAATTACCTTTTATTTACTGGCCCCTCTTCACTTACCGTCGCCGGAAGCTCGAGCGAATGTTATTCTATGGGGAAATTTCCTTTACAAATAACTTATTAACTAATACATATTTTTAAATTCTGTTTTCACATTCAGAAAATTTCCAGCTTCTAAATTGACGGACCTTTTTTGAAAATGTATTTTTTTAATTTTTAATATTTTATTTTAAAATTGCAAAATGAAAAACTTCACATATTGAAAATTCGTATTTTGCAGCTTCAAAATAAAATATAAAAAATTAAAAAATTAATTTTTTAAAAAAGGTCCGTCTGTTTAACAGCTGGGAATTTTCAGAATGTGAAAAAAGAATTTAAAAATATGTACATTAGTTAAGAAGTTATTTGTAAAGAGAAATGCCCCATAGAATAACATTAGCTTCGGCTTCCGGCGGCGGTGAGTGAAGCGGGCCCTTAACTTAAGATACAAGACAGTTTTTTTTTTTAAGCTTTTACTATATTTAGATCAATTAAAAAATGCTTTTCTTTTTTTCTCTCTCGCATCAAGTTAAAAATATATTTAAATTAAAATTGAGAAAAACCATGCCAAAGAAATACAACAACTTTAGGATACCTAGGCGAAATTTGTAATTTGGAACCGAAGTAACTCGGATGTTTCTCGCCAAGATCTTTACTTACGCAATTGCGATAGCCTTTTAATTCATAGGCAAAACGACAACAAAAATTTAAAAGCTGCCGAGGGTGTTCTATACTAAAGCTGTACCAAAGAACTTTTAAAAAATAATTATAGTAACCTTTGCTAAGGAACAAAACGCAATCACTGCATGCCTGTATATGAAAGAATAGATTTTAGAAAAATAGTTTTCCCGTACTAAATTAAGTTCTGTTTTGTACAGAATTTTATACCTATTACTTAGAAAACAAAATCCGTTGTGCAACAACCACACGACTTCCATTACCCACTATTACACGTATTATATGCAGTTTTTAGAGATAATGAGGTCAAAAGATAGAAAATTGACCTAACAAATTAAACATCTAAAAATTTCCCTCTATATTTCCCCTAAATCTCCCTCATACATGCGTAAAGACATATAAAACAGAATTTACATAGCGAGTTAAAAAAAAAAAAAAAAAAAAAGAGCCGTTTTTAGAAACACCCATTTCCGAGATCTAAAACTGATCTACCCAATCAGGTTGACTGTTAACTTTCCTGTAATAGCCACGTTACACACGCGAAAGGATATCTGAAATAGGTTTTATGTAGCAATTAAAAAAAAAAAAAAAAAAAAAAATCGTTAAAGCCGTTTTTGAGATGTCAACTGTCACCATATCTTAGCAAACCCAATACATCACCGGAAAACATTAAATATATATGAAAAAATATCTAAAGGGGAGTTATTATGGTGAGTTTGGTAAAAAAAAAAAATATCCATACAATTGTTTTTAAAGGTAAGTACTTGCTAAACCTCAAATTGACCGACTAAACAGGACGCCTATGAGTTTTTCTGAGCTAACTAACTAATATATACGAAAGGATATCTAATAGGACGTTTATATAGCAACTTTGAAGAAAATCGTTACAGCCGTTTTTGAGATACGGATTTACGCTACCACCCCTTCCGATTTTTCAATTATCACTAAAAGTTTGAAAAAAAAAAAAACAGCTGTACATCACACTTGTCTCAGTTCTGAAGTTTCGTTGTTTTATCATCGGAGATACGATAGTCAAAAGATTCCCCACACACATAGACATACACTGACCAATTGCTGAAAACCACTTTTTTGGACTCAAGAGATTTTAAAAAATGTAAATCAGGTGAAAATTCGATATCAAATTTTTTGACCGAATACAATACCCCTATTACCTGCGGCAGTCGGGTAATAGAAGTAAAAAATAGGCTTCACGTTTTTTATCTTATGGAATACAATTAAAAACTAGTAAAGGTTGGTGTTTGTTAAGAAATCTCAATTTTATGAGGCAGTGAGTTCGGAAAAATTGTTGAATCGATTCTTATAAAGCATTGAAGGTGTAAAAAAAAAAAAAAAAAAAAAAAGAAAGAAATTCACGAACTATTGTTATGCGCAGGAAACGATAATTGTTCTGATATATTAATAACTCATGCAAGTCCTCCGGGAGAAAAAACGTTTCGAATATTTCAAATAATTACACCACTTTGCTGAAAGTAAATTTTCATTTACATAATAAAAGAATGTCTAGAAAAGTTATTTTCCACCGTAGGTTAATCTTTTTATGAAACTATATAACGTATTTTCATTTTATTTTTATGACCGTCATTCTTTTTAAATCAGTACTCAGATGAAAAAAAAAGAAAAAAAAAAATTAAAAAGGGGTTCTGAAATCTTATAAAAAAAAAAAAAAAAAAAAAAAAATGAACCTATATATATATATATATCAAATTAGAAATTTTTTAACAACCTTGAAAATTCATTTTTGATAGAACGGAGTTGAAGGCTGATTTTTTACCAACTATGTGAAAAATACCAGAGCCGGGAATCGAACCCGGAACTTCCGCTTAACGCGCGGATGCTCTAGCCACTGACCTACCGTCGCTGATAACCAATTTGGTATTTCTCACATAATATACGTTGGCAAGGTCACCGAGTCTGCATTAGAGCAGCTATATCAAATGACAAATTTTAACATGGCACAACTCCAATAGGCCACGAAATTTCAATTTAGAATTTTTTAACAACCTTGAAAACTCATTTTTGATAGAATGGAGTAAAAGGCTGATTTTTCACCAACTATGTGAAAAATACCAGAGCCGGGAATCGAACCAGGGACTTCCGCTTAACGCGCAGATGCTCTAACCACTAAGCTACCCTGTCTGATAACCAGCTCGGCACTTCTCACATCGTAAAAATAAGCCTTCTACTCCATTCTATCAAAAATGAATTTTCAAGGTTGTTAAAAAATTTCTAAATTAAAGTTGTGCCATGTTCAAATTTATCACTTGACATAGTTGCTCTAATGCAGACTCGGTGATCTTGACAACGAATATTATGTGAGAATTGCCGAACTGGCTATCAGCCAGGGTAGCTCAGTGGTTAGAGCATCCGCGCGTTAAGCGAAAGGCCCAAGTTCGATTTCCGGCTCTGGTATTTTTCACATAGTTGGTAAAAAATCAGCCTTCTACTCCATTCCATCAAAAAAAAAAAAAAAAAAAAACTATATATATATATATATTTAATATATCTATCCTTTTCTGAATTTCCTTTCTGTTATTTTTTAATCTGTTTTATTACATATAAATTTGCTGTATTAATTTTTATAATTGTACAAGCTTTGCCCTTTTTTCACAGGTACACAAGGGAAAATAATCTAGTATTTCACCCACAAGAGTTTCTCTCACCCTATTTTCAATACTATAGAAATAGTTAGCAGATTAAGCGTTACACGAAAACGTAATATTTCGCTTGTAAAACCGATTGCAATGCAAAATCTTACCCAAACGTAACACATTGCTTGCCGCTCAATTGCAAACACCCTTACAAATTTGCATACCGCTTACAAAATAGTTTGCAGTTGCAAATTATACAAGATGGCGGAAATATTTCTCAAAAAATTATATCGATGGCGAAAATTTTTAAGTTTAATGAGATAGCTTATGGATAAAACAAATCCATATAAAAAAATATGCGTAGAAAAAATATCATTTATTAAAAGATTCTGCAGGATTCCTGAGAGAGGCATTTGTATTGAGATAATATCTGTACTGATAAGTATAAAGGATTTATGTCCAAAAATGTCGATTTTGAGTTAAGTACATAGTCAGACCCAGAAAAAAAATTCTCTATCGATTGGTATAAAGGATTTAAATCCCTGTCATTTAGTCTTTGAGAAAATCCATTGGTAAAAAAAGATTCAAGTATGAAATTTAGCATTAATCTTTGTATAAAAATATTTAATTCAATTATTTCCCTTTATTAAATGAAGGTTGACAATCACTGAACGGTATAGAGGGTATAAATCAACATAATCCCTTTTTCCTAATCGATTCTTCCGATTAGTTTTTAGTTAGTTTAACTTTATTTTTCGTCTCCTGAAAAATCAAGAATATGGACTTAAATCCTTTATACTTATCAGTACAGATATGTGAATGAGAATTTTGTCTCTTATGTCGGGTTTAACTCTTTCAGGGGCGGTGATGCCACTACAGCATCACCTAATTTTAATTTTAAACCTCATCCCGGAATTTTTTTAGCAAAATTTTACTTTTATAACATAGTAGAAAACGTCGTCAAATTCTTTTATTTTAATTTTGTTCGTGAATTCCGGTGGAAGTGTAATTTAAATGATCCGAATTACCAAGCGCCGGAAAGGGTTAATATATTGACGTAACATATTAAGTTCTTTTTCAGATTACAATGAAGCATATAATTATGAATATTTTATTTTTTTTAAACGATATTATAAGTACTATTTTACTTTTGAAAATTTTATTGTTTTTATTTTGAAAATAATGACATTTATTGTATAAAAGAATCAACTGGGTATATTAAAATTTACTGGATCTTAAACTAAAGGGCATGTATATTATAATTTAAAAGTAAATTATTTCTAAATGCTTTTATTGTAAACTAGCAGGCTACGCCCGCTTCGCTGGTCACTATATTTATATGAATTTTCAAAAGAATTGGATCAGTATTTATTTTTTACATCACATTACAAATAAAAACTTAAAAAAAAAAAAAAAAAAAAAAAAAAAAAACACTGAAATTGCTTTAGATCTTGCTTCTTTGGGTACCCGTTGCCTAAGGCAGCTCTTTTTTCTGCCCGTACTTCATCCGGTCCAGTTTCCCACTGTCTACAGAAAAGTCTTTCCCGGGCACTTCAATCTGGGTATTTATCGACGACTTGTGGATTTCCTGTTATTTAAGAACTACGATTTTAAAGATGACTGTATCTCAGCATCTATTATATATTTTAGTTTTTGAACCATGTGTTATTTACACTATAGCCCCAGTTATTTACACTATATTACGATTTGATTCAGACCAGTGCAATAAAATAAAATAAAATAAGTAGATTTTCTCTTAAAAGGAATTAATACATGAAAAACAAACGAATTTTAATAATTTTGATCCTTTCTACTATAAACTACCATTTTTTTCACCCAATAAATATTATAAATAACAATAATAACAAAAAAGATTTTTCTTTTAAAGGAATTAATTAAAAAATGAAAATAAAAAGTTGCTATACTATAAAATTTATACATAAACGTAACAAGCTAAAAAAAAAAAAAAAAAAAAAAAAAAAAAAAAAAAAAGAATTTAGCTTTCAAATGAATGTATTAAATAAAAAATAAATAATAAAATAACCGTTGCTAAGATACGCAGACGATTACAATCAAAGAATTAAATTCATGAAAAATGAAGCATTAACGGCCCTCTTCACTCACCGTCGTCGGAAGCCCGAACCAATGTTATTCTATTTGGAAATTTTCTTTACAAATAACTTATTAACTAATACATATTTTTAAATTCTGTTTTCACATTCAGAAAATTCCCAACTGTTAAATTGACAGACCCTTTTTAAAAATGTAATTTTTTAATTTTTAATATTTTATTTCGAAATTGCAAAAATGAAAAAAAAATCACATATTCAAAATTCGTATTTTGCAGCTTCAAAATAAAATATAAAAAAATAATTTTTTAGAAAAGGTGCGTCAATTTAACAGCTGGGAACTTTCAGAATGTGAAAACAGAATTTAAAAATATGTATTAGTTAATAAGTTATTTGTAAAGAAAAATTTCCCATATAATAACATTAGTTTCGGCTTCTGGCGGCGGTGAGTGAAGAGGGCCCTTAAAGCCAATATTTAAAATTGAAAAAACACTAATTTAAAAAATTCAAATTCGAAATTCGAAAAAATCTCGATGAGGTGCACACCTGCAGGGTCTCAGGTACCTATATGCCAAATTTGGAAGCTCTGCGATCAGTAGTGTGAGCACCAGAGTGCAGAAAGACACACACAGAGACACTTCTCTTTATTTATATAGATGAAACTAGCAGTTTGTTGATATTTACAGTAAAGCTTATCCAGGGCGGTAGAAATTGCTTAATTACCTTTGTTTTATTATTTGTTTACCTAGTCAGTTCAGTTATTTTTAACTCAAAAAATAATAAATTAATAAACAAAACAAAATATTATAGAAATACTACAATATGGTTCTTAATTATTAATGAGACAGTAATTACTCCCCCATATCTCAATTCCTTTTCTTGATTATTACACATTTCACACTCTATTTTTTTTTATAATTATTCAATAAGAATTGTTTATAAAGGATCAGATGAATTCACATTGTTTTTATTTTGTGTGTTAAAGTTTATTTTAGAGTTTAACCTTTCTTAAAATAAACATAAAAAATTGATTATTAACTTCAAATTAACGTTTCAAATTAACTTCAAATTAACTTCAAATTACAGTTTGAATTTTACTCAAAAGCTTTGATTAAAAAAAAAAAAAAAAAAAAAAAAAAAAAAAAAGTTTCATTTGCAAAAAATTAGATGCATATTCATATATTTAACAGTCATTGATCATTTTATTTAAAGTTTTATATTGTGTCCTTTCTGTTAATGTTCGAAATTTTAAGAAGCATTAGGTACATCTTAAGACTGCCTAAACTATACTTCCATCATCTACAATACATGTTATACCTATCTCCTTCCCCTTCAACCCATTAAAATAAATCTTGTAAGCATTAGATATTGTGTGTACACTAGAGATGGGCGTTATTTCATGTAATATAATAAATAATACTGTTATTGCATAAGAAGCCATTCACATCGAAATATATTATTGAAAAATTCATATTAAATAAATAACACTTTAATTTTATCTCTCTGCACGCAAAAAATGAGAGAGAGAGAAAGAGAGAGAGAGAGAGAGTGATATCTCTGGCAATCTGCCAATAAAACACAGACAGAAATCAGATTAGAATTTGTTGGAGTGAAAGTTATTCGTTAACAGGAAATAAACGAAGCAGTGAAATATTTTCACCAGCTTTCATGTAACGAGTTAAATAAATAATAATTAATTACTATTCCGTTGGTTTCATATCAGTCAAATAATTTTTTGAAATAAGTAATTGCTTTGATTATTTAACATCTTTCTAATATTTTGTTGTAAGTATTATTCTAAACCGATTGTTATGGTGTATTGATTTAGTTTAAATATCAGTATAGTCTGCCAGTGAAATTCAACTTCGTAGATTGCATTTTAGTCGAATATTTTTTTAAAATAGGTAATAACTTTGATTATTTTACATCTTTCTAATATTTTATTTAAAAGTATTGTTGTAGACTGAAAGTTATAGTATATTAGTTTAATTTAAATATTAGTATAGGCTATGCCCATGATATGTAATATCGAAAACATTTAATACTACCGTTTAATGAAATAATATTTTCATGAAGCTAATTTAAAGAGCCATGATGAGATAGGTTAGAGGTGATTAATTGATGTTAATTATTGTATCATGGGAACGATGGGAATAGGGATTGGGAAGGGAATCAGAATACACTCACTAGGTTTACGCGCGTATGGAAGACGCTAGTAGCTTTGGGAAGACGATGGAAGGCGCTAAAAAAGGAAGTGTGGAGTGGGAGAGGGGAAGAATGAAGAGTGTTTGTTTATATTTAAAATCGCCTCTAGCAGCTGAAATTGAAAAAAGCACTTATTTATTGTGGTTTTCTCAAGAATATTGTTTGAGTTTATTCAAGAATAATTTGATTAAAAAATTGAATATTTATTTTTATCTTATCTTTTTTTTTTTAAATCTGATTTTTTCTCGTAACTATTTTTAATGATTTAAAATGAATAAATTTGTTGTGGTATTAGGGATAGTTAATTATAATCGTATGTTAAAATTAAGTGTGTGAGAAAATAAATAATTTTATTCAATCAGTTTCCGTAAGGAAATTTTTTTTTTTTTTTAAAGAAGTGTTTCTAATTTTAGAAAACATATTCAAAGTGACTGTTTTCTAAGTATGATTGAAAAATATTAATTTCCTTATCAATCTGGAGTGTTCAAGTTCTTCGGAAAATCGAAAGAGACAATTACTCCGTAATTTAACATTTGGGATGGCTTAAAGATGTTTTTTAAAGATTTGTTATTATTATTTAATTATTATTTAATTATTTCTTAATTATATGGCTTATAATATGAGGATTCTTTTTTATAGAAAACAGCACTCGTGCACGTGCTACTTGATTTTATTTTATTATTTGAAATATTCTGTTTTCATGTTTACATTAATTGATTTAACAGAATCTCATGCTTACACGATTGGAACAAGCATTTGTGTAAAACTTTGTCTCTACCACTATTTCATATCAGCGTTTATTTATTTATTTATTTATTTATTTATTTTTTCATTCTTTCTTTCCTTTTTTTTTTTTTTTTTTTTTTTTTTTTTTCATTGCAGAAATTATAAAGTTAAATAAAGTAAAGACTACTCTTCGAAAGCATTGGAACTCAAAAACATGAATCGCATCCACTATGCAGGACACATGTATATATTGTATATCCCGAAAGGATTAGAAAGACACTAGCCGTATATAAACTAAAGAGTAATATGTTATAAAAATAATATGTTACAAGAACCTATTATTAAAGGTAGTACACTGTAAAAAAATAACTATTTCCAGCTGCAAGAAACTCTCTGTGATTGGAGAAAATAATTATTTTGTCCAATCACAGAGAGTTTCTTGCAGCTGGTAATAGCTATTTTTTTACAGTGATGGAGCAATGTAACCTATTACTGAAAAGTAACTGTTTATCCCATCTCTAGTGTACACAAACATGGTCTACAACTTCATATATCTGAAAGCCAAACCATCATTCATTTATACAGATTAGCAGTTATTTTATTAAAAAAAATTAAAAGTATTTTCTTAATAGATTTTTCTTTCTTTTAATTCTAGGTTGTACAGATTAATTTACATTTTATTTATAGAATATACACACACATTTTAGTCTATATTTAAAAAAAATTCTCTAATTAAATCAAATAATATTGGGAAATATATTTATAATTTTAAAATGTTAGATGTGTTAGATAGAAAATTTGCTAAACATTTTAGTAAATTTTAATAATTATCATTTTTAAAGTTCACTATAAGCAATTGAAATAATTATATTTATTCCTTTTATATACTATTTGATTACCTGTAATATATACAATAGCTTTGTATGCTTTATATACAATTTATACAATATCAACATTCAAAATTTTATGTATGTTTTAAAAATGAGAAAAAAAAAATATCACTGAATTTTTATTCGGATGTTGTTCAATGCATTTTTTTTTCTATTGGTTTATCGTTCATCGTAAACATTTATAATCGCAATGAGACGTCAATCATTGCAAGTGTTACAAATAAATGTATATTTTAAAACCCCTTGCAAAATTTTCGCAATGGACTCTTCCCACCTGACGTCAGAGGTCACATGATAGAGGAAAAACAAATAGCAGACAAAGTCTTGTTTATCTATAGTGATTGCTGAAATAACATATTTTCTATTCTTATTTTTGATTTATCGTATTTAATCTGTATTATTTTTTAAATCATCATTTTTAATCCACTTTATATCATTATTCATCATCTTTTGTTTGCCGTATACATTTATAATCATCATTTAGTTTATGTTTGTTATTGATATTCATGAAGAACATATGTTAAATACTCTGATTTTTGGTACTTAAATCAGTGACAGTGCAATATCGTACTGCGTAAATCCATTTAGACCAGTAACTAAGTTAATTAATTTGTTGTAACACCTTTATACAATTAAATTAAATGAAAATATTTTAAAATTTCAAGTTGTAATCCATAAACATTCCACAAGAAGCTAATATTTATTGCTAGATCAGTTAATTTTACAGTTACACTATAATATACAAAAATCGATTCTTATAGGTAAAAATAAATAAACATATAAAATGTTTCTTAAAAATTATTAAATTTACAAATACAATTATTCTACTGTTTACAAATGCACAATATTACTTTTATTTTATTTTATATTAAATATTAACATTTTTATTCTTAAGAACAATATTTAATTGAATTCGATTCTCAGAATTCGATTATTCGTTTTCCTCTATCACGTGATTGAGCAGACGATGATGGGAAGAGCCCATTGTATTCGATTTATTTGCAAACGTTACGTTGTATGTAAGTCGAAAGATAAATACGGAAAGTTCAATCTACTTTAAACATAATCTAAAATAGGTATAAAAACAATTTTACTTGACATGTAATTCTGTGTGAGGAGTATATGGCTCCCCCTTAACCCCCCGTTCTATTATAGTGCCTTTTTTTTTTTTTTTTTTTTTTTTTTTTTAATACAAGGCTGTTATTAATTTGCCTTCAAACTTGCCAATCTTGATGACATTTTTCAAGCACCAACCTAGTTAGAACTTCAAAATACCAAATTTGAATTTTTTGCAGTTATTTTAAGTTATGCTGATAACAGATATACACACAGATTAACCGTTAAAAATTGGATTTTTGTATTCAAGAGACCTCAAAACGTACTACTATACAAAATACCAGAGTTGAAAATACAACTTCAAAATTTACTTTGTTTACAGTATCGGTAAGAGAAATGAAAATTACTTCCGCAACAGTGTTCGTCGGCATATAGTAAAATGCAGTAAAAGGTAGCAAAGCACTTCCATCAAGTACATTCAATAAAAAAGAACGTTTAGCGTAATTTTGAGTAGTCCTGTATATTGTCTATAAACTATGAACACATAACATTGTCTACTTCTACTTACTCTGTTTTGAAAAACACCTAACACAAAATTAAATACATTATCATCAATTTTCAAATATAGCCCTAATATATCTGAATACCCTGTAAATGAATAATGAGTGATTTCCATATGGTTGGTTGGTTGGTATCGTGTCCCATTGAAGTCAAATCATTCCATGCGCCAAAATCACGGCATTGGCAATGTCCACAATTTTGTCACTACAGAGATTTCCCTCAAAGGGAAATTCGTCAATGGCCTGTAAGCTTCTTATAATGGCCAGGCAGTTGAAAATGTGTTCTGGGGTTAGTTCCTCCTCCAGGCAGTTCCTACATGATTTGTAAGTTCTGGTGCCGTCTGTATTTATTATTATTCCACCAAAGTGTTGAGTTCTAAATCTGGAGATAGTCTTGGTAATCATCCTGTCTGCATTGATAACACACAGTTGATGTTCCTTTTTGATGTGTTTTTCTTTCAGTCTGTATCTAGCAACTGCATTAGCGTCTCCTAAAGTTACGGTGCTGCGAATTTCCGAGTTTAGGTCTCTCGCCTCTTTCGCCAGCCTATCTGCTTCCTCGTTCTCCTCTATACCAACATGTGCCGGTGTACACTGGAAAGTACAACTTTTCCCTAGGTGGCAAATTTCTTCTAAGTAGTGATGGATATCTTGTGCGAGCCTGGAGTCTCCTTTCCCTATTGCTTCCAGGGCAGCCCTGGAATCACATAAAAAGACGAGTCCATTAGCTTTATCAGTATCACCCAGGGAAGTATACATTCGTAGGGCCTCAAGAATTGCCTTTAGTTCACAAGTAAAATTAGAAGCAATGTTTCCTGCTCCTATACTTTTTTGCATTTTCATGTCATTAGAGTGATTGATATGCCTGCTCCGCCGTTCAAAATCGTCTCATCCGAGGATCTATCAGTATACATCTGCACCAGGTCGCGCCCCAAATAAGTCTCGATAGTCTTAATTCCCTTAGCTTTAACTATGGCCTCCGATTCTTTTTTCAAGCAGTGATCTAGTAGGTTCAAATTGATAACAGTATTTGGGGGAAGGCAGTATGATAGGACAGGTTCCTGAAGCAGTGTATATCTTTGATCCAATTCAAGACTTTCTCGGATTTCTTTATCAAACATCTACCATGGTAGATGATCTTTTGAGTCTTGATCTATAAATCCAGTTAGTTGTCGCTCTACGAGAGATTTGATTTATAGCTAAACTATTAGCCTTGTTAATAAATTTGACTGTTTGGAACTTTCTTCGATTATCAAGTGTCTGTACGCCGCACTCTTGCTCTGCCTTGGAGTTAGTAGATGAGACAGCACCAATAATTATCTTGGCTGCTCTGGCCTGAATCCTATCAAGTTTCCCGAGTGCAGACACAGAGGCATGTGCCCAAATTGGCGCTGCATATTCCAGATTGGGTCTTACTAGTGAAGCATAAGTAGTTCTGAGAGTTTTGGAGTTAGCTCCCCAGTCAGTACCACAGAGACTTCTCAGGATGTTTAATTTCTTAAGTGCCTTGTGTGAGATGTTTTCGATATGCTTCGTGAACCGAGGTTCTGCATCCAGGGTCACACCCAAATATTTTGGGTTTTCCATTTTAGTGAGAGGCACGCCATCCATGGTAATAACTGGGTTAAAGTACTTTCTATGGCTTCTATCTGTTGTGAAAATTGTGTAGTTAGTTTTTTGTGGGTTGATCCGTAGCTTCAGTTCTCTTGACCAATTCGCGGTACCGATTAATGATCTGTTGAGAGAATTCAGATTCAGATTTCCATATACTGCAGATTTAGAATACCGAGTTTGAACTTCTTGATACACTATTTGTTTGGATATGCTGATAACAGACACACAGACAGACCAACCACAAAAAACATGATTTTCGGATTCAGGGGATCTCAAAACGTGTACAACAAAATCTCAGTTTCGAAAAATTTGACCTAAAAACAATATTTTTTCTACTATATATATGACGTTAGAGATAGTAAAAATATCATTAGTGCCTATGGACTCAAATTATTTAAAGTGCGATAGCATCTAAATACCTTATTCGATTAGGCTAAAAGTTAGTAGGTATATTATAGTTCCCGGTCGCACGATTTGTACTAAGTTTGATGAGTGCAGGGGATTTAATTCTTTTACAGGGACAGAAAGAAAAATACTTTATCCTTATGGCCAGTGAACTTAAATTATTTGAGGTGAGATAGCATCTAAACGCCTTATCAGATTGAGCTAAAATGTGGTTGGTATGTTATAGGTCACCGTCGCACGATTTATATAAGTTTTTATGGGCACAGAAATTATAGTTCTTTTACAGAGACATATAAAAGAATTATTTATAATTACAGCTGAAAGACTCGAGAGACAAAGTAGAATTTTCGTACATTGCAGTCTAAGGGTTCAAATGAGTTCGCTTTAGTAATATCGTTTAAAACTAATAAAAAAAAAAAAAAAAAGTAGACAAATGTTTGATATTTTGAGCTTACAACTTTATAGTTCTTTTACTGAGACGCATAAAAGAATTTGGTTATATTGCGATCCATTAAACGACAAACAATTTGGGAGAAATACTCAAACACACTATTATGATTTTCCCCTTTTTTTTTTTTTTTTCTTAACAGCTTTTATCATTTGAAATTCTCTAAACAATCATTAATTATTAAATGTTCGAAAAGTCGAGTGGAATCACTCCGGATTTTTTAAAATCAAGGTTATACAGTCTAAATTATATCAGACATCTGAAATACGTACAGTCGGTAACAAAAGTGTCCGAACACTAGCAAAAATTCCTATATAAAAAAAGTACACTTCATACGGTTTTGTTAAATAAATCCTTGTCGAATCCTGTTCTGACTCTGACTAAGAACAGGATTCGACAAGGATTTATTTAACAAAACCGTATGAAGTGTATTTTTTTTACATAGGAATTTTTGCAAGTGTTCGGACACTTTTGTTACCGACTGTACTGAGTGACTACAGCAGTGTTGTAATATACGCAACCAAAACATTTATATAAACCCCCTATTGCTTTACTATATTTGCTCTTATAGTCATTAAATTATATATATATATGTATATATATATATATATATATTTTTTTTTTTTTTTTTTTTTTTTTTTTCAGATTAATAATTTCTTCTGTTTTCTATGCCCGTTTAAAACATTGTAAAGTATTCTGCATATTTAAAAAGCTTCAAAATCCATGGTAATGATCCTTTTACTTTCGCTTACCCATAGGGTCGAGAAAAAATTGTTTTAAGGTCAAATTTTCGAACGTGAGTTTTTGTTATATTTACATGCTCTGAGATCCCCTGAATACGAAAATCATGTTTTTAGCGAATGGTCTGTGCGTCTGTCTGTGTGTCTGTTATCAGCATATCTCAAGAACAAATAGTAGCAGAAAGTCCAAACTCGGTATTCTAAATGTGTATCATATAAGGATGTTACACTAAACTTTTCGTTGAGATGAAGCAAATGGTTCGTATACAGGGACACTCAAAAGTACTCAAATACATTACGTCTATGGGGGAAATTGCAGGTAAATAGAGTTTATCATCTATAGACTGCACAAAACCAGATGAAATGAATATATGTATTTTGTAATAGAGATAGTTAACTGAGAAAAAAATTTTGTGCGTGTAGGAGCCTCACCTTCCCCCTGGGAAGGGGGGGGAAGTCCCCCTTGAGGGGAGTAAATTTCCATGATGGGTATGTTTCAAAAGAGCTCACCAATACCTTTAAAACGAATGGTTGAAGCATCGATCTGCGATAATTTAAAATAAAGTTATCGTTTTTTTTTTTTTTCCCCCCCACTTTTAACAAAAAAAAAAAACAAAAAAAAAAATTCTAATGTAATATTGAGAGTAAATTCAACTTTTTTTTTTTTTTTTTGGATATTTAGTGTATACTTCTCTATGACGGAAATCGTCTGCATCATCATAAAAGTTAATTTGTTTAAATAATAATTTTAATAAATTATTTTTTAAAAACAGAATTAATTTTTAATAACCGAATTAAATTCTATATAAATGTAGGCGCATTAATAAAACGGGGGGGGGGGGGTTGAGGGCGGTGGTAGCCCCCCTCACACAGAACTAATTATCATATAAAACTCTTCTGAAGCCTAATTTCAATTGTTTAACATAGGTTTACATAACAGTACTCGTTATCTTACCTCTTAATCTCCAACCTTTATTTATAGTATTAAATTTCAGGGTAAGAGAAAGTCGTGTGAGTGACATACCAGATTATTTTTAATACCTTTCATGTCTGATGCTTGAAAAGACTCAAACACAATCATTTAGATTTTTTTATGCTTTATTTAATATTATTTAATAACTTTTTCTATTTAATTAAAATTTCCACACCAGAATTTTTAATGAATGTTTGCTTCTTTTATATATCTTGTAACGGACTTCTTTGCCTCCTGCAAGCTTGCAAGCAACGAAGCAAGGTTCTCGTAAAATGCATGTATGTAGATTATTATATACATGCTTATTCAATACTCGCAAAAACATATTTAACACATAAACTAATAATCACTAAGCATCTATGGTTTAACATTAAATTTATAAACCACTAAAAATTCTGCATTTCTCATTACACACTAAGTGAAAAAGAAAAAAAATTCCGCACTTGGATATTTTCCATTTCTTTTTCGGCAATCACCAATTTTATTGCTTTAAAAGTAAATTTTCGAACAAATTTTATTACGCTGTGTTCTCTGTACAATTTAGCATTGAGCCAAGCATTAAAAACAAGATATAATTGTTCGAAAATTTGATATGTTAGAAAGTATTTCAAAAATGGCAAGAATAAGGCAATTAACGATACCACAAAAAATATTAATGTTAGAGTGAAAATCAAAAAATATTTTAATACATGGGATGTCAAAATGATTAAAAGTTAAAGAAATATTGATGAGCTGGTTTTTAGCAAAATATAAAAATTTTTCGGCTGTTTAAACTGGACATTTATCTCTAGGCATCCACGTTGCTCATCCAATCGAAATGACTGCAAGTTAAAAAGCCACTGCTTAAAAAATCAGTTTGTATTACATTTAGAACATAGAAGGTATTCAGAAAAAGTGTTTAATAACATTTTTTTTTTTTTTTTTTTTTTTTTTTTTTTTTTAATACAATTTAACAACGATTAAACAAAGCAAGTTTAAGTGCCAGATAATCTGAAAAAAATCCATTCTTAACGAAATGACTTAAGAAAGCAAGGCATCAAAGGGTTAAAAATTAAAAATGATGAGTTGATTACTGGGCGGAAGTCGTTCTCTCTGATGTGTTAGGTATTTAACTTATTTCGAGCTGACGGAAACAAGTAGGTTTGATGATGAATATGTGAATGACTTAATGAAAATCGCACTTTTAAAACAGTGATATAATTTCCGTACATTATGATACGAAAGTGCATAATTTTTCAATGAGTCGGACAAATTTTCATGTTCAAGGGATCAATTAACCCGAAATGAAACTCGGCCACTAAAAAGTTGATGCCTGACTGATTATTTTGGAGGTATTTCAGACTTTTCTACAATCAGTATTCCAAGATGATAATGCACCTTGTTACATGGCGCCTGCTTTAATGCATTCAATTATTGCATTTCAGTAGCACCTAAATCGATTAATCGTTTCTTTACCTTTAATCGTTTCTTTTTACTAATGTTCGTTTGGTAACCTGTTTATTTCTACTATCTCTGTGTGTATCGTTTAACATGTGGATTTCTTAAAAATACTTATTCCTTGTATTAATTTTGGTTTGTGTTATTGTTTAATCTAATTTCCTTTTTTTATTTTGTTATGTTGCAAGATAGAGATTTGAGCTGTATATTGGCTTGAATTAGCTATACAGTTTTCCAAAATCTTGCACTCTGCTGATAGAAATGCAAGTTTCCTGATGAGTGAACATTTCTATCTTTCAGCATTTAAAATTCCAATTTTCAATTCATGAATTCTCTTTTACTTTTTTTTTTTCCTTTTGTCGGATCTCTTTGGTAATTTTATCCTTTTCTCTTTTCTGTAAAATGTTGACTGTTTCTATTACTTTAAAGGTTTTTGCAAACTATTATCTCATCGTTAGGCTTATGTGTTATGTTTGTGTCATTTCTCTTCTGCGTAAGTACTTTAACTTGTTTTTACTAATCAGTGGTACTCAAATTAAATTATCACCGTGACAATAATTTTATTCGAAATAAATCTCAAGTAAAATTTAATTATATGATGGTATTTTCATCTATCTGTTGTTTGCTGATTGTTACAAAGGTAATAAATTATTCATCTTATATATATATATTAAGCATTATTGACATTATGAGCTATTGCTGTCTTAAATGTACCTGTTTATTCACATTGATTAACAAACAATTAGCAATATAACATCTTAAAGTTTTGAACACTAATATTACTTTTAAAATTAACAATTCCTCGCTTTCCCCGATAAAACAAAACTGAGATTTTTCCAGGTAATTGAATGCATTTGTAACTAGATGAGTTATTTTGGCAATCAGTTATTCATCTCACGCATGACTTCACTGATCTTCTGCTTAATCTTTTTATTTGTTTCTCGATGAGACTTTATAATTTTCTTCTACATTCGATAGAAGAAAGTACTACATTTGTAAAAATTTTCAACTTTCGGTTTTCGATGAACTTACACGATTTGAGAAGTCTAAAACACGAGTGAATATTTTTTGAAAATATCTGTCTGTCGGTCTGTCTGTGTGGGACAAAAATTTTGTGTCCATTGTATCTCACGAATTAATGAATAGATTTCGACATGGGTTTATGTTTGGTTGACTTATTGATACGTTTGGTTTTGGTGCATATAGTTCAACAGGTGGCGCTGTCATCCCCGTTTACACAATTTGAGTGGTTTAGAGCACGAGACTTAGAGCACGATTGGACCATTTTTTGAAAATATCTCTCTGTCTGTGTATGTGTAACAAAATTTTGTAGCAGTTCTAATTCAAGAAGTAATGCACCGAATTTTATGATAATCTATCTGTAGTTGTACATTGGCATAAATTGGCGTCTATCAACTTATTGTAAATCGGGAAACGTGTGGCATTGCCATCCCGTATTTTCTTAATTTTTAATATGGCAGATAAGACAAAATTTAACATAAATGTGCTCAGTTACTAGTATTACTTTTAGTCAATCATTATAAATTTGAAAAGAAATATTTAGAATAACAATAATATTTAAACAGGAAAAAAAATATGTATGTTGGAGCAAAGCTTTCCCCTCCTCGGATGAACTCCGGGATACAAATTTTAAATATGCGCTTATTTTTTTAAAAGAATTCGTAGATAAACCAATGGATGAACTATAAATGTGTGATAGTTTGAAACAACGTTATCGATATCTTTTTTATTAAAATAACAGTAATAGTAATAATAATATATAAGTTGTTGTCTGTACGGCACAAAATTGACTTTTTTTTTTTTTAACATTTAGTATTTCCATTTTCTGTGATGAGTTCCATTCAACATAAAAAATTATCTTAATGAATAATAATTTGAATAAAATAATTGTACTGCATGGATTTGTACATGGATTTGTAGACGAAAAATTTGTGATGACTACAATGCATTAGCTTTTACTATTTTAGAAATTTCAAACAATAATTTTCA
Organism: Salticus scenicus; assembly: GCA_963930645.1. Classification (NCBI taxonomy): domain Eukaryota; kingdom Metazoa; phylum Arthropoda; class Arachnida; order Araneae; family Salticidae; genus Salticus; species Salticus scenicus. The sequence goes on from OZ005658.1 coordinate 232,046,377, forward strand.
GCGAAAAATGTTTGTGTTTCAATCATCAAAATGTATAGCAAAATTTTGAAACTGTAAATGCAAATACTAAACAATTTAATGGTACAACAAATAATTAATCCCTATACTACATACTGAAAAAGTTAATCACGAATATCTTAAAACTGAAAGTGCATGTATGTGTGCAATAAAATGCATATGTAACATGTTAATATGTGCATGTATGATTATAGTAACATGTATTTAGCTATACTAAAATGCATGCAAATACATATTCTTGCGCACTCGGGGATTCGGGAATTATCTGTGGATGAATGGAAGGTCTTGCAAAGGCTTAAAAGTCTTTTTTGCAAAATGCTTCAGAAGATTACAAGACTATCAAACAAGTATGAACTTCAGTTTCACCAGAAAACACAGTCTAAATAACAGCTGACAAAATAAAAACCACAGTATAAACTGTACACTGAGAAAAAAATATATACCGCCTTTCTCTAGAATGAATAAGTGGCCATTTTCCAAATCCTTTAACTAGAAATATAGATTTCCGAGCTATACGCATAAGGCACACTAATAAACTGAATAGACGAAATGATCGAGAATTTCTAGTGTACACATTTCTAGATGGTGAAACGATATTCTGAATATTCTAAATATTCTGAATCATTTATATCGCGAGAAATTCTCGCTTGATTTTCTAGGATTGGGTAATAAACCAAGATTATAGTTGCAGAAACCCGCCTCTTGTAGTCTCATTTATTTGCAGAGATTTTTAAACAACTTTGCTCTCGAGAATATAGGTCAACGCTCTAGAATTCTGATAGGGGCTTCTAGAACTCGCTTTCCAAGGGGACTAGAATTTATAAGGATGACATGGAACTATTTTTTCTAGAGACACAATTTAGATTCTAGATGCCAGTTACAGAATATTTTCTGAGCGTACCATAGTATTAACACACAGTAATAGGCTGCAATCAGTAGCAGAGACTCAGTCAGCGAGAGCTCTTTACGCATCAAGTAACTTGGCTTCAAATGACTCCTACAGCTAGGATGCAATTCCTTTATACAGCTTCGTACATTTCGATAATTTTCCAGTATCTCGCAGAACAATCACTTTAGAGCTAAGATAATCGATATATCGATAATAAGGATTTTCTCGCCAAAGTCACCAAATTCATCGACTAGGTCATTACCTGGCCTCATGAAGCTTTCTAAGTTTTTTTTTTTTTTTTGTTTTTTTTTAAGAAAATGAACTATTCTATTCCTAGCTAAAAAAAAATAAATAAAATAAAATAAAAAAAAAAAAAAAAAAAAAAAAAAATCTGCAGAAAGATCTGGAGATAATGTGAAACTATTTGGAACAAAAATCATTAAGTCTGCAGAATAACTGCAATTTAAAAGAAAAAAAAATTGCATTTTAGAAGTAATTTTTTTTCCCTTAAAATTTTTATTGTTGCAAATACTTTTAGATTATCTGCAGTTTTGTGCAGTTTTTCTTCTTTTTTAAACTTTTTCAGAAGATTTTCTTAAGCAGGGAATCGTTGTAAAATTGAAAAAGGAAAAGTTGTAATATTAATATTTAAACAGAAAAAAATTATATATGTTGATGCAATACTCTTTTCACCTCGGGTGAACCCCCTCGGGGTATAAATTTTAAATACACGCTTATTTTTTAAAGGAACTCGTATATACCCTTACAACGAATGGTTGAACCATAAATCTCTGATAATTTGAAACAGCCTTATCGATTTCTTTTCCAAATAATAATAATAATAATAATAATAATAATAATAATAATAAATAAATAAATAAATAAATAAATAAATAAACAAATAAATAAGCTTCATTTATCTAATTGTCGTCGGTAGGCCAAACAAAACTGACTTTATTTTTTTTTTTTTTTTTTTTTTGACAGTTAGTATTTTACTTCTCTGTGAAGAAAATTATTTGCATTCAACATGAAAATTTATTTTAATAAATAATAATTTTAATAAATAATAATTTTAATAAAATAATTCGTACTGCGGGATTTTTTTTTTTTTAGGAAAATATAGAAAAAGTTTAGTGATGACCGCAATATATTAGTTTTTACTGTTTTAGAAACTTTATCAGCAATTTACAGTGAAAAATTCTAGCATTTAGTCATCGAAATGTATAGCAAATTTTTTAAATTGTAAATACGAGTACTAAAATATTAAATGCTACAACAAATAATTAATGCCTACGCTACATAAAAAAAGACACATACACTGAATAGCGAATACATTAAAAATCGAAAGCGTTTGTATTTGTAACAGGAAATGTGTATATAACATATTAATAAGTGTTTGTATGTATATAGTAACAATGTGTGTACCTATATTTAAATGTGTGCAAGTACATTCATTGAAATGTTTTCATTGTATGAGTACGCATAAAAACTGTTCTAAAAATGTGAATCTCCGGAAAATTTCACAAATCCCTTTATAATGCGCGTTGGGAAGTCATAACCAGCTCGCACATAAAAAATCGCCTAAGATAGTTCGGAGCAGAGTTGAGCATGGAAACATGATTTTGACAACCTCACCCCCAAGGGGAATAATGTGGAATTTTACAAAAGCCTTTGTAGTGTGCATCTTGAGCACGCATTTCGAAATATCAAATATCGCTATTCTGAGATAATTTGGAGCTAAGTTACTCTTAAAAGCATCACCCCCCCCCCCGCCGCCCTTAAAGGGGGGAGGAAGTAATTCCGTAAAATCCCTTTATAATGCGTGTTCGGAACTCATAAACAACCCACATGTAAAAATTAATCTTACTGAGATAATTTGAAGCAAAGTTAATTTGCTTGGAAACATGTTCTTTGCCCCACCCTCCAACCTCAAGGCGGAGGTAGGACGAAATCTTAAAAAATCCCTTTGTAGAATGTGTCTTGAGTAAGCATAATCAATCAACATATCAAAAAAATCGCTATTCTGAGATAATTTGGAACAGAGTAAAGGCCGGTTTCCACTAGAGTTGGAGCTTCCAGGTCCAAAAAACCATTAATCACGCTTCGCACACAAAGAGCCAAATGTCTTGTCATCAGCTGTAACCTTTTTTTATCAGATTGCGCAGTTACTTCAAAGGAAAGCATGCAAAATTGACAAATATATCTGCCTCTGGCCCCTCAATTATCTCAGCTGGGGGTTAGAACCAGGGTCTTCCAACGCCGTTCGAGGGTTTTGAGCCCGGCTGACCACATCAAAGGATTCTGAATAGAAGCCGTCGAAAAAGCCATAGTGGTAACCGGACTTTACACTTATGAGCGTGTTTTTGCCTTCTTCCCCCTCCTTCGCCCTTAAAGGGGGGGGGGGAGGGAGAAATTTCGTAAAATCATTTTACAGTGCGTGTTGAGAAGGCATAAACAACCCACACATAAAAATTAATCATGCTGAGATAATTTGAAGCAGAGTTATGTTTGGAAACCCCCACCCCCAAGGTATATAGATAAAACTGCTTAGAAAGATCTCCACGAAGGGTACTTCACTCAGACTTAAGTCAATCGCATTGTAGCATTACCGTTCTGAGAGAGAACGGTAATGATTGTAACCGGCTTTAAAATCTACAACACAACACAACGGAGTACATAAATTTAGAGGCCATAAGACTGTTAAATATTGACACATTTTTGTGCATTATGGGCGTCCTGAAATTTAGTTATGGTGAAATTTTTCATCGTGATATAGTCGCAACTGATGAAACTTTAAAATATCATACCATCTGGCAACAGATTTTCAACAGCATTTAATAAAAAATATCAGGAGTTTTAATACTTGCTGCAACCCAGTTTATAGAATGATTCCTCTGTTTGACATAATATCATTCCCTGTTAACTTTATCGTTGTATTAATGACACATTTTAATTTGATCGACATTTCCACATGACAGGGAATACAAAATTAATTTTCGTGTTATACAAATTTTTGCCATCATTTGTTTTTTAAACAAAGTACCCAATATTTCCGTTCAACAATTGAATGAACAATTGCAACAACTATTTAAAAAAAATAATTGTTTGATAAACAACAATGTACATATATATTTTTTTGCAACAATGAAAAGCTTCTCCTTTTAACAATTTTCTTCAGTCTAATTACTGACCCTTATCTGAGAATGATGTATCTTTCGTTCTTAGGTGTTTTCTTCGTGAGTTACTTTTTAAAAAAGTTCCTCATGTGTTTTATTTTTAAATTTTTCGAGCATCATCCTACGGATGATGCTCGGGAAAAGTATGCGTGTCCAGTGACTTCCATCTTTGCTGGACGTTATTTGCTAATGAATAATGATAGTCAAAAATTTTATAACCCAGCTTTATATAAAGCTTGTATTCGCAAGCATCCAAAGTTGGATATAAAAAATCTGCCAAAAGTTGATAAAATTATTTCACTGCCTGATACTGTTACTGATGAACCTCCGTTTCAAATCGAAGTGTAATCAGTTCTTTCTCAGACAGTGGAAACGTTTATTAAAAATCAATCAGTTTCTGTTTCTCCACAACATCATAAAAAAAAAGAAATTCCGAAAATTGAGGAATTTTCTGAAAATATGTTGTTGTTGTTGCATTCGTAGTGTAAAAGTCTAAATTACCTCGGGATGCTTGCTGGCAGTAGGCAAGGGGGCCTGCCTTATCAAAACTCCCCATGAGAAACGATGCATGGCGACCTCCACGTGGTGTTCCTCGGGTAACGCTAACAGCCATGCGCATTTAATTTAGATAAAGTTGTTATTATAAGGTTTCGTTCTCGCATATGTGTGTGCGTTATGGTTATTGTTATAACATGTACCCAGTTTTTCCTATAATGAATATCCGCTATTTAAATTACAAATTTCGGAAATTTCCATTTTTCGTATATTTATAACCTACTTGAAACTCGATATTATAAATTTTAAAGTAGAATTAAACTCACACATTACATTTTTACATGGAAAAAATATAATTTTTTTATAATAAAACTACATCAAAATTTATTTTTTGAGCATGCTTAATCTGAATAGTTCACATCAAAAAAGTTCAAAACTTTAAAATATGTTATATCAACCAAGTTCTATAAAAGTAGTACCTGCAAGAAATAACAAAATCGTATTACACTTTAATATTAGATCGTAATACAGTTTAATACTTTTAATTAAGGATTTATTTTCGAATTTTCTGAGAATTATTAGATTAATTTTCGTTCAAAGCCGCCCGTATAAACAAACAAAATAGAAGTCAATTTCTTCACCTTGAAGCAATTTGGAGCCGAGTTATGTTTATAAATGTGTTTTTGCCTTGTGCCCCCCCCCCCGGGGGGTAACGGTGGGGGGTATTTCGCAAAATCCCTTCTTAGTGGGCGTCAGGGTCCTAAAACCAACGCGCTCACAAAAATTTGCAACTCTATCTCCCATAGAATCGCCATGGCTATGTTGAGTCAGTGATCAATGAATCAGTGAGTTTACTCTTTTATAAATATAGATTATACTATAGAATATTAAGATTTCTAAAATGAAGGCGCTTCCTTCCTTCCATCTCTGAAATTAGATTCACAGTCGAAAACAATCAGTATCCTGAGTAAAGAAATTGCTTTGGTTTATTTAACGAAATAAAAATATCAAAAAATAATAATAATAACAACACCAAATTTTCGCTATATTGATCAGCAGTGGTGGCTGGTGCAAGTTTTCATAGGCGGAGCCCGACCCATCGTATGATACGTAATTTAACATTAATACTATTCATTATTCAAACAGGAAAACAAATATTATTAAAGTGGAATGTAAAAATAAAATTTTAGAAAAAAAAGATATATATATATATATATATATATATGTATGGTGAATCTTAAATTTAACTTTATGGAAAAAACTGCATAAAATTAACTCAAAAATTAAAGTTTTATAAATACAACTGCAAAATTTTGCAATGTTCTGATCAATAGAATATCAAAATTTAAATATTTGGAAGCTGGTAGATGGGAATTGCCAAGTTAGATACCAGGTCGATTTCGTCGCCATATACATTTGAAGTTTTTCATGATTTTCTACGAAACTCGCATAAATAAGGGCTATGTAACACTTAGAAAGACTCTCTATACAGAAAGTACACCACTCAGGTCTAGGACCTCTTTCAGTCAACTGGCTTTAACCCTAACACTACACACCATAAAAATTTAAACTCAAATGTCTCAGAGTGTAACAATATTTAGCTTGTATGAATTATATCCCTAAATCTTTTAATTATAGAACTTCAGATGTTATATTCATGTTTCTTATCTTAAAAAAATAAATAAAATAGACCTTAACCAATCTGTAAGATATATTGAAATTTAAAAAGTCATGATTAATGTAATGTGGATACATATTAAAAAACAACATGTCTCTCACTTTAAGAGTTTAACTTTAGATAATTTAAATTAAATTTCAATAAATAAAGAAATAAAAGGGCCTATCATCTAAAAAAAAAAAAAAAAAAAAAAAAAAGAAAGAAAGAAAGAAAGAGAAAAGAAACATTGCAGATGTTTCTATTAAATCGTATTTAAAAGAAAAATCCTTTAATAGTAATAATAAATTCCAATGTTATGCAGATATTTAATCCATTTATACATGTAAATCCATTAATTATTTATCTAACAATTTTACAATTTTTTCGCATAATTGTTTTAGTACACAATTCTAAAAGAAAAAAAAAATCTTATTTTCTTTTCAATTTTTACTTTCTTTTATTTTTTTATTTAAACTCAAAATACTTTAGTTAAAGAGGTTTCAAATTCTTATTCGAGCTTTTATCTCAAAAGCTAATCTAAAAACATATTTTTGACTATTACCAGATTTCTTTTTTAAACACTAAAATTTTAAACTATCATACATAACTCTAAAAAATGCACCGAAAAATCAATGAGGGGAAAGAAAAAAGTAATGCAGAAGTTGCCAAATTTTATCCGCGAATTGTATGGTTAACATATTTTAAATGAGACAGTTTTTCCCTATAGTTTTTTTCCGCGGGCCCATCAACGAAAAAATTACAGCAGGCTAGCATTGATAAAGCAGTTCGTCACCAAATCTGTTAACCCGCTGTTCTAGTAGAGTTAAACTGTACAAATAAACACGCCAATCTCGGGCCGATTGAAAACGGCCCGCTGTATTTGATAAGGAAAAGGGAAGTAGCGGTCGCTCAGTCAAAGTATAATGACAAATAAATGATAATGAAAGAAGATTAAGAAAAAGTTAGATGGACGTTATTTGTCATTTTGTGCATATATTTTTTAACAGTTACAAAAAACAAAAGAATGATTATTATTATTATTATTTTAATCGACAAAAAATGTAAGAGGGGCCGTGCCCACTGACCCTTAATGACGGACCGCCACTGTTGATGAGATATAATAAAATATTTGAACGAAATTAAATAATTGTTAGAATATTAAAAACAAATTCAGTATAAATCGATGAAAAGCTTTTAAAAAATTATTTAAATCAAAACAGTTAAAATCTTAAAAAAAAAAAAAAAAAAAAAAAAAAAAAAAACAGAATATTAATACTTTTTTTATTTTTTTAAACAAATACGGATGTAAACAAATGACGAAATTATTCAGCTATTTCTTAATAAAATTAATTACATCAACTATTGTTAATTGTATTTATAGGCAATAATAGTTTTGTATTAGCATTGTAATGGCGACAATGAATATTCATATCGTTGCAGCGAATAAAGAGATCGGATGACTATCACACAGTGTCTCAGTCATATTAGAGTCTGATATCACGCATACTTTATTGCTCAGCTGATAATCGATTCCCAGTAAAGCAAGATCATGATTATAAAAGGTGATAACGAATATTCAGATCGTAGCTGTGAGTAGCGATTTCAGATGAAACCAATGTCTAATATCACGCATGCGTTATACGTGTATCATCCACTCCCTTTCTATCAACGATTACTGGTTATCACGGGATGAAAAGTTGGGCTCACGGAACTGATATGGTCGCTCGTAGTACGTTCACAGCTGTGTTCCTTGTAATCGTGGCGCTTGCGATACATCGCCAACTGAATGATTTCGTTATCGGTTTCAAATTGCATGCTTTAAATCGATGTTTCGCGATGTATCGATTTATCGCCCAGTCCTAGCTGTTAGTAGCGATTTCAGATTAAACCAATGTCTAATATCACGCATGCATTCTACGTGTATCATCCACTCTCCTTCGTATCACCGATTACCGGCTATTACGGGATGAAAAGTTGGGCTCACAGAAACCGATGTGGTCGCTCGCAGTACATTCACAGCCGAGTTTCTGATAATCGTGGCGTTTGCGATATATCACCAACTAAAAGATTTCGTTATCGTTTTCAAATTGCATGCTTTAAATCGATGTTTCGCGATGTATCGCGTAGTCCTAGTTTTTACATCATACTACTTTCAGCATTTCAATATTATAAATTAATTGCCTCATGGATTTACTTTATTTTGGTTTTATTTTTGTTAGATAGTGATTTATTTAAAATATGCTTCTTTTTTTTTTTTTTTTTTTTCAGAAATCTTTATTCATGTTTTTTCTAGTTCTTCATGTGGTACTTGATTTCATCTAATGCAATGTCTGAAAAGGGTTTAAAAAAAAAAAAAAAAGAAAAGAAAAGAAAAGAAAGAAAGAAAGAAAAACAATATATATATTTTATACAGTCGGTAACAAAAGTATCCGAACACTAGCAAAAATTCCTATATAAAAAAAGTAGAGTTAATACTGTTTTGTTAAATAAATCCTTGTCGAATCATGTTCTTAGTCAGTCTTGATTCGACAAGGATTTATTTAACGAAACAGTATTAAGTGTACTTTTTTGATATCGGAATTTTTCGCTAGTGTTTGGATACTTTTGTAACCGACTGTATATATATATATTGCCACCATTTCATTTCTTTCAATATTGGAAGATCTTTCATTCAATGCATGCATCCGTTTTTTAGTTTGTAGCAAAAACACAGTTATTATTATTATTATTATTATTATTATTATTATTTATTTTATTGTATCAGACGGATCGTCTGTAACTCTGTGTGTGTGCGTGTGTGATAAATGTATTTTGAAAAATAAATAAATAAATACACACGCAAATAAACAAATAATATTCTACTGTTTTAATATATATTTCTTTTTTTTTTTTTTTAAGAAAACAAAAGCATGCTCACTACAATGCTTATCAAAAAGACTTATAAGATTTTACTTTTTCTTTCTTTCCCTATTTTATCTTTTAATGAAGCCACTAATATCACAATCTATCATACATTTTCAAAACTTCATTCTTATCCATCAATCAAAATAATTACTGGAGCTAAATACATTGTTCTTATTTTGATTGAAAAACAAAACCCTTTTCTGTCACATAGCCAATTCTTTTGCATGACGACCCCTATCGGCGCCTGCGCGAAACAATTATTTCAACAAGCTAAACAATGCTAACATCCTAAACGCCTTTTGTAGTCGAAACTTACAAAGAATTAAATGTCTCCCCCTCCCACATGGCAAACGTCTGTCCCTTTTGTTAGCATTGTTTCCGGACTTGCCATTGTCCTAACAAAAGATGCATAGGGTGTGCAGAACAAATTAAAAATAATAACAAAAATGAAGAAAAAAAATGTCCTTCAAGGTTAGTGTGTTGATTGTGTAAGAACTTTTCACTGCCTATATTCTGGCCTTCACTGAAAAATGAAGGGATTTAGTCAATAATTATTAGCTAATAAACATGTAAATTTAACAGTTAAATTTTTTTTTTCTACTGTAAATAATCATGCTCAATGCTTTGAAATATACTTAAAATATACATTAGTAACTTTATTCTACAGCAGAATTACATCACTGCGTTTCTAGTACAACGTAAGCTTGGTTTAAACAAAGAAAAGAAAATAATAATAATCTTAATAATAAAACATTCGAGTTTAATAAATGAAATTCGATTACATTGGGCAATCTATGTAAATAAAACAAAGAGTTTGTCGGGAACACATCCGGGTGGACCACTCCTATTTTTGATTGGTCTAGATTTAACTACTTTGGTGGTGAAAGTTGGCATTTTTTTTTTAGTAAAAACTGATGAATTTTTTAAAAAGCTTAGATGTTATACTTTTTAAAAGAGCTCTAAAAACTGTTAATTTTTTGTGAGGACACTATATACATCAAATTATTAAAGATAATACGTTGCAAAATTTTATTTTAATTAATTAAAATATGAAAATAAATATTAGCTATGATTTAATAGTTGCCCCCCCCCCGAAAAAAAAAAGACTTCATTTTCTTTCGACATAAAAATAAATACACTTAATTAAACGTGAACATTAAAAAATTGTAAAAAATTAAGTAATGCATCTGACAAAAATTGACGTCATTATCACTTTAAAATTTTCTACACATTGATAAAGAGCTAATGTAACAGCTATAAGATTCAACAGAAAATCTGAAAACACGGTATCTTATGATTATTCACAATTTTGTTGTCATTTCGGCGATGAGTTGATATGGGTATCGCAAATGCATAAATAAACATTTTGGCGAGAAACGTCCGAGCTACTTCAGTGCCAAATTTCAAATTCCGCCAAGAAGTTCAAGCTCTTTGAATGTTTTTACACAATTTTTCTCAATTTTATTTAAAATATTTTTGTAATCCGAGTGGGAAAAAAAGGAAAGGCATTTTTTTAAATTGATCTAATTACACAAAATATCTCCATGTAAAATAATATGTGTTTTCCGTTTTGTTTATTACCAAAAGGAAAATGACTAATGCAGTTTTTCCTGTATTATTGACATCTCTATAAACTAAATTAAATTATCCAGTACCAAGACTTTGCGGTGAAGAAGTCTCTACCGAAGTCAGCGAGGGCCCGAAACCAAGTTTTTAAGCAATTTCAATGTATTTTCTTTTCAGTTTTAATTTGTAGAACGGCATAAAACATATTTATTCTTTTTTTAATTAATTTAAATATAGTGACCAGCGAAGCTGGCAAAGCCTGCTAGTAATACATAAATAAAAATAAGAAGAAGAAGAATAAATAATAATAATAATAATAAAGTGCGTTTAGTTCAAAATGTACTAATAACGTTAATTCAGCGAATATAGAATATATATATATGGAGACATTCAACTAAATCAGGTGACAGATAGTGGATTAAAATTCGAAAAGAAATTTTGAACTGGAGTTGGAAGCCCAAGCTCAGATCTTCACCCCAAAGTTTCCCCCCAAGTTCGTTACTGCCTATATTGTCGTCGGAATTATATATGTATGTAAAATTTCAACAGGTTAAGAATTCGAAAACAAATTTTGAACTGCAGGGAAGCCCAGAGTCTCCAGACCCTCGTCTCTAACAAACATAATGGAAAATCATCAACATCTTTAACGCCAAAAGAAAAAATCTGGAGTGACTCCACTCGACTTTCCGAACATTGAGTAATTAACAGTTTTGTAGATAAAGTAAAGAAAGAGTAGTTGTTAAACAAACAAAAGAGAGAAAACCATAAGAAATGTTTGAGTATTTTTCTCCATCTATTACACGTTGTTTTATTTAACGCTACTGAACTTTGAGCCCATAGATCATAATGACAAAGAAATTTTCGTTGTGTCCCTGTAAAAACCTATAAATGTTAGATTCACCAAAATGCTTATAGTTAGTGCAACAGTGATTTATAATACTCATATAAATTTTCAGCTGAATTCAATAAGGCGTTTAGATGCTATCGTACTTTTAAAAATTTAGTCCCATAGGCCATAATGATAAAGAATTTTTCTTTGTGTTCCTGTAAAAAAACTGTAAGTGCTAGATTCACCAAAATCTATACAGTTACTTCAACTGTGATCTATAACATGTGTACAATTTTTTTGCTCGGATTAATAACACTATCACATTTTTAAAAATTTGGCCCCATAGGCATAATGATAAAGAATTTTTCTTTGTGTCCCTGTAAAAAAACTATAAGTGCTAGATTCTCCAAAATCTATACAGATTGAGTATTTGTGATCTATAATATGTGTATAAAATTTTTGCTCAATTGAATAAGGCGTTTAGATGCTATCGCACTTTTAAGATTTTGCTCCCATAGGCCATAATGATAAATAATTTTCCTTTGTGTCCCTGTAAAAAAATTATAAGTGCTAGATTCACCAAAATCTATAGGGTTCGTACTATGGTGACTTACAATATGCGTACCAACTTTCAGGTTAATCGAACGAAGCGTTTAGACGCTAGCGTGTTCACCCACAGACATACACACATACACACATACACACATACACACACATACATACATCATCGTAAAAATAGTGAAAACGGACTCAGGGGACCTCAAAACGTATAGAAACATCAAAATCTCGAATTCGGATTTTTGACATGATTACAATACTTTCCTCACTATAGTGTTCGGAAAGTAAAAATAAAATAACAGACAACTATTTCGGTAGCATTTAGCGTACCGTCATCAGCACATGAAAAAACAAAGGAACATTTGTTTTTCGTTTTTCCTGTGTTTATTTTCCATTATCAGTGTTCAAATTTAAAGTAAATGCGTCGCTTTTCAAACGCGCAATCACTAAGTATTTGTCAATAAAACAACGCGATTTATAAATGGAGAATAATGTGTGTATCATAAGTTTTTTTTTTTTTTTTTTTTTTTTTTTCAAACCTTGTTATCAAGCTGCTTGGGTACGGATGATCCTATACTTATTTCAAATATATTTGCAGTGTTTTATGATTATGATCTGTCGTCATTAAGTATATAGCTATACAGAATGGGTAATATTTTAAAATATAACATAAATGCTTGATTTAGCATTGAATTACAAACATTAATATTTATTTTAAATCATAATATATACGTAGGATTTAGTTCATATAATGTTGGTTTATAAATATCAATTTTATTATTATTATTATTATTAATATTTAATTTTTTTTTCCAACCCTGTTATCAGGCTGCTTGGGTACGGATGATCCTATACTTATTTCAAATATCTTTGTAGTGTTTTACGATTATGATCTGTCATCATTAAATACAGCTGCACAGAATGAGTAATATTTTAAAATATAACATAAATGTTTGATTTAGTATTGAATTACAAACATTAATATTTATTTTAAATCATAATATATATGAATGATTTAGTTCATATAATGTTGGTTTATAAATATCAATTATTATTATTATTTTTTTTTTTTTTTTTCTCCCAATGCTGCTTGGGTACGGATGATCCTATACTTATTTCAAATGTAGTGTTTTACGATTATGATCTGTCCTCATTAAGTATATAGCTATACAGAATGGGTAATATTTTAAAACATAACATCAATGTTTGATTTAGTATTGAATTACAAACATTAACATTTATTTTGAATCATAATATATATGTATGATTTAATTCATATAATGTTGGTTTATAAATATTTATTATTATTATTAATATTTAATTTTTTTTTCCAACCCTGTTATCAGGCTGCTTGGGTACGGATGATCCTATACTTATTTCAAATATCTTTGTAGTGTTTTACGATTATGATCTGTCATCATTAAATACAGCTGCACAGAATGGGTAATATTTTAAAATATAACATAAATGTTTTATTTAGTATTGAATTACAAACATTAATATTTATTTTAAATCATAATATATATGAGTGATTTAGTTCATATAATGTTGGTTTATAAATATCAATTATTATTATTATCATTATTTATTTATTTATTTATTTTTTTTTTTCGCCCATGCTGCTTGGGTACGGATGATCCTATACTTATTTGAAATGTAGTGTTTTACGATTATGATCTGTCATCATTAAATACAACTGTACAGAATGGGTAATATTTTAAAATATAACATAAATGTTTTATTTAGTATTGAATTACAAACATTAATATTTATTTTGAATCATAATATATATGAATGATTTAGTTCATATGATATTGGTTTATAAATATCAATTATTATTATTATTATTTTCCCCCCAATGTTGCTTGGGTAAGGATGATCCTATACTTATTTCAAATATAGTGTTTTACGATTATGATGTGTCATCCTTAAATACAGCTGTACAGAATGGGTAACATTTTAAAATATAACATAAATGTTTGATTTAGTATTCAATTACAAACATTAATATTTATTTTAATCATAATATATATGAATGATTTAGTTCATGTAATGTTGGTTTATAAATATCAATTATTATTATTTTTTTTTCCCCAATGCTGCTTGGGTACGGATGATCCTATACTTATTTCAAATGTAGTGTTTTACGATTATGATCTGTCATCCTTAAATACAGCTGTACAGAATGGGTAATATTTTAAAATATAACATAAATTTTTGATTTAGTATTGAATTACAAACATTAATATTTATTTTAAATCATAATATATATGAATGATTTAGTTCATATAATATTGGTTTATAAATATCAATTATTATTATTATTTTTTTTTTCCCCAATGCTGCTTGGGTACGGATGATCCTATACTTATTTCAAATGTAGTGTTTTACGATTATGATCTGTCATCCTTAAATACAGCTGTACAGAATGGGTAATATTTTAAAATATAACATAAATGTTTGATTTAGTATTGAATTACAAACATTAATATTTATTTTAAATCATAATATATATGAATGATTTAGTTCATATAATATTGGTTTATAAATATCAATTATTATTATTTATTTTTTTCCCCAATGCTGCTTGGGTACGGATGATCCATATACTTATTTCAAATGTAGTGTTTTACGATTATGATTTGTCATCCTTAAATACAGCTGTACAGAATGGGTAATATTTTAAAATATAACATAAATGTTTGATTTAGTATTGAATTTGAATTACAAACATTAATATTTATTTTAAATCATAATATACATGAATTTTTTAGTTCATATAATGTTGGTTTATAAATAATAATAATAATTATTATTATTATTATTATTATTATTATTATTATTATTATTATTATTATTATTTATTATATTATTATTACATTATATTATAATTATTATTTATTTATTTTTTTTTTTTTTTCACCTAATAATATTAAAAAAAATTCATCTTTTTCTTTCTTATACGGTCTTGCAGCTGTTTTGGGGAAAGTTTGGAACCAGTAAACTTTGTTTAACCCGTTAACGCCTAATTAAGGGGAATCTCTACTTATCGTCAGCGGAAGCCAAGACCAATGTTATTCTATGGAGAATTTTGCCCCATTATAACTCATTAACTAATATATATTTTTAATTCCCGATTTCACACTTAAAAAATACACAACTATTAAACAGTTTATCACTTTCTAAAACTTGATATTTTAAATTTTTTATATTTTATTTTAAGGTTGTAAAATACGAATTTTCACGTTGTGAAATTTTGCATTTTTGAACTTAAAAATAGAATATTAAAATCTAAAAAAGTCTATTTTTAGAAAGCGATAAACTGTTAAGCAGTTGTGAATTTTCTAAATGTGAAATGGAATTTAAAAAAAATGTATTAGTTAATGAATTATAACTGGACAAGATTTCCCATAGAATAACATTGGCTTCAGCTTTCGTCGACGATAAGTAAAGAGTTCCCTTAAAGCTTAAAAATAAGAAAAATTATTTTCAGTTATGTTTAAAACATTAATAATTAGCCAACTTAGAGAAATAATTCCAATTCCATTGTTACAGTTCCAGAGATACAGGCAGGAGGGATTGCGTTCAGATAATTTACTTGATATCAGGTTTTTTTTTTTTTTTTTTTTTTTTTTTTCAATATCGATATCATAATTCCAGTTTTTCTGGTTGTTAAGTTCATAAAAAAGTATCAAATTTATATGTCTGCTATACCTCATTAATAGTAATATTTTTTATAATGAAAGTATTGGTTCTCCTTGCAATAATTTGTATGGTCGCTACCCATACAAAAACTCTTTTTCGTTAAAATTTCAGGTACTCTTTTATGAATTTGCAATCACTCCTGATACAGGACACTGGGCATTTGTAGAAATTTTGGATGCATCTGGTTTTCCTGTGTGAATCATAAAATAAAACCCGGACGCTGAGTGCTAACAGGTTAACCCGCTCTACCCGTCTTAAGCCGTGGGAACCTCAGCTCCATCATATTGTTATTTCAGTTTCAGTTGCTCGGATATTTTTCTTGTTTAACATAGTTTTCAATTCTTTCTTAAATATGGGTATTCACTTCTTATATGAGAGATATATATGTTTAATAATTCTTGCGAGTCTTAGGTCGAAAAATAATTACTTAAATATTGTCATTTCATGGAAAATGTGCGTATATAAGAGTTAACTCAAAATTTGGAGAATAAATTACAGTCTGCAGCAAAATTATTGAAGCACTAGCAATAATTCCTACTAAAAAGATGGGCACATAATACTGTTTTGTTAAATAAATATTTTTCGAGTCATGATCTTAGCCTTTTACTGTTTATAATAATCTGGTGCGTCACTCACACTACTTTCTCTTACCCTAAAATTTAATACTATAAATACAGGTTGGAGATTAAGAGGTAAGATAACGAGTGCTGTTATGTAAGCCTATGTTAAACAATTGAAATTAGGCTTAGGAAGAGTTTTATAGGATAATTAGTTCTGTGTGAGGGGGGCTGCCGCCCCCCTCAATCCCCCCGTTTCATTAATGTACAAAAAAAAAAAAAAAAAAAAAAAAAAGATGAATATTTAGCTTAAAACATACATTAATTACCATATCTCTATGAGGAATTTATTTCAATTCCCGAACAGCTTTCCTGAAAATGGTAAAATATCATTAGTAAAGCACATCCACTAACAACAAATAGCTAGTATGTTGTGGCCACCACACGACTTTCTTCTATATTTTCCTATACAAATTCACCCAGTAAAAATAAATTATTAAAATTATTATTTAAAAAAATTATCTTCCATGATAATGCACACGGTTTCCATATTAGAGAAGTAGTATAGCACTAAATATCCAAAACAAAAGTTGAATTTATTCTCACTATTTCATTTAAATTTTTTTTTTTTTTTTTTTTTGTTGAAAATGAAAAAAATTTATAACTTTATTTTAAAATATCGCAGATCGATGGTTCAACCATTCTTTTTAAAGGTATTTGCGAGCTCTTTTGAAAGATACCCATCAAAGATACCAAAATTTACTCACCTCGAGGGGGTAAGGCGAGGCTCCTACATACACAAAAAAATTTTCCCAGTTGGTTATCTCTATTACGCAAAATATATATTCGTTTCATTTGGTTTAGTGCAGTCTATAGATGTTAAACTGTACTTACCTGCAATTTCCCCCATAGACGTAATGTATTTGAATACTTTTGAGTGTCCCTGTACACGAACCATTGGCTTCATCTCAACGAAAAGCTTACTGTAGCATCCCTATATGATACACATTTAGAATACTGAGTTTGGAATTTCTGCTACTATTTGTTCTTGAGATATGCTGATAACAGAGACACAGACAGACAGACACAGACCATTCGCTAAAAACATATTTTCGCATTCAGGGGTCCTCAGAGCATGTAAATATAACAAAAACTCACGTTCGATAAATTGACCCTAAAACAATACTTTCTCGACACTAGGGTTAGGAGAAAGTAAAAAAGTAAATTGATGATAAAAATTAGCGATCAAACTAAAAAAAAAAAAAAAATGCATGAAAAGTGTGGTTATGTGCTTCAATAATTTTACAGCTGACTGTAAGTAATGAGTGAATAACCCAGAAATGAATACTTCCAATGTTAAGATGGAATTATTAGACTTGTGGAGTGGTGGCAGCAATATGTTTTTACATTCATGATCGTTCACTTAGCATTGTTATTTTTTAGGGTGACCTATTCGTGAAACTCGAAAAAAAAAAAAAAACGCACTGATAAACGTATGTGTTATAACATAACGTTTTCTACTATAGATGACATTGATTAACAATTGTTGATTGATGAGTATTATTTACACATAAGCTCACGTTTACGATCAATCATTTTGCTTATCTCCCTAGTGATAAAATTATACAACAATAAAGATACAACAAATGATAAGATAATATCTATAAAAATTTGTTAGGAATCCAGGAACAGAAGTCGGAAATAATTGTAAAATTATAGCTTCCTTTCAGTGCAGGAACTTATTGAAGCATGAGCAAAAGGTTTTCTCTTATATAAAATGACAAACATCCTAGAAAATTTTATATAAAAGCTAATTTATCTTGTTTTTTACTGGACGGTTTGATTAATCATAGCAATGAGCACTGTCAAAGTAATTACTTCTATAACAACTTCAATCCGATAATAAACTAATTACGCTTCGATAAACCAAGTACATGTTGTGACTATAAAAATGTGTTTGTGGTAAACAGAAATAACCTAAACTAGTAAATAAAGAATGGTCACAGATAAGAACACAAGATTGATGGGGTTAGTTTATTATGCAAGTGTATTAATGATAATGTACATGTCTTGTTAACGAACAGTATTTACAGTAAAATAAATATAATTAGTTAATTACAGCGAATTTTTTCTTCTCATAACAATTTTGTTGAACATTATTTTTGGCTTGAAAAAGTATTAAGCTAACTATTTAAAGATCGTACTATATTTATGAAATTAACCCTTTCATTCCCAACTTTTTCCATCGATAAAACAACAAATCTTATATTTAGTCATAAATTTATGTCAAAGGTAATATATATAAATATTTTTTTTAAATAGGAATAATAGCAGAGTACGAATTAATATAGCTATAACAAAGCAACTGAGAGGTGTTTATTTATGTTTAATATAACCACTGATACCATTTAAAACCATAACTTTTCAATAAATAAAAATATCAAAATTTTGGAAGAAATAGATATTGCATTTAATTAAAGTGCAAACTATAAACATTAAAAAATAAAATTAAAAAATTTTCAAGCAGTTAGTTTACATAAATTGCCCAAAACAGGAAACTGATTACGATATTAGTATCTGAATAGAGTAAAATATAATTTCATTTATGAGCAAGGATAGTGAAATTATCTAAAATATATATTTTTCGACGGGAAAATGTGTATAGATTTTAATATTGTTTATTTTGAATCAGCGAGAGTGTTAGATGGTAAGAGAGAAAATCTGAAATGTTATGATTCCAATTGGCATCACGGGGAATGAAAGGGTTAGAGAAAACAGTTAATATAGAAATTTATCTTAATATTATTTTACATAAAGCAAACAGCTATTAAAATTATATATTTTTAAATATCATACACCTTGTGTTCAAAAACCTTTGACATTGGTTTTTATACCTTTGTAGCGACGCCATTTCTCGGATAGATTATCAAAGCTTACCGATGGACAACGGGTTAACCTTTAGTCCAGAGGTATGACATTTTGACTTCTATACCTATGGTCCTAATTACATTTCGATGATGCCAAATAATGATAATTTCTCTTAGCCCATATCGTACCAAGCATTGAGATTTTTTTTTTTTTTTTTTTTTTTTATAAAATCTTAAATATATGTCTCTTTAAGCCTATGTACACACACAAAATCAAAAAACTTACCAACCTTTCAATAGCTTCATCGGTACAGGCTGTCCTAAAAAATAGGACAGTGGTTTAGGGTGTTTAGGGCAGTCAAAAATATAAGGAAAACAGACCCTCTCTCTATATATTTTTTTATATAATTGCTTTATCAGTACAAAAGTGTAGAATATTACCTCGATAAATTTATATGTCCGTTATTCTTGAACGTAAAACCTTTTTAAGTATAATAATGTGCTGAAAATATAATGAACAAATCTTCAAGAAACGTCAGTTTAAAAATTAAAAAAATATGTATATTAAACATTAATTTAAACTAACGATAAAGACACATATTTATTTATTGGACTTTTGAATAATATATCGCCTTTAATTTCAATTAAAATATTCAAAAGAATTTATATAAATAACACTTATGTATGGTGTCCTATTTTTAGGACTATGGTGAAATACGGGTTAATGATCATAGCATATAGCATGAAATGGAACACTGAAAAAAAAATATGACTGACATCTAAAAACTAAATTGTGTCTCAAGTAAAAATAGTTCTATGTCATCCTTAAAAACTCTAGTTCCATTTGCTAGAAAAACCTATATTAGAAATTCTAGAGCATTTTCCTATGCTATCGTGGTCAATCTCATTTGAAAAAAATCTCTGAAGATAAATGCGAATACAAGAGGGGGAGTTTTAGTGACTATAATTTTATTTTATGACCCAATTCTGAGAAATCTAGCGAGAATTTTTGCAATATAAAGGATTTATACATTCATAATATTCACAACATTGTTTCACTATCTAGAAAAGTGTTGACTAAAAATTCTCGATCATTTAGTCTATCCAGGTTGTTTTACCTTACATGCATAACTCAGAAATCTACATCTCTAGTTTAAGGATTTAGAAAATGACTACTTATTCGTTCTAGATGCAGGAGGTATGTTCCTTTTCTCAGTGAAATTTGCTTTTTTTAAAAAAAGGAACTGAAATAGAATCAATTAAAATTTTCAAGGAATTCAGTTTGAATAATTTCAAAGTTTAAGTTTTATACACCTCTCATACAAAAAAGTGCCCTATAAGTAAAATATAGCATATACCCTAAATAGATAATTTATAAAATTACAGCATTTTATCTTTAAAAAAGTTCCAAAAATACGAAAAGACAAAAAAAAAAAAAAAAAAAAAACTGGAGTTAAACCACTTTTCACAATGTCAACACAAACTTTCTAAGTGAAAAAAGCATACTATTCGTATATGTTCCAGGGGTCATACACAAATTAAAAGTCGAATCAATGATAACGTAAATAAGTAAATGCGTTTACATTTTAATTCGTATCTAATCCGTCAACAACTTTTTTAAACATATCGCTAGGATCTTTCGTAACACAATGCTGAAGTTTTGTACATTACCTAAATATGATGTAATTTTTTATATGCGACATTTTATAAAAATGTAAAATTTGTAATTTTTCAAAGGAAATTCTCGGAAATTTTTAATCGATTTTTAAAAAATTCTTTTTTTTTTTTTTTTTTTTTTTAAATATAACTTTGTGATTTGTTATGTATACCAAAGATCAATATTTTTAATTTGAGCGGAAGCTTTTTGGAACTCTCTGTATAAAGTTACCTTTTCATGAAATCAAATCTCATTTTAAACCAAAATAACCAAATTTTCTACATCATAGTCATATAATTACTATGTTAATTAATTAAATCCTTCAAGGATTTCTCGTTAAATTTTAATTTTTGCTTTATTATGATTATTATTTATCTGCAGTAATGATTATCTTAATTTTCACTTTATTCTTTGTTACCATATAGTCATGCTCATGCAGACGATTTGGAGAAAGTTGGGTGCCTAAAGCCATATTCGCTTCTGCTCTTTCTTCTTCTTTTAGTTGTTAATTTTTCTGTTATACTTTGTCCATATTTGTAATAATGATCTCATCTAGCAATGTCTTAGAAACAATTCATATTAATGTTTCACTATCTTTTCCCTTGCATTAGGCTTTGCTTCCACATATAATTGTTCATTAATTAATTCAAGTCTTCCTTCCTGATGTTTGATCATTGTAATGAATTATTATTATTATTATTATTTTGCATTCAGAAATCACAATTTGTACGCACAATTCCTATATTGTCCCTGAAATCGTCAGGAATACAGCATGTCTACATTTATTTAATTTCGTCTAATTTTGATCTTTTTTTTCTGTCTTTTATTAAATCGATTCCGAATCTTTTATATCTCTTCACATTTTTGTAATTTTCTATGAGTTTTAATATATATACATAGGCAATTTTTATTACTATAAATACATTATTTGACTTTATTATTTTTACCACTACTACGATTATTGTTATTTATTTTATTTATTTATTTATTGACTTTGAGTTCAATTTTTTCGTAACTACAATACTCATACGATTTTTTTTTTCTATTTATTTATTAATTCTCTTATTTTAGTAATTGTTCTAAAATATTGCACTGTATATTACTAGACGTTCACATATTTTAAGCTCTAAATAAAACTTTGCCAAATGTTTCATTCATTTATTTATCACTTATTTATTTTTTCTACTTCAAATCGTAAAATTACTAAACCTCAACGTTATTTGAATTACATTAATTAAAAGTTAATTGAACTGCGCCATTTTTTTCTATTTTTGGCCCACGTGCGTGTCTCATATTCAACAGAATAACGTAGGTTACGTTCATATTTCAACTAACGAGAAATTTGATATGATGGTAAAACACAAATTGCCAGCATTGCTGATTTTTGCGTAAACAGATTTTTCTCCCAAAAAGAATGAAATGAAAAATAATAGATTCACAAGTACAAATGCTAAAATAGTGGGAAAGATAGAATTAGAGTAATGCTAAATTATTTAAATTTTAGTTCTGTATCTTTATAGGCGTAGTTTGGAATAGAAAAACTGACTATGAACAGAATGGGAACAAAAGTTTATTATAAATCGATTAAAAAGAAAAATAACTATTGAAAATTTTTGCATAAAAATGTTAACTGCACTGAGAAAAAAAAATATACCGCCTTTCTCTAGAATGAATAAGTGGCCATTTTCTAAATCCCTTAACTAGAAATATAGATTTCCGATGTATGCGCATAAGGCACGCCAATAAACTGAATAGACGAAATGATCGAGAATTTCTAGTGTACACATTTCTAGATGGTGAAACAATATTCTGAATATTCTAAATATTCTGAATCATTTATATCGCGAGAAATTATCGCTTGATTTTCTAGAATTGGGTAATAAACCAAGATTATAGTTGCAGAAACCCGCCTCTTGTAGTCTCATTTATTTGCAGAGGTTTTAAAATAACTTTGCCCTCGAGAATATAGGCAAACGCTCTAGAATTCTAATAGGGCTTCTAGAACTCGCTTTCCAAGGGGACTAGAATTTATAAGGATGACATGGAACTGTTTTTTCTAGAGCCACAATTTAGATTCTAGATGTCAGTTACAGAATTTTTTCTTAGTGTGCTTGCTTTCAGTGAGAAACCAACAAAAATTGAATTTAAAAACCTGAAAGAAGTGCAAAGAAAAAAGCTTAGTTTGTAACCCTACGTAATATTTTAGGTAGATATCCAAAACGTATTAATTAATTAAAGTAACATATATGATTCATAAATAAAGGTAGCTTTTTTATTATTAAATTAGTTTTCATTTTGGTTAATTTATAATTCTTTAAAATTTCATACTTACGCTGAGGAAAAAAAAAAGTATTTATACATACCGCCTTTATCTTGGATGAATAAATCAGGTCTGCGAAATTCAAATTGCGCTTTTGAAAAATACAACAGAAGTTTTCGCTGATTTTTTTATTTTATTTGGCGTGCTAATTTTAAAAATGACCTCATTTTTTTTTTTTTTTTTTTTTTTTTCATCACGTCTGGATTTTTGTAAAATCGATATCAATATAAGGGAACATCTCCAATTGTGAGCACAGTTTTGATTTTGGCTTTGTAACTGTTGATAGAGTAACTATTATGCAAGCATATGAATACCAATAGAAAGCTAGAACCCTTAGCTAACGTTTGACAAAGCAACTTTATCGATTCCGTCAATCAGAAAAATGTTATCGCCAATTTACTGCAGTGATAAATTTTAGCCAAAAAAAGAAAAAAAAAAAAAACTGTATCCGGTTGTGGGCACATCCAGGGTTGCCAAATTTGGCCTTTTTTTATTCAATAGTCACCAATAATTTTTATTTGTAACGTTTGACTAATCACTTCGAAGATTAATAGTGTATTATGTATATCAAAAATGTCACTTCTCAAAATTATTGGTGACTATTGAATAAAAAAAAGGCCAAATTTGGCAACCCTGGGCACACCTAAAAAAATCCGCTAAAAATGGAAAAATAATAAAAAAAAAATCACCATAAATACAGAAAATAATAAAATTTATTTATTTTGTAAGGATTCAGTGGCCAAAATAACGACAGAAAATGGCATTTTTCCAATTTTATTCGTCATCTTCTTCATCCTTCAAATCAGAAGTGCAATGCTCGTAAATAAAATAATTTTCATGTATATTGGCACATTTCAAATGCACGAGACGATCATACTCGTTGCATTTGATTGCATTTGCTCTTGTTCGACATGGTAGCAGGTGCTCCAAACAAATGATGCAGAAATCGACATCATCTCCTGATTGTGAATGTTCCTTTCCTATTTTTAGTGCGCTAGCTAGAAATTTATATTTCTAGTTTAGGGATTTAGAAAAGGACCACCTATTCGATCTACATGAAAGCGGTATATTTTTTTTTTTTTCTCAGTGTAATTATATATACACTACAAAAGTTGCATAAACAGAAAGGTTGATTATGAAATCATTCTACGTTAACTCTACAAATAATGTCCATACCTAAATACCATTCATAAAAATCAAAGTTGCGTTCTCTTTATCATAAAATAATCAATGACATAATTTTATACCTCTTAATGACATGTGAAAAGAAAAAATTTGTACGCCATTTCTACGCGATTTTTTTCATGACAATTCTATTGACTTGTAAGGGCAATTTCATTGTTTCCCCGGTCAATTATATATCCATTATACAGTAATTGTTTAAATCAAGATTGATTGTAATTACAAACTAGTGTATAAACAATGTTGTAAATGCCCGAAAGTAAATTGCAATGGACCACTCCCTTTAATTCTGAATATCATGGACTCAAGAAGCTTAATTCTATAAAGGATTATAAAGGGTTTCGCCTAGCTAATGTTTATATTACAGTAAATTCTTGAAAGAAAAATTTTCTAGTTGAATTTTACTTTCGTTCTTATATATATGGTAGAGAAAGTATTGTCGTCGGGTCATATTTTCGAATTTAAATTTTTTCTTTATTCACACGTTTTGAAGTCCTTTATCCGAAAATCATGCGTTTAGCGGTTGGTTTGTGAGTGCGCCTGCGGGTATATAAGATTTTTATCAACATAACTCAAAAAACATATTGCACACTGGCAAGAAAAACGACACAAAACTAAAAAAAAAAAAAAAAAAAAAAAACCTGGCAATTTTCAGTTTATATCATTGAAAAATATACATGAAGTGGCCTTATCCGTTTGAGTGGAAAATTTATATACGAGTTATAGGTCACCATCGCACAAACTGTATGGATTTTGGTGACTCTAGCACTTAACGAGTTTTACAGGGACACAATTAAAATTTGTTCATCATTAAGACCTATAGGCTTAAATTATTTAAAGTGCGACAGCGACTAAACTCCTTATTCAAATTAACTGAAAATTTATATACATGTTATACGTCACCGTCACACGAATGTTATGAACTTTACAGAATCTAGCACTTATGGTTCTTTTTACAGGGACAAAATGCAAATTTCTTTATAATTGTGACATATGGGTTCAAACTTTAAAGTGCGATAGCGTCAAAATGCCTTATCCGATGGGACTAAAAATTTATATAAATATTATAAGTCACTGTTGCACTAACTATAAGCATTTTGGTGAATCTAGAATTTGTAGGTTTTTACAGGGACACAATGAATTATTCTTTATCATTATGATCTACATGTTTGGTAAAATAGCGTTAAATTAAACATCGTGTACTATATAAAGAAAAATACCCAAACACCCTATTATAATTTTCTCTTTCTTTTATTTAACAACTCCTCTTACTTCACTTTATCTACAAAACCGTTAATTACTCAATGTTCGCAAAGTTGGGTGGAGTCACTCCAGATTTTTTATTATTATCTCCAGTTAATTTTTCTCTAATAATTCTTAAATAATTTCTTTTTTCTTTTCTTTTCTTTTTTCTTTTTTTTTTTTTTTTAAGAAGACATTTTAAAGAGATTAATCTATTTCAAACATAATAGAAACTAATACAGGTTACAAAATCATATTACAAGCAATTCTCTATTGAAAATCTGTTGCGTAGCGTTTATGATTTAATCATTTATGAGAGAGAGAAGAAAGAATTCAAATAAGAATAATTTACGTCTATGGAGTTTTTTTTTTTTTTTTTTTTTTTTATAGGAAGTATTAACGATTTAAAATGATTCCAAAAAGAAAATAAAAATTACTTCTAGCTCAGTCGAAAGAATAGATTGATTTTTTTTTTTTTTTTTTTTTTTTTAGGACTCAGGACTATTAGTCTCAATCTACGGATTTTTACGATACAAGTTTTACGATAGTTCGACATTTATCGAAATCGAAAATATAATTGAATAATTTGAAAGTGATGTTATAATTAAAAAAAAAAAAAAAAAAAAAAAACTAATAGTCCTTCATGTTAAACTAAATTGTGCTTTCGCCAGAATTTCATCAAAAATCTTTTTTTTTTTTTTTTTTTTTTTTTTTTTAAGAAAAAGAAAAGAAAATTAATAATAATCAGTTTCGAAACGGAGAGTATCGAAAAGGTTTTTGCTAATAATTTTGAATTAGGAAATAAAAAGCGCGCGTGCAAAATGAAGGAAAAAATAAAATAAGATTTATAAATGGACAGTATATAAGCTCGTGGACTGTGGTTCAATGATATAATAAGAAAAAATGACGACATTAGTCTAACGAGATTATCTTTTATTTATTTTTTTTTAATATATATATATATATATATATATATATATGTATAATATTTTTAAAAAACTGACACATATTAAACTGTAATAAATAATTAAATTTCCGACGAAATAATTGCGGAAAAAATCAAATATATCGCCGCTACCATGTCAAACTGTCGAATGTGCAAAAATGTCTTTTTTTTTTTTTTTTTTTTTTTTTTTTATTTGTAAATATATAAATATATACATACCTTGCGCTTGCTTTTAGAATGGTATACGTATTTGACAAATCATTGAATTTCTAGCCTTCTTAGAAGCAGAGATACTCCCTTTAACAAATTGTCGAATCCCACACTTTTTCCTAATAATACTCTGTCAAAATATGGATTTTTTTTTTTTTTTTTTTTTTTTCAAGTGGCCGTTATTTTGAGACTTTGATATGCACATACCAAGTTTTACGTATATCAGCTCATATATACGTTTTTAATGTGAGTTTGAGATGTTCAAGTGGCCACCATTTTGAAACAAGAAGGGCAGGGTGTCAATTTGATTCAAAAATTTGGTTGATATTTTAATGAGGACCGTGGATATACAAAGTTTCAAGCAAATCAGTTCATAAATATGGCCAATTTTAAAATTAAGTGTGGCCGCCATTTTGAAGCAAGAGGGTAGATAAAATTGCTCAACGAACTCATCTAATATATTTCTAAGAGAAGTCCAAAGTCCAATGTTGATTCAAATTGAGTTAATATTTCGGAATTTTATCGTGATGACAAACTTTCCATTATTATATATGAAGAAAGAGTGAGAAAGAGTGATATAGATATATAGTTAAACTGATAGATAAACTAAGTGATTGCAATAGGTTAATTTCTAAAGAAATCAACCTAAATCATTAATGTACGCCTAGACTTTTATTTTTTGTAAGTGCAAAGATTTATGAATCTTTGCATTAAATATTTACATAAAAAAGTAATTTAAGTATGCAAATTAAAAAAATAAATAAATAATAAAACTTCTTTAGCTTTTTTTTAATCTCCGCAGTCTCTATAATCTCTTAACTTATATCGTTCTAAATATTTAAAATTTATTTTATTAATAGACATACATTTTATGAAATCTTATTTTCCTATGTATATCTGCTACATATTGAATGATTAAATTTGTTGCAATTTTTTTAAAACTTATTTTTTATAAATATACTTTAGTTGCTTGAAGCTACGCAAAATAAATAATCTGTGAGGCACTCACACGCAGAGCCTGATTACGACCTGCTGCGGCCCAAGGCCCAGGATGATTTTGGTGTCCGCCCCCTCCTCCTCCTCGAACAAGTTAAAGTTTAAAGGATTTTTTTTTTTTTTTTTAATTATTTTATTTAATTTGTGCATTAAGTTTGGTTGCTGGCAACAAAGTTATGGCATCACCATCATAAGAAATTAGTTTTCACTTCTTTTGCAAAGAGACCTCAAATCATTATTATTATTAATATTATTATTATTATTATTGGAGGAGGAGGGGATATTTTTCTTCTATGACTGTTGGAAATCACTTCCATAAAAATGTAATTTTTTACTTTATCTAATACTTTATAATACTGTTTTCTTTTTTAATCCTAATCTATCTCATTCATACCATACGATGTCAGCGGTTATGTAAATATTAACACATGACCAAATACTATTGAAAATGCAAAGATATTTTCTATTAGTATGCTACAAAGTTCTTTAATTTATATTATATAACTGTAAGTCTGTCAGTGAAACTTTCTCTGGATTTTTAGATCCGCTGTAAAAAATTATATCCATTCAACCGATCTCCACGAAAACTGGTACATTTCATAATCTAGCTAATGCTGTATTTTTTAATTTAATCGGATAACTGGTCAAAAGGTATTTAAAAAATCCCTATTTTCAACTGAAGATTATTATCGTTAGCTAACTTTCAGTTAATTTTTTTAAGGAAATCTTTGCAAAAAATAGCACTTTAAATTTAAAAACTGTTTTGATGCCCCTAGATAAAGATTCCCTAGGCCGAGGCATAGTCGGCCTGTGCGATAATCAGGCCCTGCTCACACGACTTTGCCTTACCCTGCATTTTAATAAAGACAGATTGCAAATTTAATGCTAAAATAACAAGAAGTACTTTATAAAAACCTACGTTAAAAACAATTCAAATTGTGTTTAGTAAGAGTTTTATTTCACAAATAATTCTTTGGGGGGAGGGGGTATAACACCCCATAACTTCCCGATTGAATATAGTATTCACATTTATATAAAATTTAAGACAGTTTTTAAATTTAAATATTTATTCTAAATTATTCAGACAACTGTCACCCTCACCACTCCTTCGAAATTATCAACCTTGAACAAACTTTTAAAGTAGCAACCTCATATGAATTTCAAAATACAGCATTTGAGTTGCCTTATTATTTCAATTATTTGTTTTTAAGTTACGCTGATGACAAACACAAAGATCGACCTTTAAAATTTTGACTTTAGGAGTCAGGAAACCTCAAAACGCGTAATTATACAAAACACAAGCGCTGAAAATTTAACTTAAAATAATACTTTATTCATTGTATAGATATGAGGAATTAATTTTCCTTCCTGATCAGATTTCATGGGATGGTAATATATATTAAAGCACTTCCACCAATTACATTCAATAAAAAAGAATGTTTTCCCTTAATTATTGGTATCCCTGTATGTCTTCTATAAATTATGTACACACCACATTATGTATTTAAATATAGTCCTATATTAATAACATACAGAACAACCTGAAATGCACTTCCAGCAATTTTCAAATATAGTCCCAATATATTCAAGTTTTTTTGCGTAGCCGTGTAAAAGAATGGCGAATGGTTTTCAGAGTATATTCTACACGGAAAACGCTTTTATGTGTATATATATATATATATATATATATATATATATATGAAAATTTTACATGTGGCTACTATGCTTTTTTCTAGTTTTTTTTCTCTGGTTTCCATGAAGAATTAATTTAATATTTTAATTAATTTCTCATCCAATATGGTTTTGCTGCTTCGATCGGGGCTGAAAGAATAAAAATTGCTATAATTAGCTATATTGTATTGTTTTACGAAATCGATGCAGCTTTCACACTGCTTTATGAAGTACAGTCCCCCTGAAGAGTTTATACCTCAATGTTTAAGCATTTTTATCCAATTATTATTTTTGTGGTTCTTTAGTTACTTTCTCCGTCATTAATTTTAAGGGTTCTCTCTTTTTTTTTTTTTTTTTTTTTTTTTCATTATTATTATTATTCATGTCGGCGTAAGTAATTAAAATTGTTTTTGTCTCTTATTGGTTCTTAATCTGTATCGCAACATTTTTGTGTCAGTCTCACCTATATGTTACAATCAGTTCTATTTTTGTTGCGTTGGTATTCTTTTGTATCTATTAATTGCTAAATAGTAAGGTTAAATTTTATTACGATAACTATCATTTATCTATGTTTATATATATATATAATATTAATTTCATTTTCTTTAGTACAACCTATAGATGTTAAAATGTACCTACCAAAAAAATGTCACCCACAGACATAAAGTATTTGAAATGTCTTGAATGTCCCTGTACATGAGCCATTTGCTTGATCTCAACGAAAACTTTAGTGCAGCCTCCCTATATGATACACATTTGGAATATCGAGTTTCGATTTCCCGCTATTATTTGTTCTTGATATGTTTGCTGATAACAGACAGACTCACAGACACAGACATACAGACCGATCGCTAAAAACCTAATTTTAGATTCAGTGGACCTCAAAACGTGTAAGCATAGCAAAAACTCAATTTCGAAATTCTGATCCAAAACAATACTTTCTCTACCGTATATATGAAGTAAGAGAAAGTAAAAATGTTGTTAATTGAAAATTTTACATTGCGGAAATTATTTTTTTTCACACAATCTTTATTGTTAATCTATCTAGCTAGTTTCACAACTACAGCTAGTCTATAAGAACGTTATTCCAGAATTTCCTTTAAAATTTTTGCCTATGGTATTTCACGATAAATGCTTGATCTAATTTAGGTCTCCAATTATTTTTTTTTTATTATTATTATTGTGTTTAAAATTCGATGCTAAGAGATTTGCCTAATATTTTCGGCCTTGCGCATGTACTGCTGACAAAAAATCTCATGTTAAAAATGCAGTAAAGCACCGTTTATACGTCTTTCAAAGAACTGACATAAAAGGATTCATAAATGAAAAGACGTATAATCGAAACTGAAAAAAATAACACTTTGATTATTACAAATTTGATAGCACTGAAGCAAAATTTATATGAAAATACTCATTGAAAAGTTTTTTAAAGTATAATTTATGTTTGAAGATAATAATTTAATTAATAAATTATTTATCATAAAAAGTATGAAAAATCATACGAATGCATAAATTGTTATTAAATAGACTGTATCTCGTATTTTAAGTATTGTATTTAATGTCTTGATTACTATATGAATGCATCTTGAGTATTAATCACATACATTTCGTACCTTCAGTAGTAAGTACTATACGATTCATGTCAATACAGGTGGTTATTTAATTACACCCCGCGACAAAAAGGTAGGTACAAAGGGTTTTTTCTTTGAGTTTTCATAAAATAACATTATCTAAATTGTGCTTATCATTTATTATTATCATAAAATAACACTATTCCCGGACAAATTGCTGTTTTAAGACTAATTTAGAAAAGTTTTAAGACTAAAATTTTTCTTATTAAGACTACACTCCGCGACAAAAAGATAGGAACAAAGGAACAAAGGTTTTTTTTTTTTTTCATAAAATAACATTATCTAAATTGTGCTGATCATTTATTATCATAACAAAATATTATCATATCAAAAACATATTAAATATTTGAATCACATTCAAAATATTCATATTCAAAATTATCATATTAAAAAAAAAAAAAAAAAAAAAAAAAAAAAAACTTTGTTCCTACCTTTTTGTCGCGGTGTGTAGTCTTAACTTAAAAAAATTTTAGTCTTAAAATTTTTCTAAATTAGTCTTAAAACAAATAGTAGTTCGGTAATAGTGTTATTTTATGATAATAATAAATGATAAGCACAATTTAGAATGTTATTTTATGAAAAATCAGAGAAAAAACCCTTTGTACCTATCTTTTTGTGGCGGGATGTACATTAAAAAAATCTTTTTAACACTCGCCTGATTTGCTGATTATCTGTGAGTATTAAAAATTTCATTCAGAATTGAATTGATTCTTTGATCAGGATTCTTCAATCCTTGAAGTGTTTCCTCCAACTGAGATGCTTTCTAGGAAAAGTATTTATTATTTTAATAACTAGTCGATAATCTTTGTGAATTTTAGAAAAGTGAAAAATACGTATAACCAATATTCAGCGGCGTATCAACGAAAATTTTTGTATTAAAATAAATAAGAATGAATAGGGCTTCACGAAAATGACATATAAATGTTAAAAAGACATATAAACGGTATTTTACAGTATTATTCAAAATTTTATCTCATGCTATAGAATCTCTTTTTTAAAACATCTTCTGCCCTTCTAATACACATCCCTGTGAAGATCACTCCAGATTTTACTTTTACGTCTTCATCTTTGCATCACTCAATTATTAGCCTTAATTCATCATTTTTCCCCAGATATTTTCTGCGAAATTAGCTGTTTTTATAGATATAAATAAATATTAAAACCCGAATAAACTACTACGTCAGAAACGCCAAAAGAAAAATATTTGCGATGCATACAGCTGTTTCGGTAGCCTTAAGCTAACCATCTTCAGTGCAAAAAGAATTCTGAATCTGGAGAAGTGCTCGTATATATAGGAGAGTGACCGTAGTTCAACCAATAGGATTACGGGAAAGGTAGAGTGTGTGGCCAATAGGAATTTAGGAATGTTAGCAGTGTAAACAGTAAAAAAATTAAGAAAATGTGGAATGAATGTAAAATTTCCGACAATCAGACAAATAGGGAACAGCGAAATCACAATTTACAAGGTTTTTAAAATTTTTATAAATATGAAAAGCTTCAAAGAAATCGAGTTCATGAATGGATTTAGGTCTGCAAATTATTTTAGCTGAATTAAATTTAAAATTATGATTTTCCTCCCAGCAATTTTTAGAAATAGCCGATTTATTGGTTTCTTGTTTGCGGACTTAATTCATAGGTTCTTTTAGACGAAATTTAAGACTGCGTTTTGTTTGGCCAATATATGATAAACCACACTGACAGGAAATACTATAAATACCCCAAGAATTATGCATATCAATGGGATCTTTTAACTGAGAAAAGGTGAGTTTATTGGAAGGCGAAAATATTATTTTAAAATCATATTGTTTGAGAATTTTAGCTATTTAAAATAACTGAAGGTAAGGACATTGAACATATGTTTTTTAACTGCAAATTTTATATTATGAAAAATACTTAAAATTACATCTATTAATATATATAAAGATAAAGTGAATGTTATCTTTATTGCTAATCCACACCATAAAAATGAAATTAATTCTCGACTAAATATTTTTGAATCAGATTAATTATGACCTATTTTCATTGTTCTCGTACTATGTTTGGAATTTTTAATGCTAACATATTAACCATGTGCGCATGTTTTGCTCAAAACAGGCACGTGACGTTAAAGTATCAATAAAAATACCTTTCTCAAGAAAGATTCCCCCATTTTTTTTTTAAGCATCTTCGCTCCTGCTAACCCACATCCCTCTAAGCATCACTCCAGGTTTCACTTTTACATCTTCATCTCCGCATCACTAGTCATCACCCTCATCTCAACGTTTCCCCCCACGCGCTTCAAGTTTGAGAATTTCTCTCCTCCGCTCCTCGGGATTTGTGTAATTGGGCGTTACGGCATTCCGACTGCACGCGCCGATACACTGCTACAAAGAACTCCGTTATGAGAAGTTTTAAGTATTAGGTGTGGAGTGTTTGTTGCGCACTGTTTACAGGTGGGGGGAAGGGGATGACACTGCGTGGGAATAAATCTTACGAAAGACAAGAGGAAGATAAATTTAGTCTGACAGAGTTTCTAAAGACCTACTAGGCAGACTTTTTGGGGGGGGGGGGGAAATCAGATGTTGTTTATATCAACAGTAGTTTTATGTTACTTAATTAATACATAAAAAAGTGTTGTTTTTTATCATTCTACGAAAAAAAAAATTAAATTACTTGGAAATGCATTTCATCTGTCTGCCGATGATTCGATTTCAAAATTTTTAGGATGACTCGAATCTGATTCTGTTATTCAGGTTACTTACACCATGTTTTATATCGAAAAAAGCATAAATACTACTATTTTTGTATGTATAAGAACTCACAAAGCAAATCGGAAACATTATAGTCTAAGAGAAGTATTTCTGTAATGCACAATTTAACGTTTTCATATTATAGAAAACATAACGGAGTTAACATACAAGGACTGATACACACATCTACAAAGAACTCCGTTATGAGAAGTTTTAGGTATGTTTTTGTAGCGCAGTGTGTAGGGGGGGGGGCACTGTGTGCGAATGAATCGTAAAATAGACATGAGTAAGATAAATTTGATCTGCCAGTTTCTGAAGTTCGACTACATAGGTTTTTGAAAATAAATTTAATGTATGTATGCAATTTAATTAAAACATTTTTAAAAAGTCTTCTTTTTAATACATTCTAACAAAGTGGGAAAACGTTTATGATTTCGGTTTATCTGTTTATCTGTCTGTCCACGCTCGTACTTCTTTAAATATTTTTAGAATACCTTGAAACTATTATGTATTATTCAGGTGCACTAAACCAAATATCCTTTTAGGGTAGATGACTGTAAACATTAAGGACTATTGACTACACAATGGTCTTAGGACTAGGTGGAGAGCCCTCCATGGAGGACTTTCTAAAGGATTCTGCTCCATATTTACGCGATTTTTGGAGAAAACTACCAAAAATTCTGATCAGAATCCGATGGGGGCTTCTGGTTTCATATTCGACAATTATTGCTTATTAGCGTCGAGGCAAAAACCCCTGTAGTCCAACATGATTCCTTTTAAATATGGAGTAAAAATCACTATTAATTTGTGTAAACGGACTCACAAAAGAATTCCGATGCATAATGGTCTATAAGAGATAGTTTAAAAAAAAAAAAAAAAAAAAAAAAACTTTACATAGTACAAAACACAATGAAATTAACCTACGTTAATCAAATGCACGGCAGCATATTACCTAGAATATGTGCTATGATTAACATTAAGGATTAATTTATATGGCCGCAGAAAAATGTACAAATGCATTGTGAGTTATTTGGGTGTTGCAACATCCCGACCGCATGTGCCAATGTATAACTACAAAGAATCCCCTTATGATAAGTTTTATATATTATTAGTTGTGGAGTCGGGTGTTTGTTGTGCACTATTTACAAGTGGATATAAAAGGATGGCACTGCGTCGGGATGAAACGTACAAAAGTCTAGTAGCCAATTGGTGGATTCTACTCATTACCCTATCATATACTTATTATCATAAATTTATACTATAGGGCGTACTACATTCACTAAAAAAAAATTCTGAGACTGATATCTAGAAACTAAATTATGCCTCTGGTAGAAGCAGCTACATGTCATCCTTACAAATTCTAGTTCGCATTGCTAGCAAGTTCTAAAAATCCTTATTAGAATTCTGGATCGTTTTCCTATATTATCTTGGGGTCAAATTCATTTAAAAATCTCTGCAAATAAATGCGAACTCAATACGTGAATTGTAGTAACAATAATCTTGGTTTATGACCAAATTCTAGAAAATCAAGTGAGAATTTTTCGCAATACAAAAGACTCATAATATCCATGATAGTGTTTCACCATCTAGAAAAGTATAGACTAGAAATTCTCGATCTATTCGTTTATTCAGGTTATTTATTTACCTTATACTCATAAATCTGTATGTCTAGTTTAGGGATACAGAAAATGACTACTTTTTCGTTCTATATGGAGACGGTATATATATATATTTTTATCTCATTGCTCGTTTTAAGAGAAATGAAGTTTGCGAACGCTCAACACCGTTAACTCCGTTTAGATACATTTATATTGTACTAGTTTGATAACTAATTTTTTTAGTACAGTAAAGCACCGTTTATACGTCTTTTACATTTATACGTCCTTTTAGTGAAGTCCCGATTCATTCCTATTCATTTTAATGCAGAAAGTCTTCGTTTATACGCCGCTAATATCGGTTATACGTCTTTTCCACTTTACTAAAATTCGCAAAATTTCTCGACCTGTCATTATTTTTCCTTCTAAATGAGAACTATTTTTCCTGGAAAGCATCTTAAATGGAAGAACACAGGAAAGATCGAAGAATACTGATCAAAGAATCAATTGAATTCACAGTAGAATTTTTAATACTCATAGACGAGAAGCAAATCTGATGAATAATAAAGGTTTTTAATGTTATTAAATAACTATCTGTATGGACATGAATCATATGCTTATTATTAAAGATACGCAATATATATAATTAATATTCAAAATGTTTTCATATAGTTCTTAAGAAATGTAGCATAATACTCAATATATGATATATGTAATTAAGTACCCAGTCATACATTAATAGTATGATTTTTTTCACTTTTTATAATATATATATATATATTTTTTTTTTAATTAATTATTGTCTTTTTAAAAAGTATGATATACATTTCCTAACTTAAGAAACTTTATTAATTAGTGTTTTCATATAAATTTTGCTTAAGTGTCATTAAATTTGTAGTAATCAAAGTGTTGTTATTAAAATTTCGATTATACGTCTTTTCATTTATACGTCCTTTTACGTCAGTCCCTTGAAAGACGTATAAACGGTGATTTACCGTACCAGTTTCATATTTCAGTTTTCATGCAACTCCATTGTGTTTTCAACCAAATAAGTGGGATTATTTTAACCAAATAATCCCACTTAAGTCAGTAAAATATTGCCCTACCTGAACATGCTAAGAAAATCGGAAATTTCGAATAACTAGTGAATTTAAATAGAATACTCATAATTAATGATGTTCTTGCAATTATCACAAATGATATTTTTAAAACTGGGATATCAAACATTTTTACGATGAAAATAACCCTCATTATACACCTTTATGCGAAATTCTGCCTTATTCCCTCATATTAAGAAAATTAAAAATTCTAAACATCTTAAGAAGTTTTCGAAGTAGTGTGTGTCATAGTCAATGATATGCATGCCACCATCATAAATGACGTTTTAAAACTGATCCAATATCTTCAAAATGAAAATAACATAGATATAGTAATAAGGCATAGATTGATCATCGAGAGTGAAAAAGTGATACCATATTTTTCGGGGAAAGACGGCCATTTTACTCTCTATTGGATGTCTTTTCCCGACTGGAACACACACAGATAATTTAACAAATAAAATTTACGAATAATTTAAGTACTAAAAGTGAATGAAAAACTCCAGATACAGTTCGTCAGATACCCTTTTTTTTTCTTTTTTTTTTTTTTTTTAACTACACTACAGTATACGCATTTCTGCACAAAACTGATTTTCTGCATTTATTATTATACTACTTTGGGATAAAAATCGTCTGCATTAATTATGGAAAATAATTTTAATAAGTTATAATTTAATAAATAATTTGTATTGTGTAAATTTGTATAGGATTATATATAGAAGAAAATCTTGAGGTGGCCACAATATACTAGTTATAGTTTAAAACTAGCGGGCTTTACCTCCGCCGCTGCTAACTACATTTAAAAGAATTTTGAAAATTCTATAATACTTACTAATACAAAATCTTAAGAAATATTAAAATTTAAAAAAAGTATTCCATTAAATATGAAGACAATAATTATCTCATAATGATAATGAAGCGACTTATTATAAAAATTGTATTTTTCATAAACTAGTTAAATATACTTATGGAAACTTATTCCATTTCCTTTCATATATTTATTAAAACACTTAAAAGCCGCGCAATATTTTGGTATTTTCAAAACTCATTAACATTCTATTCTATTATTATTTCCGAGTTTTAACTCTCTAATGGCTGAGGCCAAAACTTTTTTTCGGCATCAAAAATCCTTGCACGATAACATGGGGATGATAGATCTATATAAATTACTATATCTATGGAAAATAATCCTCATAATACACTTTGGTGCGAAATTTTCCTATATTCGGCAATGTTAAGATTCGTAAATTTCCAATAACTTAAGAAGTTTTTATATTAGAATTTTGAAAACGAATAAGGTTCTGGCCCACATCATAAGCGTTATTTGAAAACTGGACTGACATCTTCGCGATCATTTGTCCTTGATATATCGTGTGCACAGACTAACAAACTAT
This sequence comes from Salticus scenicus, assembly GCA_963930645.1. Lineage (NCBI taxonomy): Eukaryota > Metazoa > Arthropoda > Arachnida > Araneae > Salticidae > Salticus > Salticus scenicus. The sequence continues at coordinate 232,084,268 of OZ005658.1, forward strand.
CCTATTTATAAATTAATATATTGACACATCCTACAGACAAAAACTATACCGATTTTCTGATTCAACGCCCCTCAAAACGTGCAAAAGCATAAAAAAATCAAGATTAAACATTTTCACGATTATCTAAGCTCCTAACAAGAATGAAGATAAATTTTGGTCTGAGAATTTCTATCAATCGATTGCCTAGTTTTATTATTATTACTAATATATATATATATATATTTATTTATTAAGAACATTATGAATATTTTATCGTATTTTACCAGTTGTTGCATGTGAATTTAATTAATATATTTCTAAGAAAATATTCTTTTAACCCTTTGTATCCCACCGAGATTTTAAAGTTCCATTAAAAAAATTCCTCAATGTAGCCTAAATTTACTTCAGGATTTCATTGAAACTTCAAAGTCCTTATAGTTTAAGCTTTCCCTATAGTTCAGCTATAGTTTAAGCTAAATTTAATATGAGGTGTTTCTCATGCAGCAAAGATATATAATAAAAAAAATTCAAACTATTTTTCCAAAAATAAGGTAATCTAGGATATAAAGGGTTAAGTATATTAACTGTTTGAAATATTTTTTTATTTTATCTTTTAATGTTTATAATTTGTACTTTAATTAATTACAATATGTATTTCTTTAAAAATTTTGATTTTTTATTTATTTAAAAATTATGGTTTTCAATGGCATCAGTGGTTATATTAAACATAAATGAACACCTCTCAGTTGCTTTGTTAGGTATATTAATTCGTACTCTGCTATTACTCCTACTTAAAAAAAATATTTATATATATTACCTTTGAAATAAATTTATGAAAAATATAAGATTTAGTGTTTTATGGAGGGAAAAAATTGGAAATGAAAAGATTAAACAATTTATTACAAAATCAAAAAATATTTAAAGTAGAAATTAAGTTGGTCTGCGTCTTTCTGTCGTTTCATTAAATGATATATTTTTAAAAGGTCTTAATACTGATATATGCTATTTAAATTCACTATAGGATGTTTATTAATAAAAATAATACAAATAACACTTATGCTATGTGTACAGAAACGCACAAAACTTTTCGGACAAATTACGAGTTATGGTAAAGTTGTTTTTTCTATTTCAGTAACTTTATACTGTACAAAACATTTAAATTAACATAGTTTTTCAGATACCTAATCCTGCTTCCTATAGAGTATAGAATATATTATTATTATTATTCACTAGTTTATATGACCACACAAATACATTATGGGACAATTGGACTATCCAGCTGAACGCGGCGATAAATAACTACAAAGAACTCCGCCTTGGATATATTTACTCTAATTTGTTTTCTAGTTTTATTGGTGTCAATTTCTTTCCTTTTTAGGACTAGAGTCCTGTTCTTTTCAGGGAGGAAAAACGCCCCCATTTGCAATGGAATACCTTGAATTTTACATAGTTAGAAGTTGTCAGTTATAAAATCTAGGAATTTGCAAACTCATAAAGAGAAAAAGCCGGAGTTATTAATTGGACTCAGGTACTAAGTTAAATTCTATTTAAGACTTAATCTTTTATAAATTAAGTTTTGTTTAAACAATAAAGTTAATTAATTTTGAAAAAAATTAAAGTTTTTAGAAAAGTTAATATTTAAATAACGTTGCCTACCGCAATCTAAGACTTGCATCGTTACTGCATTAAACAAAAGTAAAATAGTTCAGAATTTCATTTGGATTTTATTCTTTTTCTTTCTTTCTTTTTTTTTTCTTTCTTTTTTTTTTTTTTTTTTTTTTTTTTTTTCAAACTTGTAAATGAATTTCTTCTTCTATTTCCTTATCCACTTTCTAAACTGCGGTTGTTTCAACTAATTTAAATTTTAGATAATTTTGTTACAATTTCTTTTTTAGAAATTTCTGGAGTTAATAAATATTCCCTTTCTATTCCATAATCGAATTTGCTGCGCTTCTGAATGACCCCCTGATCAATAATTTCGCTATGCCTACTTCAAAGACATAACATATGATTACTTTTATTGTGACGGTATTTGTCAAGCATATTTAAAGCACAGTAAAGGATTTTAATTCTGTAATTTTCTCTGTAATTTTTCTGATGACACTCTTTTTTCCTTTTTTATAGATGTCATTATGCGTTTTAAGCTCAAAACCAAACCTAAACCTAAAATATGACAAAAATGGCCATCCTTTGCGTATCTTCCCTTTTTTCAAAACATTTACTTCGTTTTTTTATATGTTTTCAGTGGCTAAGCGTTACCACTGTTTTTAAAAGTAATTTTTTCTTGAAGGTTTTAATGCCGTAATGTTATTGTAAAAATTTCTATTGTGAAATATTGGTGACAAAATAATAAAACTGACATAAAAAAAGAAGAAGAAGAACGCAGCGGCTCCTGATTTTTGTTTATTTTTCATACTTGCGTTTGTCCCCCTCATCTGACTATCTATCTATTTATCTGTCTATTTATCTCTATCTCTAACTTTATATCAATCAATCTATTTACCTATTTATATCTCCATCCAATGTTTAATTTGCTGTTGCTTCTATTTATTAATATAATAGATAATTTTTAGTACGACAGGACTATTTCTTTCAGACAACGATTTTGAATTGTCGCCGTTTATTGCATTTGCTTTCATTTACTTTTTATATAATATTAATTTATTTTTTAATTTAGATAATATTTATTTTAGTAAATAAAAGTGCGAGTAGAGAATGAGATATAATGGTGCTGGACGATTTAATTTAGTTTAATTTATAGAAATGTTAATAATATAGGAAAAAATACTTTAGTCATTTTGGTTCTAATAATAAACAGAAAGGAAAACGGAACATATTTTACCTGGAGACATTTTGTATACTTAGACCAATTAAAAAATATTTTTCCTTTATTCCCTCTCGCAATAAGTTAAAAAATATTTAAAATAAAATTGAAAAAAAATCGAGCTTGGCGAAATTGGTGAAATTTTTAGTTTGGCACCGCAGTTGTTTAGACCTTTCTCGCCAAGTTGTTTACTTGCGCAATCCGCGTTTGTAATGATCGATAGATGGCGCTTTTTCAGTTTTTGTTGTTAGTAAATATTATAGCCACGTGTATCTATTATTGTTCTTTTTGCTATTCTACTTAATATTCGTACTATAATTTCTCCGCCATTACATCATGGAAAATTGATTGCTTTTGGAAAAAAATATTTCAGTTTATTCAAAGTTCGATCGGAAGTAGATTTTTAACTGAAGTTGAACAAATGTTAGTTTCAAATCATCTGATTAATTCTTTACTTCCATTAGCCGAAGCAACTGAAATTTTAAATTTGTCATTTGGAAATAAATGGAAGCTTAATTCTGGATTTCTTGGTCCTTTGGAGTTACACTGTAGCACACAACAACAGTATGTGTTATCTTTTTTACCGGATTTATTCATTTTTATTCAATAAATATATGTGAAACTAAACATCGGCCAGCAATGGCGGCTGGATGGAAGCCGAGTTAAAGCATGTTTATTGTAATTTCACCTTGGCCCACCAGAGGGCGAGCATTTCATTACAATCGCGGATAGCGATACCCATTGTAATTAATTGCCAAAAATGAGAACAAAATATAAAAACCACCAAGGGGCTCCTACGCTAAAGCTATACCAAAGTAATTTTAATGCATGAATATAGTAACCAATGCTACGGAATGAATTACAGTTATTGCATGCCTTTTATATGAAAGAATAGATTAAATTTTGTCGTACTAAATTAAATTTCGTTTATAAAGAATGTAAGCAGATTTTTTTTTTTTTTTTTAATTCCAATTCCAATTATTAAAAACCATCGGTGTTCAAACATTACTCCTTAAATTCAATAACCGAATTCGCTACGCTTCTGAATCCACTGCTGTTCATCAAATTCGCTATGCCTGCTTTAATAGTGATTTATGTTTATTTTAATGAAGACGACATTTATTAAATATTCAAAGCACGGCCAAAGATTTTTTGTCAGATAAATAGATTTCCTGTAGTTTTTGAAATTAAGCTGTTACGCTTCGGAAGGTCTTACTCAAGCTGTGTATAAAGTATCTTATTTTAGTAGTTAAAGTAGGAAATTTGCAAGCGTTTTGTATGTACATTTTTTTTTTTTTTTTTATGTATAACTTTAAACCTACTTTTTTTTTTCGCCATTTTTTTTTTCTAATAGTATTTTAATCATTGATTAGAATTGTAATTCTTTTCCTTTTTTAAAGCTAATTAAGTCATTTAAGATTTATTTAAATGAATTTTAAAGTTAATGTAATTTTGTTTAATATAATTTTTCTTTAATTTTTAATGTAATTATAATTACATTATAAATTAATTGAGTCAGTTTCTGACCGTAAAATTGCCGTATTTTAGTATTTAATACGGCATCAATCATTCTATCAATTTTATAATTTATAGAAAGTTCGAAATATTTTGTGTGTATATCTAATAGTAAATTTAGTGTTTTTTCTTTTCTTTCTTTTTTCTTTTTTTTTTCAGTCTTTTACTGATCTTAAAGTAACAATTCCATAAAATATAATGAGTTATTTTGATTGCAATCCTTTTCTTTCTTTTTTTTTTTTTTTTTTTTAAAGTTAATTTAGTCGTTTAAGATTTACTGCAATGGATTTTAAAATTAATGAAATTGTATAAAATATAATGTTGCGTAATTACATTAAAAGTTAATGATAGCAATTTCTGTCTATAATTTACGCTTTTTAGTAGTTAAAATAGAAGCTTCGTAACAGTTTGTATGCTTATTTTGTTAGCAATTTTAGTCTTTTTTTTTTTTTTTTTTTGCTTTGTTTTTATTGCGCTACTTGTCGTACAATGATCTTAAAATAACAATTCCATAAAAGATAATAGTTTATGACAATTAAAATCTTTTTCGTTTTTTAAAGTTAATTTAGTCGTTTAAGATTTACTGAAATTAATCTTAAAGTTAATCTAATTGTATTCAATATAATGTTGCGTAATTACATTAAAAGTTAATGATAGCAATTTCTGTCTATAATTTACGCTTTTTAGTAGTTAAAATAGAAGCTTCGTAACAGTTTGTATGCTTATTTTGTTAGCAATTTTAGTCTTTTTTTTTTTTTTTGCTTTGTTTTTAATGCGCTACTTGTCGTACAATGATCTTAAAATAACAATTCCATAAAAGATAATAGTTTATGACAATTAAAATCTTTTTCGTTTTTTAAAGTTAATTTAGTCGTTTAAGATTTACTGAAATTAATCTTAAAGTTAATCTAATTGTATTCAATATAATGTTGCGTAATTACATTAAAAGTTAATGATAGCAATTTCTGTCTATAATTTACGCTTTTTAGTAGTTAAAATAGAAGCTTCGTAACAGTTTGTATGTTTATTTTGTTAGCAATTTTAGTCTTTTTTTTTTCTTTGTTTTTATTGCGCTACTTGTCGTACAATGATCGTAAAATAACAATTCCATAAAAGATTTACTGAAATTAATCTTAAAGTTAATCTAATTGTATTCAATATAATGTTGCGTAATTACATTAAAAGTTAATGATGGCAATTTCAGTCTATAAATTGTGCATTTTATTATTTAAAGTAGAAGCATCGTAACAGTTTGTATGCATATTTTGTTTACAATTTTCACTATTTTTTTTCTTTGTGTTTCATTGCAACTTGTCGTATAATGATCTTAAAGTAACAATTCTGTAAAAGATAATGAGTTATCGTGATTGCAATTCTTTTCTTTCTTTCTTTCTTTTTCTTTCTTTTAAGTTAATTCAGTCGTTTAAGATTTACTGCAATGAATTTTAAAATTAATGTAATTGTATCCAATATAACGTTGCGTAATTATATTAAAAATTAATGATGGCAATTTCTGTCTATAATTTACGCTTTTTAGTAGTTTAAATAGAAGCTTCGTAACAGTTTGTATGTTTATTTTGTTAGCAATTTTAATCTTTTTTTTTTTTTTTTTTTGCTTTGTTTTTTATTGCGCTTCTTGTCGTATAACGATCTTAAAATAACAATTCCATAAAAGGTAATAGTTTATGACAATTAAAATCTTTTTCGTTTTTTAAAGTTAAATTTGGTGTTTTAGATTTACTGAAATTAATCTTAAAGTTAATCTAATTGTATTCAATATAATGTTGCGTAATTACATTAAAAGTTAATGATGGCAATTTCTGTCTATAATTTACAATTTTTAGTAGTTAAAATAGAAGTTTCGTAACAGTTTGTATGTTTATTTTGTTAACAATTTTAATCTTTTTTTTTTTCCCCTTTTTATTTTATTGCGCTGCTTGTCGTATAATGATCTTAAAATAACAATTCCATAAAAGATAATGATTTATTATAATTGCAATCCTTTCTGTTTCTCGTTTTTAATTTAGTCGTTTAAGATTTAACGAAATTTAATTTTAAAATGATTGTAATTGTATTTAATATAATGTTGCATAATTATATTAAAAGTTAATGATATAATTTTCTGCCTATAAACTGCCGAATTTTACAGTTTAAAGTAGAAACTTCGAAATATTTTTTATGCATACTTTATTTGCAACTTTAATCCCCCTTCCCCCCCTACTTTTTTTTTGTGTGTGTGTGTGTGTGTGTGTGTGTGTGTGTGTGTGTGTGTGCGTGTTATTTGCTTAGTTTTTTATTGCAACTTGTCTTTTAAAGATCTTAAAGTTACAATTGTATAAAAGGTAATGATTTATTACGATTGCGATCTTTTCGCTTTTCGAAGTTATTTTAGCCCATTAAGATTTACTGAAATTAATTTAAAAATTATGTAAATTTATTTAATATAATATTGTGTAATTACATTAAATGTTTATGATGTCAATTTCTGTCTATAAATTGCCGTATTTTAGTGTTCAGAGTAGAAATTACGAAGCATTCTGTATATAATTTTTTTTTGCAACTTTAATCCCCTCCCCCCTCTTTTTTTTTTTTTTACATTCTTCTATATTCAGTAGAAAAAAGTATTGGATTCGTAAAAAATTTCGATATCCGGTTTTCGATAAATTTACTCATTTTGAGAGGTCCAGAATAAGATATGACCATTTTTGAAAATGTCTATCTGCCTGTGTGTGTGTGGCAGATTATTTTTCTAGCTGTATCTAAGAAACTATTACTCAGAATTGCATATAAATTTATATGTAGTTGCACCTTGACATAAATTAATGTAATATCAACTTTTGAAGCCAGTTTCTCAATAGGTGGCGCTGCTATACAGTGATTTCCGGAATTTGACAGAAGGCTATATCTCAGGAACTTATACTCATACTTGCATATAAATTTATATGTTGTTGCACCTTGATATATGTTAGTGTTTATCAACATTTAGTGCCAATAGCTCAACAGGTGGCCCTGCTATACAGTGATAGTTCCTGACTTAGTGATAGTTTCTACAGTGATACAGTGTCAATTCAATTTTACTTAAATTAGTATATTATGTATATTAATGTACTGAAACTCTGAAATAACTTGAAATACATCACGCATCAAATTTATTTGCAATGAATATTTTTAATTTTATAATTCTAGCACAAAAAATTTAAGTATGCATTAAAAAACGTTTCATTCAATTAAGTTGTATTATAAAAGACATTAAATTTATCATCTTTGCCTCTCTACCGCACTGGAATCAAGAATCAAATTGTTAAAAAAGTAAAAATGACTGATTGCATAAAAAGTTTTAAAGTAAAATCTTTCGTTAATTCAGCATAAATTATAAATTCAAAATTAGTTTCGCTCCATTATTCAGTCAGTATTTTATTTAATGCACCCTTTTCCTTTCTTGAACTTATATTTATCATATTTCATCTTATTCAACCTGGCAATTTTGCTTAATTTTTGTTCTACCTACAAGCGAAAGTGCGAAATAATATGATATATCTATCCATGGGTGGCAAAATAGAAATTACTTTTTGCATTGTTTTATTTATTTATTGATATTTTCAAATACCAAGAGGAAATCAATCACAATTATTATACATCTCAATCATCATTACGCTCTCGAGTGTTTAAAATTTAATACCTTTCAAATCAAAAATAAGAGAAACTAATATGTTGTGGCCATCACAAAACTTTTTTCAATATATTCCTATACAAATTAACTTAGCAAAAATAATTTGTTAAAATTAGTCTTTATTAAAATTAATTTCCATGATGAATGCAGACGATTTTTTTTCCCTGTAGAATTATAACACTAAATGTTCAAAGAAAGTCGATTTTATGTTCGATTAACGATATCTCAAAGATTTTTTTTTATTATTATTTATTTATTTATTTATTTATTTTTTTTTTTTTTTTTTTTTTTTTTTTTTTGTTAAAAATGAAAAATCGATAACCTTGTTTTAAATTATCACAGATCAATGGTTCAATCATTCGTTTTAAAGGTTTTGCCGTGTTCTTTTGAAAGATGAACATATTAAAAACTTGCCCCCCCCCCCCCTCCCCTTGCATATACAAAAAAAAAAAAAAAAAAAAAAAAAAATCCTAGTTGATTATTACTATTATAAGAATTGACTTTTTATTTCATAATAATGCGTTGAAAATAATTCCTATTGAGCATATTTATAGGAAATTTCGTCATATACCAACATGTTAAAAATTTAGAAAAAGCGGAGTGGCAATACCACTTGGTGGACGATTTTCACCAAAAGTTGATAGGCATTAATTTACGTCAGTGTTGAACTATATATCAATTAAATGAGATTCTATGCAATAGTTCCTGACATACAGTCACTGCAAAGTTTTGTCTCGCACACACAGACAGACATTTTCTAAAATGGTCAAATCGTGTTCTATTCTCCCAAAACATATAAATCTATCGAAAACCCGAAATCGAGAATTTTTACAAAATATATCCTCTTCTATTCATTATAAAATAAAGTAAAAATGTACAATTTATATTATAAAACTTTACATAAATTAAAAATTATAATTGTTTGATAAATTTCGAAATTTTAGTCTTTCATTCGTAAATGGATAAAATACAGGTAGCTCTAAAATAAAATTTTTATCATAACAAATGTTTATTATTATCATTTATTCTCATTCTCATTATTGTTATTATTGTGCTAACTTGGATGTTTTAAACGGATTTGGGAATATGTGACTGCCACATTCGGATAGTTAAATAATTCACTTAATTCGTCTACCGCTTCCTATTTATCATATTTCATCTTCGTCAACCTGATGACCTCGTAAATTTCTGTTCTACTTACAAGGTAATATTCTAAACAATAAGATATGTTCATTAGGCTTCATAGCATAAATTACTTTCTGCTTTAGTTTATTTTTTTATTTAATAACATTTCAAACATCCAAGATAAAGTCAATCATAATTACTGCTCATTTTCCCAATTATTATTAATTTGTTGATGAGTTGAAGAATTTTGTTTTTTCTTCGTAACTGAGATAGTTTTTTTTTTTTTTTTTTTTTTTTTTTTTTTAAATATAAGTAACAACTTTTTTTTTTTTTTTTTTTTTTTTTTGACAATGCGTGCTCAAGCAGTAACAGACTTGGAGGAGGGCCTGAGACTCTTGGTTCCCCAACTCTTCTCAAAAATTTCATTTCGAATTTTGACCCACTTCCTACCATTTGATTGAACTGATATTTCGCATCCATGTATGATTGCGACGATAATACATGCTCAAGTATTAATGGACTCAGAAGTGCTCTGGGCCTCCACCTCCAGTTCAAAATTTCATTTCGAATTTTGACCCACCTTCTCCCATTTGGTTGAACTGATATTTTGCATACATGTATGATTCCGACAACAATACATGCTCAAATACTAATTGATTTAGAAGTAGTCTGAACCTCTAACGCCAGTTCAAAATTTCTTTTTTAATGTTAACCCACTTCCTACCATTTGATTGAACTGATATTTTGCATACATGTATGATTCCGACAACAATACATGCTCAAATACTAATCGACTTAGGGGTAGTCTGGACCTCCAACCCCAGTTCAAAATTTCTTTTCTAATTTTGACCCACCTCCTCCCATTTGGTTGAACTGATATTTTGCATACAAGTATGATTCCGACAACAATACATGCTCAAATACACCCACTTCCTACCATTTGATTGAACTGATATTTTGCATACATGTATGATTTCGACAACAATACATGCTCAAATACTAATGGAATTAGAGGTGGTCTGGGCCTCCAACTCCAGTTCAAAATTTCTTTTCTAATTTTAACCCACTTCCTATCATATGATTGAACTGATATTTTGCATACATGTATGATTCTGACAACAATACATGCTCAAGTACTAATGGACTTAGAAGTGATCTGGGCCTCCAACTCCAGTTCAAAATTTCTTTTCTAATTTTAACCCACTTCCTACTATTTGATTGAACTGATATTTTGCCTACATGTATGATTCCGACAACAATACATGCTCAAATACTAATTGACTTAGAGGTAGTCTGGACCACCAACTCCAGTTCAAAATTTCTTTTCTAATTTTAACCCACTTCCTATCATATGATTGAACTGATATTTTGCATACATGTATGATTCCGACAACAATACATGCTCAAGTACTTAGAAGTGATCTGGGCCTCCAACTCCAGTTCAAAATTTCTTTTCTAATTTTAACCCACTTCCTATCATTTGATTGAACTGATATTTTTCCTACATGTATCATTCCGACAACAATGCATGCTCAAATACTAATGGAATTAGAGGTGGTCTGGGCCTCCAACTTCAGTTAAAAATTTCTTTTCCAATTTTAACCCATTTCCTATAGTTCAAATGAGTTGAAATTTTGCATATATGTATGATTCCAAATTCTGACGATAACACATGCTCAAGCAGTAACAGGCTTAGGCGGGGCCTGAGGACCTAGGCTCCCAACTCCAGTTAAAATTTGTTTTCAAATCATAACCCATTTCCTGCCGTCCAGTTGTGCTGAAGTTTTGCCTACATGCATATTATCACATCTGTTAAATTGAAGATTTTTAATACACTTTTAAATAAAAATGAGCTTTTTAAATTTAAATTTATGTATTATTTAATCATTAATGAAAAATCCTTGCCATAAACATTAATACGTTTTTAGAGGATCATTTCTTATTTACCCTATACAATCTTGTATTAACAGATTTTACATCCCAACCTAGTAAAATTTGTAATAAGAAATTATAGAAATTCTTCTACAAAATTTTTATGATAAATTTTATAACATGTTTTTCGAGAACAAGCTTGTTCCTTATTTAACCTCTTGCAATTTTATATCTTAATTCATTACACTAGCCTAGTATCGTTATTCAAATTAGTAATAAAAAATTGAATAAAAGAGTAACAAATCAGGAATTAATATTCACTTCAGTTACTATTTATATTATTCAACTTGTATTATTATTATTATTATTATTATTATTATTATTATAGTATATTGTATATTATATAACAGCTGAAAACGATGTGAAGCAAGACCAAAACCCAATTAATTATATTATATTATGTATTAATTATCATATATTATATTATTATTATATTAATATTATTTAAGTATATTTTTAGCCAAATCCCATGTTAATCTATGGGAAAATAATCCCAAAAATTATATATATATATATATATCTGTATATATATATATAAATTACGTGTCACGATGTTTGTCCGGGGTAAACTCCTAAACTAAGGAACCGATTTTAATGAAATTTTGCACACTGTGTGCAGTTTGGTCCAACTTGAGAGATAGGATAGTTTTTATCTCAATTTATTGTCACAATATTGTTTTATTGCAATTATTTGTTAATTATAGACCTTTATTAAAGTTGCTCCAAAATATCTGTGAGTTCCATTAATTTAATTGTTGCCAAAAAAAAAAAAAAAAAAAAAAAAAAACGAGTTCATTTTCTTTCGACATAAAAATAAATACATTTATTAATCAAACGTGAACGTTAAAAAATTATAAAATGTTAAATTATGCATCTCACGAAAATTGACGTCATAATCAATTTAAAGATTTTATACGCATTGATAAAGTGCTAATGTAGTTCTATCATAGATATAGTAATATATATAGATCTCTCATCCCCATGTTATCGTACAAAGATTTTTGATGCCGAAAAAAAAAATAAATAAAAGCTTTGGAAACAGCCATTAAGTGGTATTGAAAAAAAAAAAAAAAAAAAAAAAAAGAAAAGAAAGAAAGAAATATGAATTTGAAACTGTATCTGGAGTCTTCCATTCCCCTATAGCAAATAAATTATTCATAAATTTTATTTGCTAAAATATTAGTATGTATTCCCGTGTGTATTCACTCGGGGAAAGACGGCCATATTTTGGTAAAAACGTCGTCTTTTCCCAAATGAAAAGGAATAACTTTTTTCTCCCCAATGATCACTCTATTCTATATATGCTATATTATATCTATGAGTTCTATACGCAAGCGAAGTGTGACTCACTGACCGTCTGTGCAGCCAAGAAAAAGATTTCCTATGTTAATTGCCCACTGGATTTTTTGTAAGAAATTATTAAAAATCGAGGAAATTTATTTCCCGATTTTAATCCTTATATTTGGGTATAGATATGTATTAGTTATCGCGGGTGTTAGATTGAATTATTTTGCTGTCAAATTGACAAAATTTTAATTTTACATTTCAAAACTCTAAAACGATCAAAAGCGTAACACGAAAATATACATGCCAGATGTATGCATTGTACGAAATGTAATATGTATTATTCATTGTACGTATGTATGACATGTAATATGTATTGTACGAAATATTGTTTCATATTATTCATTACTCTTTTAATATAAGTTGTTAAAATAACCATGATTTTTGAAAGGAATTAAATATTTTCGCCAGATAATTTGACGATATTCTTTTTTTTTTCGCCAAGGATGACAGAAATGAAATCTATTCCGCTGCAAAATATTAGTATCTTTCATCAGATATTTTATTTAGACATTTGAAAACAAATTTGACTTCAAACTATGATAGAATATTTATCATTTTCCTTTTAATTAGTATATTATTAGTATATTAAAATTTAAAAGCATGGTATATAAAAAGGTTTTTTTTTTTTTTTTTTTTTAAATCTTATAATTATTCTTATCTTAATCCTCAATGTTTCCCATCTTTATTAACTTGAATTTACTATTAAAATTTTAACATACTCAAAAACTTCTCATCACTTCGTTAAAATACACTAAACTTTTCCAAAATCTTTTTCTATTTAAAATGATACATGTATTTACTTTAAATGTCCAATATTTCATAAGATTTCCAATTTTAAAGTTTTAAAATATTTATCAAATTTACTTATTTTTTCTGGTTTAGCGTTATTGTTTTCCTTTTTATAACTACAGCTGTTGCCCTCTTTAAAATATTTTAAATGATGAGGTCATTTTATAAAAAAATTATCCATTATAGCATGTATTATATTTCACTCCTCCATAAAAATTGATTTTAAAATCATCTGTTTCTTTTATACTTTTATTTTAATAGAATTTTAATAGAATTTAATTTATATATTAGTCATTTTAGCAATTTTATCCAAAGTAGCATTAGAAATAATATATATCACTTCTCCATTAAAATTTATAGGACCCTACAATAAAATTAATTTGTGCTTAATATCAACACTACGAAAATTTTTATCAATCGCTTCGAAATTTTGACCTAAGTTTCAAATCTCAACCCTGTGGGTTTTTACATCGGCTACAACGTTTTCGTCTTTGTTCGTAAATAATAATTTGACTGTACTAAATAGTTTACAGCCGTATAATTCAACGTATAACTTAGTCACAGCAACGCGTGGCCGGGTCTGCTAGTATATATATATATAACTTCAGTATTTTATATTGATGCTGTGAAATTCCAAATTTCCCTAAGTGAAATTTTGCATTTTACAACATATGAACAACTTACAACATATGTTGTGTAATTAATAATTAAGAAAATTATTTGAGATTATTTTTCCATATATTAACTAAGGGTTTGTGTAACATATGTTAATATCGCCATGATACATCCCCTTAAATGAAGATATCATATCCACAAAAAGTGTATTCACATAAAAAAGAAGAAAAGAACTTTATTTAAAATCTGAGAAATTTATACCTGAATTTACTAATTATTATTATTATATTATTATACCTATCTATTCGCACGCACTCATACACATATAATCTACAATAATATGGGTTGAATTGAATTTTATATAGTCCTTTATTGGCCAGATTTCACAAATGAATTGAACTTCCATACATGTATCTATGACCTTTCTTCATGTAAAAAAGAAGAAAAGAAAAGAAAGAAAGAAAAAAGGTACCATAATCTTCAAGTGCATAATTTTTCCCACGTGCTTTTTTTTTTTTTTTTTTTTTTTAGTGCTAGAGGCCTATTTCAGTCGGTACAGTTGTCGAATTTTTATAATACATGTCATGACAAAATATTTCTTTGTCCTACCAAACACTAATATTCGTTATGCAATGCCTTTTTTTCTTTCGATTGTACAGTATTATTATTGTAATTATTATTAGTGCTAGAGGCCTATTTCAGTCGGTACAGTTGTCGAATTTTTATAGGTCACTCTTATTTAGTGCTAGAGGCCTATTTCAGTCGGTTTATTGAATGGGGATTTATTGAATGAAGTCCCCCCAAGGCACAACTTTGACATGAGTCCCCCCCAGGCTCAACTTTGACATGAGTCCCCCCCAAGGTACCCCTATTTCAGTCGGTACAGCGTTGTCGAATTTTTATAATACACTCTTAATAGTGCTAAGGGCCTATTTCAGTCGGTTTATTGAATGGGGATTTATTGAATGAAGTCCCCCCAAGGCACAACTTTGACATGAGTCCCCCCCCCAGGCCCAACTTTGACATGAGTCCCCCCCAAGGTACAACTTTGACATGAGTCCCCCCAAGGCCCAACTTTGACATGAGTCCCCTCCAAGGCCCAACTTTGACATGAGTCCCCCCAAGGCCCAACTTTGATATTAGTCCCCCCAAGGTACAACTTTGACATGAGTCCCCCCCCAAGGCACACCTTTGACATGAGTCCCCCCCAAGGCACACCTCCCCCTCATTGGGAAAAAAAGAAAAAACGTTGTTTTGCGGCTATAAGACAGTTTGGACTTCCAACGTTATTTGTTACAATATCTGCAGCTGAAACACATTGGTTTGATTTAATGAAAACTTTATCATGGAATTTAGATCGTCACGAATTAACTAAAGAAGAATTTGTCGATATTAACAAGTTTAGCAGTAGGCCTCTGGCACTAAATTAAAATCTGTCAATGTCAGATTTTCATGTTTTAAATAATGAAATAATGTCGTGTCTGTATATATATATTTTTTTTTTTTTTTTTTTTTTTTTTCATTTAAATACGTCAAGAAAAACTAGAATTATAACAATGTCCGAGTTGTCTGAATCGTTTTAAAGTTATTATTATACAGAGAATACGAATATCCTAACATATGGCTTTTTAATAATTAACGTGTTATTATATTAGAACAATAACTTTAACAAAATACCAAAGTCACATCAGTTCAAGTATTTTTCTTTTCCATTCACCATGGTTTTGTTAATAAATTGGAAAAAAAAAATCCATATTCATATCACAAACTTTACACTACAGTTAACGTTAAGAGATTTTACCTAATTTACTCGTTTGGCACCTAAATCCATTCACAAAGGAACTGAACTTCTATATATACAGCAAGTTCCTTATGTTAAAAAAAAAAAAAAAAAAAAAAAAAAAAAAAAAAGACGCTACATACTTTTTTTTTTTTTTTTTTTTTTGTAAAAAAGATAGAGAGAAAGAAAAATGTACCATAATCCTTAAATGCATGATTTTTTAGATTTTTTTCTTTTTTTTACTTCATTTAACTAAGTCAAGAAAAACTATAATTTTAACAATATCGGTGTTGCCTGAATCATAGATATTGTAATATATATAGATCTATCATCCCCATGTTATCGAGAAAAAAAATTTTGATGCCGAAAAAAAGTTCTAAAATCAGCCATTAGAGAGTATTGAAAAAAAGAATAAAAAGAAAAATGAATTTGAAACTATATCTGGAGTTTTTCATTCACCTTTAGTAAATAAATTATTCATAAATTTTATTTACTAAATTATCCGTGTGTATTCCTGTGTGTAGTTTACTCGGGGAAAGGCAACCATTAGAGTGATTTTTCCCGAAAAAAAAGGTATCACTTTTTCCCTCTCGCTGATCAATCTATGTCTTATTACTATATATATGGTCTGAATCATTTTCAAGTTATTATTATACAGAGAATATAAATATTCTAACATATGACTATTAATAATTAATGTGTGTTATTATATTAGAATAATAATTTCAAAAAAATAATAATAATAACCAGTGTCACATCAGTTCAAATATTTTTCTTTTCCGTTCACCATGATTTTATTAATAAACTGTAGGGGGAAAAAAAAATCCATATTCATATCATTAACTTTACACCACAGTTACCGTTAAGAGTTTTTACCTTATTTACCATTTGACACCTAAATCCATTATGCTACACAACCTGGTAACCTTACCTATATTAGAGATCAACAGGCTTGAAAAAACAGAGGGAATGATTAAATTATATCAAAAAGTGGGTATTTATATCAAATGGCAGGACACACCACTGTATTTATTAGTTGATTACCAGTCTTCTTGTCTTAAATAAAGATGTTATGCCCACGAAAAACGGAGATGTTTTCCGTGGAAAAAACAGGTTTCCAACGCAATTGCCCTCGATGTTGGGAGTAATGTATGGATGTATACGATTTAATGGCCAACATCAAGCTATTCATTTAATGCCGCTATCATTACTTTAATAGCTATTCGACGACGTAAATGGCACGAGGCTGCATTATGCGCGATTTTTATTGACACGCATGATGAACAAGAGTCGTGAGGATTCACGTGTTTTTTAGTTTTGGTTTTTACTCCCTTTATTTGTGGGATGTTTCTCCAGATAAAAGATGGTGAGATGAACTTATCTGAATAGCAGATGTTCACGGAGCTTTTGGAATACCGCATTAATGAAATATGAGTGTTAATAAACTCTAAAATTTTGAAATATGCAGGGTATTCTGAAAACCTTTGGCCCCTTGCATTAATTCTTTAACTATTGATATTAAATATCGAGTAAAAATTGGAAAGTTGTATTAAACAAAGTAAAAAATTTTATAAAATCAATTAAAATTTTCAGATAATTTATTTTTAAGAAATTAGAAAATTTAAATTGTTGTACAGTCGGTAAAAAAGTCTCCGAACAATAGAAAAAATTCCTGTATAAAAAAAGTACACTTAATCCAGTTTTGTTAAAAAAAAAATCCTTGTCGAATCCTGTTCTTAGTCAGTCTAAAGACAGGATTCGACAAGGATTTATTTAACAAAACTGTATTAAGTGTACTTTTTTTTTATATAGGAATTTTTGCTAGTGTTCGGAGACTTTTGTTACCGACTGTACATTATCATTAATTCAATTGCCAATGATCGACGTAAATGACTCGAGGCTGCATTATGCGCAATTTTTATTGATACGCATGATGAACAAACTTTGTGAGAGTTCACATGTTTCAGTTTCAGTTTTTGCTCCCAATTTTGCGGGATGTTTCTTCTGATAGAAGTTAGTGAGATGAATTTATCTCAATAGCAAATGTTCTCGGAGCATTTTGAATAATACGTAAATGAAATTTACGCATTAATGGACAATAAAATTTCATATTATATAGAATATTCTAAAAACCTTGACCCCCTGCATATTAAGTTATTAACTAATGATATTAAATACATAGTATAAATTAGAAAATTGTATAAAAAATGTAAAGAATTTTATAAAATCCATTAAAATTTTCAGATAATTTAACTTTAAGACATAAGACAATTTAAATTGTTGTTCGTTATCATTACTAATAATAGTTATTCGACAACATAAATGGTCCGAGGCTACATTATGCGCGAATTTTGTTGACATGCATGATAAGCAAGCTTCCTTAAAATTCTCGGGTTTAGGTTTTGGTTTTTTATCCTTTTTTGTAGCATGTTTTTCCCGATAAGATTGTTAGATGAATTTACCTGAATAACAGATGTTCTGGTTTTAAATAATGTATAAATAAAATTTAGAATAGAATTTAGAAATGTACAGGGTATTCTAAAATCTTCGATTCTCAGCATTAAATCTTTTAACTATTATAGATCTGAAATATATGGTATAAATTAGAAAGTTATATAAAAATTAATCAATTAATTAATTAAAATTTTCAAATAATTTAATTTTAAGAAATTGAAAAATTATGTTATCATTACTTTAAATGACTATTCGAAGACGTCAATGGCATGAGGCTGCATTATGAGTGAATTTTATTGACACACATGATGAAAAAAATTGTGAGGATGCACGTGTTTCAGTTTTAGTTTTTGCTTCCTTCTGTGTTTCTCCTGACAAGATGGTGAGATGAACTTATCTGAATATTTGCTGTAAAATACATTAATTAATATTTCTACAAAAGAAAAAAAAAGTGAGAAAATTGTGAGCTTTCTAATTATTTAAGTTTACCTAAAAATATGTTAAATAATTTTTTCAGAGAAGAAAATGTAATAAGGTAAATAGAAGCTTTCTACTACTGAAGAAAGTTGCGATATTACTTTCTGAGAGATATATGTATTTTAAATAAAAGTTGTAGTGAAAATAGAAAAACATAAAAATCTGAGAAAAGCTATGAGCATAGATATAGTAATAAGACATAGATTGATCAGCGAGAGGGAAAAAGTGATACCTGTTTTCTCGGGAAAAGTCACTCTAATGACTGCTTTTCCCCGAGTAAATCACACGCAGGAATAAACGCGGATAATTTAGTAAATAAAATTTGTGAATAATTTATTTACTAAAGGTGAATGAAAAACTCTAGATAGAGTTTCAAATTTATTTTTCTTTTTTTTCAATACTCTCTAATGGCTGATTTTAGAACTTTTTTTCGGCATCAAAAATTTTTGCCCGATAACATGGGGATGTTAGATCTATATATATTACTATATCGATGGGTGTGAGACACACGGCTACTGTAGTTTACATCTTTTCTATTTAAACAAGCCTGGAAATATTTTAAAAGTTGCTACTTCTGAAAACAGAAAATGTAAAAAAGAATAAATTGCTGCTGTGGCTCAATGTCAATTGTCTTACATGAGGGACCTAAGCAAGGATAGGTGTTCATTAAGGTCAGTTCAGTTCCCTTTATAGGGACCTATGCCTAAAGGGAGATGCCCTAGATGGAGATCTTCCTGGGGGTGGGCTTTAGGCCAATTCACGCAACTTTCGGAGAAAATCACGGAAAATCTAATCAGCTAGATAAACGAGCGCTACCTGGAATTCGAACCCGTCACTCCCTGTCTACCATCTCTGAGTGCAGAACTGTTCGGCCAGTTAAGGCCCAGAAATGAGTAGGATATCCTCCATGGGGTTTTCCTAGAGAGTTCTAGACAACATTTAAGCTAATTTCGGTATTTTTTTTTCTTTCTTTCTTTAAGGGAAAAATTCAAATCACTTTTCATTTACCACCTTCGATAGCAGAATTTCTCGTCTAGCGATGAGGTAAAGAAGAAAAAGAAAAAGGCTACTAAAGAAAGCCAAAATGCTTTTCTTAATTTTTTTTTTTAAGAAATGCGTTAAGTAATGATTTCGCAAATAAAAGTAAAAGAAGACGGGGGAAAAATGAACACTACATAGAAAAATTACTACTTCCTTCGTATTTATATTCAGTAAGAATTTTATTAAATAATGCTTAAAAAAACAAAAAAGAAAATTCTAAAAAAAAAATAAGAAAAAGCAATGGACTACTGAAGAAAAAATGAGACATCAGTCTCACTTAATTTAACTATAAAATGTCTAAAATAATACTTTTAGAGAGAAAAAAAGGGAAAAAGGAAGGGAAGAAAGAAACTGAAAACAACTGAAGTAATATCCATCTTATTTAAACATGCTTGGGAAGGTGAAAAAAAAAATGTTTCCGCAAAGGAAAAAAAAAAAAGGCAAAAAAAAACTATTGAAGAAAGTTTAGATATCAAGAATTAAATAATATACCTATTGAAGGAAAAAGAAATAATTCTAAGTAAAAAAATCATGGAGAAAAGTTTGTAATTTCATTGATTATTTCAGAAGACACAGAAATTTATTGTAAGAAGTTTCAGTGTCAAAAATTAAATAATACTTCTATTGCAAGTTAAAATAATTCGAAGTGAAAAAAAAGTATATGGAGGACAATTTATAGTGTCAATGATTATTTAAGAAGACGCATAAAACAATTGCATAAAGTTTAGATGTCAAGAATTAAATAATATTCCTATTGAAAGAAGAAAAATAATTCGAGGTGAAAAAATTATGGAGGAAAGCTTATAGTTTCCATGATTGTTTAAGAAGGTGCAGAAAATTATTGAAGAAACTTTAAAGGTCAAGAATGTAAAAAGAAGAAAAAAGTAACACGAAAGGAAATAGTTATTAAAAAAAATTAAAAGCTTTTTCAATTCCTGCTATTATTTCGCACTCTCCCTATATATATCTTGTACAAATCTTGCAATCGATTTTTAACTAACTTACAGACAAGCTAGAAATTTGAAACTTTCAGGATTACTGAGAACACGGTAACAACACAATACTTCGAAGTCCAATTTTTGAATTTTTTTATAAGTTTTCTTATAATTAATTAAAATATGAAAATAATAACATCCTAATAGCGTTAAAATAGCCATTAAAATATTAGCTATAATTTAATTGTTGCCAAAAAAATTTACGAATTAATTTTCTTTCGACATAAAAATAAATGCATTTAATTAAACGTGAACATTAAAAAATTATAAAAAGTTAAATTATGCATCTCACAAAAATTGACGTCATTATCACTTTAAAAATTTTATGCACATTGATAAGAGCTCTATGATTCCTCAGAAAATTTAAAACATGGTATATAAAAAGGTTTTTTTTTTTTTATTATTATTTAATCTTATAATTATTTTTATTTTATTTTGCACGCGAGCTTATTTCCTAATTCAAAATTATTAAAAAAAAAAACTTTTCGACAGTGTTTGTAAGTAGGAATTAACTTTAATTTTTTTTCTTTTATATTACTTGTTTATATATTGACTCTGTTAATACCTATACTAAATACTGCTTTCGCAGTAAAAGAAAAAACAAGGCGATATTGAAGAAATTATTAATAAAGTTTGAAAGCCTCTTTTACCCTTAATTGAAGATTGTTTATAACGCAACTTGAGAACTTTTTTATTATTATTTAGATTGCTAAAAATATTTAACCGTGCTGCTAAAGAACAGAAGGAAGAAGAAGCATATTGATAGATTATTGAAGTGACAACTTTTTTATTTAAACGCTCAAGATTGTAAGGAATAATACTTTTACAGAAAATAGAAAAAGACAAGAATAAGAAATAGAAGCGAAAAAGCTATTGAAGAGAGTTTAGATGTTACAAATTAATGCTTCTGTAGAAAGAATAAAATAATAACACGAAGATAAGATGTTATTGGGGAAAGTTGAAAGCTGCCCTCATTATTTAACTCTGCTAATATGTATATTAAATACTGCTTCTGAAGAAGTAGGAGGGGGAGATAAGAAGAAACAATTATAGTGGAAGTTGGAGAGCCTGTTCCCCCTTGATTTAAGTGAGTTAAATATTTGAAATATTATTCATAGAAAAGGAGTAAAGATTATCTGTAGAAATTAAACACTTTTTTACTATGTTTAAATCAATTAAAAATATTTAATAACGCTTCTGTAAGGAGAAGAAAAAAGAGAAATAATTATGTTTAATCCAAAATATAATTTATATAAGATGAGTAAAGATTATTTGTAGAAGTTGATGCACTTTTTTGCTGTGTTTCATTCATTTAAAAATATTTAATATGGCTTCTGTAAGGAGAAAAACGAGAAGAAAAAGAAATGTGAAATAAGTACATAGAACCCAAACTTTTATAGAATATGATTAAAGATTATTTGTAGAAATTGAGCATATTTTTATTATTTTTCAGTTAACTAAAAATCGTTAATAAATATTCTGTAATAAGAGAAAGAGGAGACGAAAAAGGAATGAGAAATAAGTATATTGAATTCGAAATATATTTTATAGAAGATGAGTAAAGATTATTTGTAGAAGTTGAGAACTTTTTTACTATGTTACAGTCAATTAAAAATATTTAATAGACTTGTGTAAAAAGAAAAAAACAAAAGAAGAAGAAATGAGAATTCAAAAGTATATGAGAATTGAGAGAATCCTGAGACAATTCTGAAAGAATCCAAAATATAATTTATATAACATGAGTAACGATTATTTGTAGAAGTTGAGCACTTTTTTGCTGTGTTTCATTCATTTAAAAATATTTAATATGGTTTCTGTAAAAAGAAAAACGAGAAGAAAAAGAAATGAGAAATAAGTATATTGAATCCAAAATATATTTTATAGAAGATGAGTAAAGATTATTTGTAGAAGTTGAGCATCTATTTACTATGTTTCAATCAATTAAAAATATTTAATAAGGCTTCTGTAAGAAGAAAAAACAAAACAAAAGAAATGAGAATTCAAAAGTATATGAGAATTGAGAGAATCTAAAATATAATTTATAGAAGATGAGTAAAGATTATTTGTAGATTTTGAGCATTATTTTATTATCTTCCAGTTAATTAAAAATATTTAATAATGCCTCTGTAAGTAGAAAAAAGAAACGAAAAGCAGAAAAAATGAGGAAGAAGTAAATTTTTAGAATTTGTAAGTATTATCCTCATTTAAAGGGGACATGGTTATAGCTTATATTTCCACTTAATATTTAAAAATTGAATTATATTAAATCTTTTTAATAAAATATATATTCAGAAAACAATTTTCAATGTTTTTGACACATTGTTTAGAGATTTAAAATCTTTAAATTGCATTTTTTCAGGAATTCATGATCTTAAAAATGCTAAAATTTCTACAGTTATTTAAGAAGACACATTTTTTTTTTTTTTTTTTAATGTTTAATAAAAAGTATCTAAAAGAATAAGGGGTGGATTTTGCAATAGTTTTAAAACAAGAAAGATAAAGAATAAATATATAATACATAATATATATTCAAAATCTTTTATTTTTTTAAGTAGGTTCTATTAACCCTCCAAAAAATTTATTAAAACTTTTTTTAAATATCTGTAGAAGTTATAACATTTTAAAAATCATGAAGTCATAAAAAAATGCAAAGTATGAAAACGCAGTTTAAAGTCTTCAAATCTGTAAAACATAACAATAAGAAGAAGAATTGTTACCTGAATATATATTTTATTGAACAAACCTGATATAGATCAATTCATAAATATTAAATGTAAATATAAGCTTTTATCTGAAATAATCATTGGTGCCAAGTTCCCTTAAGAGTATAAAGATAAGTAATGTTTCTACAGAATAAAAAGAACAAAAGAAACATAAATAAAGACTATTAAGGAAGATTACACTGAGAAAAAATTCTGTAACTGGCATCTAGAATCTAAATTGTGGCTCTAGAAAAAATAGCTCAATGCCATTCTTATAAATTCTAGTCCCCTTGGAAAGCGAGTTCTAGAAGCCCCTATTAGAATTCTAGAGCGTTTGCCTATATTCTCGAGGTCAAAGTTATTTAAAAATCTCTGCAAATAAATGAGACTACAAGAGGCGGGTTTCTGAAACTATAATCTTGGTTTATTACCCAATTCTAGAAAAATCAAGCGAAAATTTCTCACGATATAAATGATTCAGAATATTTAGAGTATTCAGAATATTGTTTCACCATCTAGAAATGTGCACTCTAGAAATACTCGATAATTTCGTCTATTCAGTTTATTGGCGTGCCTTATGTGCATAGCTCGGAAATCTATATTTCTAGTTTAAGAATTTAGAAAATAACCGTTTATTCATTCTAGATGAAGGCGGTATATTTTTTTTTCTCAGTGTAAAATAACTTTATTGTAATTAAATTATTTTAAAAATTATGAAAATATCTGACATATCAGATATTCAAGAATTATACTAAAATAAACATTAATTTTATTTAAACAACAACAACAAAAAAAAAAATTATGTACACAGAATCAAATAAAATTGAAATCTTCCGAAAATGGAACGTCGAGCCTCAAAATATAAAAACCAAGCATCGCATTACTAACTACAGAGTATTTTATGCATTATATGAATAAATTTAGAGCAGTATGTTACCAAAATCTATTGCATAATAAGAGCTACATTACAATAGCTGTTGAAATAAAATAGCTGGAAATTTTCGTATTGCGGGAATCTTGAATTTCATTAGCAAGTTTCTGTAACATGATTTATTGACATATTTCATAAAAAGAAGTTTTCAGTTCGAATAGTTTATGCTATACAAGCAACAACACTTTACGTTTTTTCTCACTAAAAGTTGATATATGATTCTTGCATAAAATATTTGATAACTTTGGAATTTTTAAAAGGTATTCATTGAACTTATGAATTATACTTAATATTAGATGGAGACTGGTAGCTTGATAAATATGCCAAACAATACTGGGTTTTTTTTCGAGGTTCTTTTTTATTTATTGTGTATGTATGTGCGTATATGTTCTATACATGAAAACATTTCTTACATTTGACCATAATTGCAGGATTTCCCCAGCAAAAACGGCCCCACCAGAGGCCAAGTGGTTCTGCACTCAAGCTGGTAGGCGAAAAATATCGGTTTCGATCCCAGCTCGCGCTCGTCGACCTACCCGTTCAGAGAATTCTGTGGTTTTCTCCGAAACTCGCGTATATGTAGGCTAGGACCCCTTAGAAAGATCCCTACTGAGGGAAATCCAGGTATAGCCCTATAATGACGTAGCCAATCGGTCTTAACCAACCAAGCATAAACTTAGACCATTCTGTCTTTGAATGTCTCAAAATTGATATGCACCACTATTTAGAACACTGTATTGATTATAATTATTAATTTATAATGTTAGAACAAAGTGAGGAACTACTTAATTAATTAATTGAATTTTTCTACGTTATTTTTATGACAATGTAGAAAAGATTGGTCTAATGATCACTATTCCTGGGCTCCAAGTTAACTTTAGAACTAAGCTCTATAAACCCTGTGCAAAAAATAAGCATAATTTTAAATAATAGCATGATTTTTATAAACATTCGTCCACATTAAATAACGGCTATTAGAATTGTACGATATAAGTTTAATACTTTAGTAAGTTACTTTTAAAACAAGTGATTATGTATATTCTTTCTTAGCAGATTCATATTTCTCTAAACATTAATATGTCATTCTTTTAAAAATGTAGCAGTCAAAGTCATGAAATATTTATAAAAACAACATTAGCAATTCTTAACATAAGTAATAACCCGAATGTGGACTAATAAATCTTAATAGAGAAATATTATTAGCTGCCTTTGCCTGCTTCGCTGGTCGTTATATTTAAATGAATCATTTTTGTATGAATAAGTATATATATATATATGTATTTATTAATTCCTATGTTTATTGGTAAATCTCGCAAATTTGAACAATTGGATTTATCCGCTGTCTTTGCCCGCTTCGCTGGTCATTTTATTTAAATGAATTATTTTTATATTAATAAGCACTTTTTTTTCTTTGCTATATTTTTTAAAAGGTCTCGCAAATATGAACAGTTATCGTTTGCTGCAATGAAATTATTTTTGAAATAACTCATTTGTAAAACATAACCCTCGATTGACAACACTCTTTAAAAAAAGAAAAATTGTTCTAAGAAAAGAACTTGTATTTGCTATGCAGACAAATAAAATAACTATCTGTAAGACACAAAAGCGTTCTAATATTGCATTATAATTTTGAGTTAAGATTACTAGCTGTTATTACTTATTTTATCGCTGGTAAATAGAAGCCCCATAGTAAAGCGTAGCCATATTCTCTATGAAAATGCACGTTTCCCACTGACTTCTATATAATGATGCCATTTTCAAAAACGATAATACTAGCACTTCATTCAGAGATTTTATGAAAGTGACATCATTCTAGCATGTTATAGTTGGTTGGTTGGGTTTTACGTCGCACTAGTACTTCGCAGTGGGTAATTTCTAACATGTTATAAAACTAACTTTGTTTTTAATTATATTAAGGAGACTTGGCAACTTTGACTTGACACCACTGAAGGTTGCATATAAAAACTTATATTTTCATTTAACATTTATAAATTAAACTATATTAGGATTGTTCAATAAAATATATAGTCAGGTAACAATTCTTATGGTTTTTGATAATTTTCTTACAGATCTGAAATCTTTAAATTGACTTTACTCAATTTGCATTTTTTTCATGAATTCTTGATCTTCAAAATACTAGAACTTCTACAGATAAGAAAAGACTAATATTTTTGAATGTTTAATAGAACGAATTTAAAAGAATTAAGGGGGGATTTTGCAATATCTTTAAAAGAAAAATTATAAAAAATAAAAATGTAACAAAAAATCATTTTTTTTTTTTTTTTTTTTTCAAATTTTTACATAGATTTTTTGCATGCATGCATATATATATTCCCCAAAATCTTATTATATCCATTCCATGTCAAATCAACACAGCTAAAAAACTGACCGATTCAGATTTTTATGAAACTGGGCTCATTTATTTGTTCTATAGAGAAATAAATGTATACCCATTAATAAGTCCCTCCCTCTTTTAGTTTTTTATATAATTGGTAAAATTGGTAAAAAATTGGTAAAAAAAATTGGTAAAAAATGTAAATTTTCAAATTTCGTCTTCTACAAATGTACCCATATTTTGTTTTCTAATTAACTTAGAAATATAAGATTGGTATCATTAGAAAGCATATAATACAGGCTTTCAAATGATAAATCACATTTATATATTTTTAAAACTTTTCATTTTAAGGTAAAATATTTTTGCATTTGACCCCCAATATCTCAAAAAATACATACTTAATTTTCTTTTAAAAATTATATGTTATTTTTACTTTTATAACCTATAATTATTGTAAATTTGTTAGTAAATTATTATTAAAAATTAAAAATGTTTGACTTTAAAGTGAAATTTTTAAAATATATATACATGTCACAGATCATTAAAAGCCTGTATTATAAGCTTTCTAATGATACCAATATCTCTAAGTTAATTAGGAAACAAAATATGGGTAAAACTTACGTTATGTTATTATGAAAATATTGATAAAGGGTTGCATTTTAATTTATAACTCAGCATCCCATGGCCGTCCCATGTTGAAATTTACAATAATTATAGATAATAAACGTAAGAATAACATATAATTAAAAAATAAATAAATATGTATTTTTTTTTTCAGATATTGAAGGTCAAAGGTCAAAACGTTTGACCTTCAAATTAAAAAAATTAAAAATATATACATGTGATATATCATTTGAAAATCTGTGTTTTAAACTTTCTAATGATACCAATTTTATATCTTTAAGTTAATTAGGGAACAAAATATGGGTACATTTGTAGTAGATGAATTTTGGAAATTTGCACTTTTCACCCATTTTTGCATCCCTGTATATTAGAGTCCTGCATCGGGTCGGGTAACCCGATTTTACCTGAGTTGACAATTTTTTTTCTCTTGCGAGTCAGGTTCGGGTCGGGTTGAATGATCTTTTTTTCTTGCGGGTCGGGTTCGGGTCGGGTTGACTGACTTTTTTCTCGCGGGTCGGGTTCGGGTCGGGTTTCGGGTTGATATAAAATTCATCTGTCGGGTTCGGGTCGGGTTTTACCCGACCCGTGCAGGACTCTACATATCAAAACCTAAAAGAGATAGGGACTTATTAATTAGTATACATTCATTTCTCAATAGGACAAATAAATGAGCCCAATTTCATAAAAGTCTGACGGGGTCAGGTTAAAAATGCAGATTTTTGTGTTGATTTGACATTGAATGCCCCACTTAATACATTTTAAAATCCATTCATAATTCTTTTAAAGAATGAAAATTTAAGGGAAATGGACCTATTAATTACGGTAGTCTGGTAAAAGAAGTAAAAGTGTAATTGTTTATATTCATTTTTTACTTTCATAGAAACACTCCGATGTATCATTTATTTTGTAATCAATATCTTTTTCTATATTCAAATCTAAGAGCGAAGTCGTAGGTGACAACTAAATTAACTCTTTATCGACCGCATTATGAAACACACACAAAAAGTACTTGAAACATATATATTTTTTAGTTAATTGAGAGTTTTTTTTTTTTTTAAGATATATGCAATGAAAATTATTAATATCACCTCATTGTAGTAATTAACGAGGATTTTGTGGGGTGGTTCTTTAGTGTGCCACTGGCATACAGAGGGCGAAAATGATAATTGATCCTGAAAATAGTGTAAAAATATATTTACTTTACATCCTCGGTACATTTTTACTTTCTCTTATCCATAAGATAGAGAAAGTATTGTTTTGGGGTCAAATTTTCGACAAAGAGTTTTTATTATATTTACACGTTTTGCGGTCCACTGAATCCAAAAAATAATGTTTTTAGAGGTTGGTCTGTATGCGTCAATCTGTGTGTGTGTCTGTTATCAGCATATCTCAAAAACAAATTATAGCAGAAAGTCCAAACTTGTTTATTCTAAATGTGTATGATATAGGGATGCTGCACTAAACTTTTCGTTGAGATTAAGCAAATGGTTTGTGTACAGGGACGCCCAAGAGAATTCAGATACATTACGTCTATGGGGGAAATTGCAAGTAAGTAGAGTTTAACATCTATAGACCTCACTAAACCAAACGAAACGAATATTTGTTTTTTATATGCGTAAAAACATGTCTCATGTAGAATATGGTAGGGAAATCATTCACTGTTCGTTTACAAGGCTACACAAAAGAACTGGATAAAAGTGCGACAATCGTTGCAAATTGATGGAAGTGTATTTCAGGCTGGGCCATGTCTTATTACTATAGGATTATATTTAGGTGCACACTTTCCAAAAATGCTGAAAAGTGTTCATAATTTTTGTTTGTCTATCTCTTCATCTGTCCGCGCTCTAACTCCCGCAAATATTTATGGAATCTCTTGAAACTGATATATATTATTCAAATTCACAATGGAATGATCCCTACTAAAATTGGGGATAAATACTAAATACCAGCACTGGTTTGTGTACAGGGATACCCGAAAAGATTAAAGAGCATTGTATTCATGATAGGTATTTCTATAAATCATATTTTAATAATTTTATTTCGCACAAATCATAATTAAGTTTACATTTATAATTCGTATGTACAAGCAAATGCTTTTTGTAGAATGTAGTATTAGTAGCTTTAAGATTTATAGAGCTACACAAAAATATTCAGTTACATTAATGGCTATAATTGGAAATCGCTGGAATTACATTTTGCATGCATCAATCGTTTTTAACAATTTCTAACGATGTTTAAGAAAGATTATGATTTGAATGCGTCTATCTGTTTGTCTTTCTATACGTCTGTCCACGCTGTAACTCCCTTAAATATTCACTGAATTTCTAGAAATTGATAAATGATATTCAAGATTACTATGGGATGTTTGCTATTGAAGATGAGAATACTACCATTGTTTTGTGTATAGGGACACCAGAGAGAAAAATCATATTTTAAGACTTTTATTTTGTACAAATCGTAATTGATATTTTTCATTCATATGTTCAAGGAAATGCTTTCTATATCATGTAATTATGATTAGCATTGACATTTACAGGGTCATACAAAAGTAATTAGCATAACATTAAGTGTTACAATTGAAAATTGCTGTGATTGTATTTTTGTTTGTGCTAAGCGTTTTTAATACATCCCAACAGTGTTCACGGATAAGTATGAATTCAGTTAGTTTATCTGTCTGTATCTGAGTTCTTTTCACTGCCCACTGTGTTATCACAACGGAGCAAAGTACATTGAATGTTTAACACTGCAATGAGTGCATAGCTGGAAAATGGAAAGTGTTAATAATATGTGTGAAACACATAATTTTTCTTTCTTGTTTTACAATAAATCGTGAGAAAACTGTCAATAAATGAACATATTAAAAATCCAAAACCTAAATAGACCTAGCATTTATTTCATATTATTAACTAAGTTTTCTATTTTTTATGTCAAAAGTTACTATGTCTTTATCATATTGACACGGTAGGGTAAAATTTGCAATTTTAATAATTCCGAATTATCAAACACTCCACTTTGTCAAAGTGATGCCCTATTTAAAAATCATACACCCCGCGAGAAAAAAATATGTACAAAGGGTTTTTTCTTTGATTTTTCATAAAATAACATTATCTAAATTGTACTTATCATTTATTATTATCATAAAATAACACTATTCCCGGACTAATTTTTGTTTTAAGACTAATTTAGAAAAAATTTAAGACTAAAATTTTTCTAATTTAAGACTACACACCGCGAAAAAAGACAGGAACAAAGAGGTTTTTTTTTTTTTTTTTTTTAATTTTTGAATATGATTATTTTGAATAGGAATATTTTAATATGATTCAAATATTTAATATGTTTTTGATATGATAATATTTTGTTATGATAATAAATGATCAGCACAATTTAGATAATGTTATTTTTATGAAAAATTAAAAAGAAAAAAATCCCTTTGTTCCTATCTTTTTATCGCGGAGTGTAGTCTTAAATTAGAAAAATTTTAGTCTTAAAACTTTTCTAAATTAGTCTTAAAACAAAAATTAGTCCGGGAATAGTGTTATTTTATGATAATAATAAATGATAAGCACAATTTAGATAATGTTATTTTATGAAAAATCAAAGAAAAAACCCTTTGTACCTATCTTTTTGTCGCGGGGTGTACTTTAGATCAGCGGTCACGAACCTTTTCGACTTCACGGACCACTAAATTCTCAATTTAAAATCCCACGGACCACTAAATTCCCAATTTAAAATCCCACGGACCACTAAATTCATAATTACCGCAGACCAGCAATATGATAGGTAAAGAAACGTAAATAAATTTCTAGAATAATAATCAGAAAAAAGTATAAAAAAACTCAGATAAAGATTTAAGTACAGTGATAAATTGCTATTTCCATATACAAAACTGCATTTACTCAATCTAGAGTACTCAATCTAGATTGAGAATTTACTCAATCAATCATATTATATTTTTAAATTTCTCGTATTAAATTCCAATGGGAAATTATATTTTTAACGTACATTTTAAACCTTTGAAGAATTCGAATAATCGGATAGATTTAGAACAATTTCTAATACCTGAACTATACCTGATACATACAAATCAAATTTTTGTGATAAAAAATTATACCATTTATCCTCTGTCTCATACAGAAATTCCTGAGGTCTAATGCTGTGAGTATGAATGATTCAGAAAATCTCAAAATTAAAACTATCATGTGTATAATTTCTAATAAAATATTTAAAATATGCAACTAATATTACGATTTTTCTGGGTACCACCAAAATTTTGTGGCGGACCACTTGTGCTACACGGACCACAGGTTCGTAACTATTGTTTCAGATACATCCTAACAATTTAAATTTTACATTTCATTAAAATTTCTTTAGCAATCAAAAAATGTAAAATTAAAGAAATAAATAAAGTAAATGGTCTTTATTGTATTTGCGGCTAATACTTGTAGAAAAATATTCGAATGTATAACTTATTTATTTTATATTTAATGCCTTTCTGTTTGTTCAAATTCGTGAGTGAAGTCAATAAATTAACATCATAGAAAACAAAACGATATAATTTGAAAGCATTTCCTTTATAGATCTAACACTTATTTCACTTTAATAACAAATTATGTATATTAAAACATAGAAAAAAAATTACAAGCAGAATAATCATTTTCCTTTTTATTATCTATGTCAAAGGGTAAAATATGACCGTATTGACAGATGACCCTTTAAATTTGCATAATTCTAAAAAAGCAAACATTTCACATTATAAAAGGTCACATTATTATTATAAAAATACTACTTCATATAAATTCTGAAGGATTTCAGTATTATTTTATTAGTAGTCAAGCCTAGATTAAACAATAAATAAGAAATTAAATAAAAAATTGTCTCTTGTATTTACAGTTAATAGAATATTGAATGTTATACAGCAACTATCAATTTATTTTGCAATTAATATTTTTTATTCATTCAAAACCGCTAACGAAGTCAGATACTACCACTAAAATTAACATATTAAAAAATTCCATTTACATATATTTAAAAAACAATTAACTTTAAAATTTAACATTTATTTGACTTTAATAACTAACAACATTTTATTAAACTGAAACGACACAAACAGATTATTTTATTTCTTTTCATTTTCTTTCCTTTTCTATTGTTTTTACTTTCTCTTACCCATAGGGTCGAGAAAATATTGTTTTAGGGTCAAATTTTCGAACGTGAGTTTTTGTTAATTTACATGTTCTGAGGTCCCTTGAATACGAAAATCATGTTTTTAGCGCATGGTCTGTATGTCTGTTATCAGCATATCTCAAGAACAAATAGTAGCAGAAATTCCAAACTCGGTATTCTAAATGTGTATCATATAGGGATGCTACAGTAAGCTTTTTGTTAAGATGAAGCACATGGTTTGTGTACAGGGACACTCAAAAGTATTCAAATGCATTACGTCTGTGAGGGAATTTGCAGGTAAGTAGAGTTTAACATCTATAGACAGCCCTAAACCAAATGAAACGAATACATATTTTTGTAATAGAGATAGTCAACTGGGAAAAAAATTTTGTGTATGTAGTAGGAGCCTCGCCTCCCACCCTGGGGGGGGGGGGAAAGGGAGTAAATTTTCATGATGGGTATCTTTCAAAAGAGCTCGCCAATACCCTTTAAACGAATGGTTGAACCATCGATCTACGATAATTTAAAATAAAATTATCGATATTTTTTATTATTAATATATATATATATATATATATATAAATTCTTTTTTTTTTTTTTTTTTTTTTTTTTTTTTTTTATATTTAGTGTTATACTACTTCTCTAATATGGAAATCGTTTGCATTATCATAAAAGATAATTTTTTTAAATAATAATTTTAATAAATTATTTTTTAAAAACAAAATTATTTTTTAATAATCGAATTAAATTCTATATAAATATAGGAGCATTAATGAAACGGGGGTTTGAGAACTAATTATCATATAAAACTCTTCCGAAGCCTAATTTAAATTGTTTAACACAGATTTACATAACATTTCTCGTAATCTTACCTCTTAATCTGCAACCTGTATTTATAGTATTAAATTTCAGGGTAAGAGAAAGTCATGTGAGTGACACACCAGATTATTTTTTATGTCAAACTATAATATATCTTTATCATATTGACCCAATGACCCCTTTAATTTTCCTAATTTTACAAAATCATATCCTTCACATTACAAAAGTTCATAATTTAAATCTCAATAGATAAAAAGCCATTTTTTATGATGTCATCGAATTCACCTTGAGCGCAAAGAAGAAAGAACTAAATAATTAAACGATGATGGAGAAGCTTATGAAAAAATTGTATTGTTCGAAGTAAACTTTTGTGTCGGAGCTTTTGTGTAATAATAAACAAACAAAAAAAAGAGAGAGAGAGAGAGAGGGAGAGAGGGAGAGGAGGGGGGAGGGGAAATGAGAAATCTATATTAAGAACAGACAAGTTCAAATTAATTTAAAAATGCAAGCAATAATTGATTAACAATTTTATTTATTTATTTATTTAACTTTATTAAGATTTTTTTTATTAAACTGAAAAATAAAGCACAAGCAGGATCTTAATTTCCTTTTCTTTCTTTTTACTTTCCGAACATAGGCATGTAAGGAAAGTACTGTAATCATGAAAAAAATTCTACTACGAGACTTTGGTATATCTATACGTTTTGAGATCCCCTGAGTTCATTTTTGCTATATTTACGGTTATGTGTGTGAGTGAACACGATAGTGTCTAATCGTTTCGATCGAATGAGTTGAAAGTTGGTACGTATGTTGTAGGTCACCGTAGCACAAACTGTATAGATTTGTGTGAATCTAGTACTAATCGTATTTTTACAGGAGCAAAAAGAAAAAATGTTTGTAATTATGACCTATGGGCTCAAATTATTTAATGTGCGATAGCGTCAAATTAAACAGCCTATTATTTGAAGGAAAATATTAAAACACCCTATTGTAATTTTCAAATTTATTTATTTAACGGCTTTACTTTAATTTATTTAGACAATCGTTACATTATTTGGTGTTCAAAAAGTCGAGTGAAGTCACTCCAGATTTATTTATTTTTTTAAACGTTAAAATATAAAATAATTACTATATTGATACCGTAACTCTTTGAGAAATTCCATTAGTTAAAATAAATAAATAAATAAATAAAACTTCAATTGGTAGTTTATAATTCATTCTACTATTATAGAAATTCATAATACACGTAAGTTCTAAAAGTTTTTTTTTTTTTTTTTCTTTTTTCGCACATAAAATACGGTTGTTGTATTTGCTATTGTAATTTAGTAATACTCGACAATGTTATTTATATATTTTACTGTTAAGTTATTATTACTGTAATAGAATTTAAAAAACAAAGCAAGCAGACTGTCCATTTTATAATTACACACACACATATATATATATATATATAATTATATTACAACGAATAAAAAAAATATACAGGCCATTTATCTGTTTATTTCTTTACCCTTTCTTTACTAAATCAGTTATTTTATTTTTCTTTAACAATATTTTATTTCTCTCTTTTTTTTTTTTTTTTTATTGAAAACATAAAAAGCAAATTGATTATAAAAAGATAATATGATGAAAGATAATATAAATGAAAGATAATATAATTACTATATTACATGGTAATTTTTTTTTAATTTTCATTATAAAAAAAGAAGAAAAAAACCATATGGTAGTTTTAAAAAACCGCACTAATATTATAAAAGTCATACTTCACATAAGCTTTGTAAATTCAGTTTTTACATTTCAGTATCGTTTCTTTAAACATAAAGTCGTAATTAAGAAAAATTATGAATCAAATAAAAAAAAAAATTTAAATACGGTTATTATATATGCACTTGTTATTTGTTGAGTAATACTCGAATATATTATTTTTATATTTTACTCTTGAAGTCTTGTCTTTATTCAAATCCGTCAGCGGAGTCAGACGCAACAGTGTAAATTAACATATTAAAAACCAATAGCCACATTTTAAAACTATTTCTTTTATAAAATACATCTAACATTCATTTGTCGTCATTTTATTTTTTCAGTGTCAAAAGGTTACCTTTACCATATTGCCACGGTAACCATTTTAATAAAAAAAATACTTGACATTTTAGTTCACAACTCACACCTCGATTATAAAAATCATACTATGCATAATTTCTTAAAATTCAATTTTGATATTTCCGAACTGTCAAATCGTGATTTAAATGTGTGTGTATATATATATATATATATATATATATATAGGCCTTTATATATGCAGTTAATGTCTGTAGTGTAATACTCGATCATTTTATTTATATATATTAAGGCTTAACTTTATTCATATCCGTTAATAAAGTCAGCCATAACAATTAAATTAACATATTAAAAATAAGGGGTGGAAATCGATTGAAAGTTTTAATAGGGTTAATCGTAGTTCCTTAATCGATTAATCGGATATTTAATTAGTTTACATTTTTCTTAATATGATTTTATTTAAACGAGGAAATGAAATTCTCCCATATATTTATTTTCAGAAAATGCATAACAGACCTGAAGATAATATAAATACTCTTTTATTCTTTTTCTTAAAAAATAAGAAAAAACAAAATCTGGTGTGTCACTCACACGACTTTCTCTTATCCTGAAATTTAATACTATAAATACAGGTTGCAGATTAAAAGGTAAGATAACGAGTACTGTTATGTAAACTTGTGTTAAACAATTCATATTAGGCTTCTGAAGAGTTTTATATGATAATTAGTTCTGTGTGAGGGGGGCTACCGCCCCCTCAACCCCCCGTTTCATTAATGCACCTGCATTTATATAGAATTTAATTCGGTTATTAAAAAAATAATTCTGTTTTTAAAAAATAATTTATTAAAATTATTATTTAAAAAATATATATTTTATGGTAATGCAGACGATTTCCTTATTAGAGAAGTAGTATAACACGAAATATCCAAAAAAAGTCCAGTTTTATTCTCAATATTAAAAAAAAAAAAAAATTCATAACTTTGTTTTGAATCATCGCGGATCGATGGTTCAACCATTCGTTTTAAAGGTATGGCGAGCTCGTCCCCCCTCCCAGGGGGGGAGACGAGGCTCCTACATACACAATTTTTTTCCCCCCAGATTACTATCTTTATTACAAAAAATATATATTCGTTTCATTTGGTTCAGTGCAGTCTATAGACGTTAAACTCTACTTACCTGCAATTTCCCCCATAGACGTAATGTATTTGAATTCTCTTGGGTGTCCCTATGCACGAAACATTTGCTCCATCTCAACGAAAAGCTTAGTGCAGCATCCCTATATCATACACATTTAGAATACTAAGTTTGGACTTTCTGCTACCATTTGTTCTTGAGATATGCTGATAACATACAGACACACAGACACACACACACACAGACGAACTGCTAAATCATGTTTTTCGGACTCAGGGGAGCTCAAAACATGTAAATATAACAAAAACTCGCTTTCGAAAATTTGACCCAAACACAATACTTTCTCTACCTTATAAAAATAGAGAATCTTAATTTTTTTCTAGTATTAAGAAATCTTGACACCTTTGACTTGACCCTATTGAAGGTTTTCAAATAAAAATTTATTTCCATTTAATATTTATAAAATTGAACTGTGTTAGGTCTGTTCAATAAAATATATATTCAGACAACAATTCTTATGGTTTTTGATACAGTTTTTTTTCAGATCTGAAAACTTTAAACTGCGTTGTTTCAGTTTGCATTTTTTCACGAATTCATGATCTTCAAAATGCTAAAACCTACACAAATATTTGAGAAAAAACCTTTTTTTTTTTTTTTTTTTTTTTTTTCTTTTTTGATGTTTAATAAAACCTATTTAAAAGAATTAAAAATGGATTTTGTAATATCTTTGAAATAAAAATATACTAGAAATA
The DNA here is from genome assembly GCA_963930645.1 of Salticus scenicus. Classification (NCBI taxonomy): domain Eukaryota; kingdom Metazoa; phylum Arthropoda; class Arachnida; order Araneae; family Salticidae; genus Salticus; species Salticus scenicus. The sequence continues at coordinate 232,121,329 of OZ005658.1, forward strand.
AAAATATAACCAAAATAACTTTTCATTTGCAAATTTATACACCGACGTGCGTTTTTTTTTTTTTTTTTTCCCGAAAAGTTAAATGATAAACTTCAAAATAGATTCCTACTTTTTTTGAGGAGGTTCTGTTAAATATCTCAAAAAAATATTAAGTCTTTTCTTAACTATCTTCAGAAGTTTTAGCATTTTGAAGATCTGTATTCATGAAAAAATGCAAACTCAGAAAACGCAATTTAAAAATTTAAAATTTGTAAAATATACATCAAAGCCCATACGCATTGTTACCTGAATATATATTTTATTCAACAATCCTAATATAGTTCACTTTTTAAATATTAAATGGAAATATAAGTTTTTGCATAATACCTTCAGTGGCGCATACTCCAAAGGTGCCAAGTTCCCTTAAGTACGAAGACAAGAAAACAATCGAAAACGCAACTGTATGTGAGTGCAAATATTGTAACGTAACTGAGCATCTATAAGTCAAATTTTTTTTTATTTTATGAAACTCGTTTCTTGGTAAACTTACGTCCAATTATGAAGACATTAATATCAGGAATATTTTGTATTGTTGCCTCTCAATTTTATATATTCTCTCTATTAGGGTAGGTGCTCCAATGATTGGCATGCTCCAGTAATTGACATCTATCCCGAAATAATTAATAAATAAGAAAATTAATAAAATCATATATTTTACACATAAGAATTTTAACATTTTATGTCAAACACTGGAGCATAGGGTGCTAATAACTGGTAAAATGAATAACTAGCAGTGTCAAACGCTGGAACATAGGGGGGCCAATTACTGATAAAATGAAAAATTGGCAGTGTCAATTACTGGAACATTGCGTGGGTGTCAAATAAAAATTCATAAAGAAAATAATTGTTATCAAATGTATATATTTTATTTTAACAAATATGTGGTTCTGAATGTCTTTTATACCATATGTACTAACTTAAGATTTCTAAAAATATTTTCTTATGACTAGAACATTAAAAACATCAGAGATTGCTCTAAAAGTGTCAATCACTGGTGCACTTACCCTATATATTCTTTACACATATACCGTCTTCATCTAGAATGAATAAATATGTAGTCTTTTTTCTAAATCCCTCAACTAGAACTAAGTTTTCCGAATTACGCTTATATGTAAGATAATCAAGTAACTTCGATGGACGAAATGATCGAGAATTTCTAGTCTATACTTTTCTAGATGGTAAAGCAATATTATGAATATTACGAACCCTTTGTATTGCGAGAAATTCTCGTTTGATTTTCTAGAATTGGATCACAAAACAAAATTATAGTTACTAAAACTCGCCTCTTGTGTTCACATTTATTTGCAGAGATTTTTAAATGTGATTGACCCCACCATAATATAGGAAAACGATCTAGAATTGTAATAGGGGTTTTTACAACTCGCGAGCAAAGGGAACTAGAATTTATAAAGATGACTGGAACTATTTTTACTCGAGCCACAATTCAGTTTCTAGATGTCAGTTACAGAATTTTTCTCGGTCCACAAGCAAATGCGTAACAACTTCTTTTGCGAGTTTTTTTTTTTTTTTTTTTTTTTTTTTTTTTTTTTCCACTACATTATTTGATAGAAGCTTTTAAAATGAAATTTAGCGATATATGTTTTATATCATATTATATGTTTATAATATATAAAAATGTAATTAATATATTATATGTTTTTAAAAAAAGTAGGCAGAACTATAATTAAAATGTTTACTTTAGTTTGAAAAATGTAATCGAATTTTAGAAAATTTTAATCGAATTAATCGTACCAATTACTCGATTTAAAAAAAAAAAAAAAGAGAGAGAGAGAGGCGAAGCATTGATCGATAATCATATTAATCCATCCATTAATCGGCACAATTAATCCTAATAATCAATAATAAATCCTAATAATCAATAACCGCACTTTAAAAACATTTCTGTCATCTAATGGAACTAACATTTATCTATCTCCATCTTATTATTATTATTTTTTTAACTTAATTATTATTATTATTATTATTATTATTATTTTCAATTTAAAATATTATCTTTGCCATATGGAAACGGTGACTCTTTTAATTTTCATAATTTTAAAAAGCAAATACTTCACATAACAAAAGTTCATATTTTAAATCTCAAGTTATGAAAAGCCATCTTTTATGATGTGATCCAATTCAGCTTGAAAGCCAGGGAAGAAAAAATTAAATAATTAAATAACACTGGAGAAGCTCGTGAAAAACTTTTCATTGTTCGACACGGACTTTTGTGTCGGAGCTCTTGTGTAATAATAAATGTAAAAAAGAAGGAAGTAGGATTACAATATTAAGGAAAGGCAATTCTAAATCAATATTTAAAAACTAAACAGACAATTTCTCTTTTTATATACCCATTTATTTATTTATGTATATTTTCTTAACTAAACAAACAGTTTATATGTTTAATAATTGGTTTAATTCCTATAATTTTATTTCTATTATTTAAAAACTATGCAAGTTATAGAGTGAAAATATAGAAGGACTTAAACCTAGACTTAAAGAATAAAACTTTTGTACAAAATACTGTCGAATGCCAAAATAAATGCTCACTCTTTTTAACACGCTTTTATTAGCTTCACCTGTATGTTTGTAACCGCTATGGGAGCAAACAAAAAATCTATATTGTAAAAAAAAAAGACTTTCTCTACGTGAACGCTGTGGCTGTGAGGTAAAGCTCCGGGCTACGAACCTAAAGGTCTAACGTTCGAGCCCAGTCAGGGGAGATTTTTTAAAAATGGGTTTTCTTTAATTCTAAATTATTTTTATTAAAGATGTAAATATTATAGTGTGTCACTCACACGATTTTTTCTTACCCTGCATTTTAATAGTATAAAGATAGATATTTTGTGCTTTTTAGTTCAAATTTCAATAAAAGCGTGTTCTTTAATTTTTTTAAAGTATAATATTATTATTTTATTATTTATTACTTTCTGAACGTACATTTGTAAAAAAAGTATTGTCAAAAATCCGGCTTTGAGATTTTGGTGTTTCTACATGTTTTGAAGTCCCCTAAATTCAATTTTACTATTTTTACAATGATGCATGTATGTATTTGTGTATGTACGTGAGTGAACACGATAGCGTCAAAACGCTTCGTTCGAATGAAATGAAAGTTGGTATGTATGTCATAGGTCACCCTAGCACGAACCCTATTGATTTTGATTTTGGTGAATCTAGAACTTATAGTGTTTTTACAGGGACACAAAGAAAAATTGTTTATCATTATCGTCTGTGGGCCCAAATTTTGAATCAATATTTAACCCTTTAACGTTCATTGGCATCTCAGCGAAACGAAACATTTGACATAATTTAACAATTTTTATACAGCAGATTTTTTATTATTTCTCCCTTGTTTTTAATCAGGTTTTAAACTTTTGTTCCTTTTCTGTACTGTAGATAGCAGAACTATTCCAAAATTTAACAAATAATGCTTCAAAGGAAGCTAAATGCGTAAGTCACTTGAAGTTTCTTAGTGTGTGCGGGTGCAAATTGGTGGGTTGATGATGCACTCATGTATAGTTTTTTTCATTTAATGAAAAGCTGGACTATTAGTTTCACCTTTAACAACTTTTACGAGTTTTTGTAATTGATAATGTTTACTTAGAAACTGTTTTATTTATTAAATTAAATAATATTTGAATTTAATAAAGTTAACTTATAGATGTTTCAAACCAAAAATTTCTCGAGAAGGAAGAATGCTAATTTTTAATTTTTTAAATATTTATCATCAGCTACGTGCCTAAAAGCCATTTTTTAAATTAATTTAGTAATTTTTAAAATGAATTGAATGGTGAACGTTAAAGGGTTAAAAAGTAAATAGACAATTTTTATTTTTGTATACACATTTCTTTCTTCCTTTTCTTAACTAAACAAACAGTTTGGCTATTTAATAATGAATTGTAATTAATTTTTATTATTTAAAAAGTATGCAAGTAATAGAGTGAGAATATTGAAAGACAATAAATCCAGTCTTAAATATTAAGACTTTGATACAAAACACCATAAAATGCAAAACAAACGCGCATAGTTTTGTTAATGATCTTTCTTCAACACTCCCTATGTCTGTCGTCTGTCGTCTGTCACTATAAACTGCTTACTTTTTTTTTCTCTCTTCTTTTCTTTACTTCTTTATTTTTCTATTATTTTATCTATTTCTTTTATCTATTATTTTATTTTATTTTAAACTAGAATTATATGTCGTATTTTATCTTGATACTACTTATGTTTCCTAGTTTGAAAACTAAAATGCCCGTGAATTTCTAACCTGTATTTAATATTTTTTTATATTCTCACTACAGTATGTTGAGTGTAATGTAGTATTTCAAGTTTCGTAGAAATGGATTTGCACTGGGTTTAATACCTTGCACGTTATAGCGAAAGAAAATTTCTTTTTTTTTTTTTTTTCAAATTTTTGAAGAAATTTTTATATTTCCACGAATATATGTGCTACTTTTATACAAATGTGTTATAGATAATAAAAAAGTGATATCAAGCATTTTTTCTTTAATCTGTTTTATATATTTTTTTTTTCTTTTTTGTCTTAGAAACAAAACTTTTGTTGAAATATTTGAGGCACATTAAGTTCTTTACACGCTCAAAATTCATGATAATTCGGTAAGGACTTTTTCAGATAATTGACAAAACGTCTGAAATTGAAAGTATAATTTCAAAATTTTACATCGTCTTGTGGACAAGACAATGTAAAATAATGTATTTTGCTGTAATACATTTACATCTAATACATGTCATAGTTTGCATATAGTTTATGTATATCATGCATGAAACTTGAAACTTACAGGCAGGGCAAAATACCCTTTTATTGAAATGGAGAAAAAATATTGCTGGTAACTTTCATTCTTTCAAAATTCTTCTTATTATAAAACGTATCACTATTTATTTTGTAATTATGCTTATAATTTCAAAAATTCTTAAAGTTCAAGGATAATATTTCGTAATTTCACATATTCATATGTTTTGCAAAAGTTGTTAAATTATCATCAAAATCTTGACAACAATCGGAAAGATATCGTGCGACAAATATTTTACTGACAAAACATCTGTTCTGAAATTTTATTAAAAAATTAATAAATAAATAAATAAAACAAAATAATATTTCAAAAGCTATAATAAATATATAAACACTTTCTGAACATTTGTTAAAATTTACAACTTTTAAAACTAATTAATTTTTCAAATATTGTAAATAAAATTGTGGTCATTTTCCGCTGGTATTTTCAACTTTCGAAATATAACCGACCCCTTAAAAGTATCACAATAATTCTAAAATTGGTTTCAAAGTACGACAATTTTTTTAATAGTATTAGCTAGAGTATTTTAGATAGCTAATCTCAGACAAACAGACAAACAGTCACTTTTTTTTTTTTTTTAATTCAGTGGAAAAGTGGCAAAATAAATGTGATGAAAATAAACGAAACTAGTGTGCTGTGATCTACAAACAATTCCCTTCTTATATTTTTCTATACAAATTCCCGCAACACAAATTATTTATTAAAATATTATTTATTAATATTATTTCCCATGATTAATGCAGAAGATTTTTATCTCAGCTAAGTTTAATAATAATGTTCCAATCAAGTCAATTTTGCGCCCTATAGATAACGTCTGATTTATTTTTAGTGCTAAAAATGCAAAACAATACTCATTACTTACTTTTAAATTATCACAGATCTATGATTCAACTATTCGTTGTAAAGTTTTTGATGAATTCTTTTGAAGAATACCCACATTAAAAATTTACACAACCGGGGGGATACTTCCCACCAAAAGGTGAAGCGATCCCCATATACACTAAGCGACAAAAAAAAGCCGCACTGCAGAAAAAATGACTTATACCTTTTTTATTTGTAATAACTTTAAAATTAGTGTTTGAAACAAATAAAACTGTCTTGTTTGCATAATACCAAAGGTATGAAATGATACCTATGTATATTTTCGATTTAATAATTCGCTTTATTGCACTTTACGAAGTACTTTTTAAAAATCTGCATAAAACTTTCTTTTTGAACATAATGCAATAACTATACACTTTGCATTCTATTATGATTTATTATATGAAATAAACAAGTTATATTTTAATATATGAAATAAAATTATTTATTTGTTAGATCTAAGCAATTTTTTGTTAAAAATATGAATTCTGCATTGGGTTAATTCCACCTTTATATGGAATTACTGCATTAATGCGCAATGGCATAGTTTTATACAGTGTTTTAATATAAAGCTCAGAAATTTCAATGCGCCAAATATCACAAATAAATTTTTCTAGTTCTGGCAGAGTTATAGGCTGCAAATTTCGAACCCTCTCCCCTCTTTCCGCCTTTTTATAGACGAAACATTTTCGAGCGGATCGCGATTTTGACCATTTCCATGTCTGGTAAAGAATAAATTCTACTATATCCTTTGTGGTATTTAACTTAAAGTGAAAAAAAGTATGATTACTTACAGAATTATAGGTTCTCATGGGAATGTATAAGAAATTTTGACAATTTGAAGTGAATAAACTTACCACAGACGCCGTGTAGTAAGGTGCCTTATTATCTTCAAATGCTGTTTACGGAAATGTCTAAGATACCTCCAAAATAGCCGGTCAGGCACCACTTTTATGCAGATTGTGTTTTATTTCGAGTTAATTGATCCCTTGAGCATAAAAATTTCCCCGAGTGTTTGAAAAGTTATGCACTTCCGTACCATAATGTACGGAGAACGTGTCACACTGTTTTAAAAGTGCGATTTTCATTAAGTCGGTCACATTTTCGTCTTCATTCTAGCTTTTTTCAACAGCACGAAATAAAGAAAACTTGATTCATCAGAGAAAACCAGTTCAGCCTAATAATTAATTGATAATGTTTTTAAATTTTGGTCAACTAAAGTATTGTTTTTTCTAATTCTTTTCCTTACCCTTAATAACGGCTTTTTTCGCAGATCTCCCGTTCTTTAACCCGCTTTGTTTAATTGTTCCCGCATTGTTTTTGAAGAAAGTAATTTACTATACACTTTTTTAAAATCTTTTTTAAGTTCTGAACATGATACAAATCGATTTTTTAAACATTCGCATTTTAACTTGCGGTTATCTTGCTTGGATGAACAACATGACCGCCTAAAGCCAAATTCCCAGTTTAAACGGCCAAAAAAATTTATATTTTGCTAAAATTCATTTTACCAATATTTCGTTAGCATTTAATTATTTTGCCATCTCACGTATTAAAATATTTTTTGATTTTCATTTAAAAATTAATACTTTTTGTGTCATCGTTAACTGCCTTATTCTTACCATTTTTGAAATAAATTCTAAAATTACAATTTTCCTGACAATTGCATTTTGTTTTTAACACTAGACTCAAAGCTAAAGTGTATGTGGAGGACAACATAGTAAAATTTGTTCGAAAATTTGCTTTTTAAACGATAAAATTGGCGGTTGTAGAAGGCGAAAAGGAAAACATCCTAGTGCGGCTTTTTTTTTTTTTTTTTTTTGTCGCTTAGTGTATATATATTTTTTTTCCCTGGCTGTTTCGTACACACACACACACACACACACACACACACATATATATATATATATATATATATATATATATATATGCATTCGCATTGAAAAGTTAAAAGCAATTCTCATTAAGTATATCGAAATTTTGTCCGATACTGCTACATTAAAAATTATGGAAAAGGGTATTAAAAACTTTTTGGGCGGTTGATTCCCAAATGTAATCAGCTGCAATTTAAATAAAAGTCCAACAAAATATCAAGGTTTTGGCCAAATACAGTTTATTGGTTCGAAGCGTTCACTAAATTTTAAATACAGACACACAGACATACCGACAGACATTTTCTAAAAATGATCAAATCGTGTTCAGGACTCCTCAAAACGTGTAAATCCATCGAAAACCGGTAGCAGAATTTTTTTTTTACTTTTCCAGTGCTTTCTTTTTTTGCATCTAATAGAAAATAAAAAGGAAAGTATCAGTTGCATTCAGACTTATAAAATTAAGATTAATAATTACTTGTCTAACCGACATAAAGCTACGATTGCTAAAGAAAGACCATAAAGGGGTTTCCTAAAGCACAGTCCTATAAGACAAAGGATCTGCTAATGGATTTTCTCGTCCTTACTCTCAGTTCACCTGGACTGTCGCTTGCAATAAACAGGAATTTGCATTTCTCAGAACAAAAGACATGGGGAAGGTATTGTTGAAGACAAATCCCACTATTCTTAAACAGGCGAAACAATGCCTACGAAAGTTAAAAAATTAAGAAAAGATCTCAAATTGAATAAATGAAAACCTTAAAATTCTTCAGAAGAAATTCCGATTGCTCATCTGCAATATTTAATCTAGAGATAAGATCTATATATTATAATCACAAAGACATTAAATAATAAAATATTTCATGTTTTATGCGTATTTATATAAATAGATGTGTCTGTGTGTATCTGTATGTCTGTGTGAACTCAGGAGCTCAACCTACTGGTAGTAGAGCTTCATAAGTTGACAAAAAGTAGCTGGGACCATGAAGGGGTATACTTCATTAAGTGTTTTTTTTTTTTTTTTTTTTTTTTTTTTTTTTTCTGTTGGTTTTTTTCTGTTTCAGCTTGTTCAAACACCATGTTTTTTCATTTCAGTCGTCTCCGTTCCTTAGCAACGCTTACCACCTCGTTATATTATTTATTTTTTATTAATTTAAACTTTATTTCCTTTTCTTTCTTTTGTAATCTGTGATGCGATTAAATAGTTTATATGTAACCATGATTTTAATATGAATGTTCTGCTTCGATCATAGATATAGTAATTTATATAGATCTATCATCCCCATGTTAACGAGCAAAGATTTTTGATGCCGAAAAAGTTTTTTGGCATTAGCCATTAGAGAGTTAAAACTTGAAAATAATAATAGAATAGAATGGTAATGAATTTTAAAAATGCCGAAATATTGCGCGGCTTTTAAGTGTTCTAATAAATATATGAAAAGAAATGGGATAAGTTTTCATAAATAAGTTATATTCAAGTAATTTATGTAAAATATAATTTTTATAATCAGTTGCTTTGTTATTATTATGAAATAATTACTGTCTTCATATTTAATGGAATACTTTTTTAAAATTTTAATATATTTAAAAATTTTATATTAGTAAGTAATATGGAATGCTCAAAATTCTTTAAATATAATTAGTAGTCGCGGAAGTTTTAATATATAACGAGTAAGTTGTGACCACCACAAGACTTTCTTCCATATATAATCCTATACAAATTTACGCGATACAAATAATTTATTAAATTATAATTTATTAAAATTATTTTTCATGATGAATGCAGACGATTTTTATCTCAAAGAAGTATAATAATAATAAATGCCGAAAGAAAGACAGTTTTGTGCAGACATGAGTATACTAGAGTATAGTAAAAAGAAAAAGAAAAGGAAAGGAAAGTTAAAAGAAAGAAAGAAAAAGGGGTATCAGGAGTTTTTCATTCTCTTTTAGTTCATAAATTTTATTTGCTAAATTACCTGTGTGTATTACCGTGTATATTCACTCGAGAAAATACATCCATAAGAGTGTAAAATGGCCGTCTTTCCTTGAGTAAAATTGTACCACTTTTCCCCCTCCAATGATCAATCTATGTCTTATTACTATATCTATGACTCCGACTTTTTTTTTTCCCCTGGTACTGGTATGTATCGATTGAGAAATTCTTTCTCAATCTCATGATATATTTCCCTACTATTTAGATTTTTTAAAATAAAATGTGATATTTCATTTTACTCGTTGCCATTTGAAAATAACTGTTCGTGTGGAGAAAGAAAAACTATCCTTAACTTTAACTTATAAGCTATAAATAAATTTCAGGGGAAATTGCAGCTTACAGTCGGCAGCAAAATTATTGAAACGCTAGCAATAATTCGCATTTAAAAGATGTGCACCTAATACTGTTTTGTTAAGTAAATGTTTATCAAATCATGATCTTAGTCTTTATGCTGTTTATAAAAAAGTAAGCTGACAATAAAAATTAATGATCAAACTAAAACAAAAACATATAAAAAATGTGGATGTGTACTTCAGTGATTTTACTGCCAACAGTAAATATGGAGCAAAAAATTTTGAAATTACGCAGTATTTTAGATAGAGATGAGATTTACATATATCATATAGAAAAAAAAAAAAAAAAAAAAAAAAAAGATGTTAAATAATAAATTTTTTAATATTTTATATCTATTAAGGTAGATGGAAAAAAAAAATCGTCTTATTGAAAATAGGTACTTACCAATCATTGTGGTTTGGCACTATAAACATTTTTGCAAAACATTATTTTTATTATTATTTATATCGTTTTTAATATTCGCAAGAGGCTTAAATTTCGATTTTTCTTCAATTAAGATAGTTTTGTAAATTTGGATGTAGTGTTAATATAATTAAAAATAGATTTGAAAAGAATAACGTAACTTCTTTTTATTTTATCTTTTCACTCATTTAATATTTTCAGTTTCAGCATGTGGCTTAAATGTTGACACTTTTTATGATTTTAAAGTTATTTTCGAGAATTTTTTTTTTTTGGATTGCGAGTTACTTTTCTGGGAAAAAAAGAATAAATATTGGGGGGTAGATTACTTTAAAAATATTTTTTAACATATTAATATTATCCCACCCACCCACAAAAAAAAAAATATATATATATATATATATATAAATATAAATTGTTTAAAATTTTTCAAAAAATAAAACTATTAAAAAAATTTAAATTAAGATTCTAGCGTAGCCTGAAGATGGTATTAAATAATAATATTAATAATAATACGAAATTAACATTTTTTGTTTGTTATTTTTGTCCGATGTCGATGTTTACTATAATAATTTGGGTAGGCGTATACATAATCATAGACATATATAGTAGTATGTTTATATCAGTTGTACAGTTACATTTATATCCAATAAATTTCAGCTTATGATTTTTTTTTTTTTTTTTTTTAAAGATGTTCTCAGATCGACCCGACTCGTTGAAAACTAATCATGTCTTTACATCACCCACAGTGAAAAAAATCAATCACCCCTACCCAAACCCTACTAGCAATATATATATATATATATATATATATATATATATATATATCATTGAACCCGACCTGAACCTAATTCGCAATACACAAAATTTAGGTAACCCGAAGAGTAAGATACGATTTCTCCTAATTCTCCAGAAGTCTAATCTTAAAAATCAAAAGCAATCAAAGAGTTTTCATACAGTACATTAGCAAAATTGATAAATAATATTTATCACAAAAGAAATGGTTAATTTTCTATAGTTTTACAATCAAACTTATTGTAAAACTGCAAATAATAAACTCAGGATGCAATTCAGACATACAAAATTCCAAACAACTGAAGAAATTATTAAAAATGGTAATAATAGTAATAAAAATGTGAAACTGTTTTCTTTAATAATTTTTTATATAGATAAATAACAATTCTAATGTATATTGAAAATATGATCATTTCAAACAAAAATATATGTAATGCAATCTTTAAGTGCAAAATTGTTAGCTGAATATGTCCAACATATTTTTTCCCCTTAAGCTCATTTGTATTCTGTCATGTCTCCCAATTGCTTGACAAGCACTAAAAGCATAAGAGTAAGCTTATAAAAGCAATATGAAAACCCAGCCGTTTTACCTAATTTATTCAAACCATACCTTTAAAGCAAATGTTAGATATGTACCACATGCTTTTCATTTTATTTTTCACCTAAGTTCAATTTCCGCCTCTAAAATATTACTGAATTCTTTGACAGGAGACAAGAAAATTAATTTTTTTTTAATACCCTAGGAACTTGCAGAGTATCGAAATAGTGTTATTGCAAAAATAGACATTGAAACTTAAGCAGGAATTATAACTTTCATTTTAATGGAAATTTTGAATATTTTTTCACAAATAAAAATATATAGTTCGCTTTGCTATATGTATATATAAAGTTTGGTTTCTTTAAATTTGTGTGTTTCATCGCCTGATGATTTTTTTTCACCTTTCTGAGCTTCTCCTACATAGAGAAATTGTTCATTCTTATTGGTCTTTGTGATTTTGGTGATCTTGTGTCTGTTGCTTGGCTTCTACTGCACTTAATGGGTCATTATTGTTCATTACAGGGTTCTCTTTTTTCACCTTGAAATATTGTCCTAGAGTCAACCTTTTTTTCATCAGAGTCTAATTACACGGTCCTATTTCAGTTTTCAACAGGTATTGTTGTACAGTGGATTGGCGTCAGTGCTATTATTGAACTTGTTAATTGAATCAATTTGGGAAATCTTGTTGCTTTGTTTGGCGTGTGTATGTATGTCTCTTTGGTGAATTGTTTGACTAACTATTCTTCGTTCTCATTCTTTGCTTCTACTATCAAAATTATTATATATATATATATATTTATTTATTTAATCTTCATTCTATCCCTACAAACACATCTTCTTTCCTGGACATTTATAGGACATCTTGAGGATGAAATAGATATCTTTAGTATGTAATATGGATGAAAGGGAGATCTTTTGGATGAACTGCGATTAAACGTGTGTGTAGGAATGATATGGATATGGATGCAGAGAGATTTGGAGTTCTGATTATTGAAATTTTACTGCATTAAAATACATGAATGATGTTTTATTAATTAGTTTTAGTTTTAAACCAAGTCAGTAAAAAAAAAAAAAAAAAAAATCAAGATGTTGTCCATTAAAAATATCTAAATTAAAAAGATCTAAATATCTAATAATTTTTATAGCGAATGTTAATGATTATTTTATCACAACTGAAGTCAGGAATAAATAGAAGTAATAATAATAATAATAAAATAATATTGTGAAATTGTTTCATTATTATATTTGGTGAAAGAAATAATAAGTTTAATATATATTGAAAATAAGGCCACTTCTGATATCATAAACTGAATATGTCTAATAATTTTGTTTCGTCCCTACTAGTAATGTGGGCCAGGCAAATGCCCAGTGGGCTGGATATTTATGAAATTGATAATTGCTCGGAAATTTGCTCAAAGCATTTTTAAGCGTCCAAAACCAAACATCTATAGAATTAAAGAGAGAGAGAGAGAGAAAGATTATTTATTTATTTATTTATCTTACATTGACAATCATTTTTAATGTGCATTAAAGCTTATAAATACCATTACAATTATTGTATACAATAAATTTTTAGAGAAAATGTAAATCTAAGACACTTTACTCCTCTGAGGATAACAATGAAAATTTATGAAGCTGTGGAAAAATTAACCAATTTCTTTCGTTTTTTTTTTTTTTTTTTTTTTTTTTTTTTTTTTGTGTGTGTGGGGGGGGGGGGGGATGGAGCTTGGCTTAATCTATGTTATTTATACGGAATACCAAAATAAATTTAGTAATCAGGTTAAATATTGTAATAGAACTTAGTTCATTAGACTGGATATGCAAAGATTATATAGCTGATTTGATTAATATGTATTATCAATAAGCGTTTGTTTGGCAACAATTTAATATTTCTCAGAAATACATAAAATGCCCGGGCATTTTCGGATTTTAGGCATTTGCCCCAATTTAAAAATGTCAGGGAATTTTACATCACTATTTGTATCCCTTCAGTTTTTGTGAACTCTAGACAAAAATTAGAAGAGTAAGAGTAAAATTATAAAAGTAGCATGAAAATTCAGCCATTTTACTTAATTTATCCCTACTAAATCTATGAAACAAGTATTCAATGCCACTTGCTTTTCACTTCACTTTTCCTAAAAGTTCAGTTACCGTCTCTAAAATACAACTGAATTCTTTGGAGTAGGAGACAAAGAGAGTTTCAATACTTGTGAAACTTGTAAAATATCGAGATAAGTGTTATCAGAAATAGACATTAAAAGTTCATCTTAAATATAGCTTTTGTTTAAATGGAAATGTTAAAGAAATTACTATTACATATATTTTTACATATAAAAATATGTAGTTCATATTTCAGGAAGCTTTTTCTTTTATAAATATACATATATAGGTGACTATTTTATCACAAAAGAAAACAGGGGTTAAACTGAATTTTAATTTTTAGGAAATGTTTTAAAGATAAAGAAATACTTTTGAGAAATTCCTATTCGTTTTTAAAAGAAATAAAACGTATATAAAAATTAAAACTTCAGTTTTAACAGTTATTATATTTTATGTTTAGAGCTAACATTTCATTGAAACAGTACATATATATACAGCAATTTTTGAGTAATACTGAAAATGATTGTTCCGGCTTATAAAAACTTTATAAATAGATAATTTCTATTAAACGAAAATTTTATAAGATGTTGTTTTTATGAATTTCAATTTTGTAAAGCCTTTTCACGAAGTTGTATTTTGTAAAGCCATTTTAATGAAAAAGAAATACTTTTGAGAAATTTCTATTCGTTTTTGTAAAGGAATAAAATGTATATAAAAATTAAAACTTCAGTTGTAACAATTATTATATTTTATGTTTAGAGCTAATGTTTCATTGAAACAGTGCATATATACAGCAATTTGTAAGTAGTACTGAAAATGATTGTTCCGGCTTATAAAAACTTAATAAAGAGATAATTTCTATTAAACGAAATTTTGATAAGATGTTGTTTTTATGAATTTCAATTTTGTAAAGCGTCCCTTTTCATGAAGTTGTATTTTGTAAAGCCATTCTTATTTACGCCATTAAAGTGGCCCTAGTTAAGGCGATCAAACGTTCCCATTTGTGGGGACAGTCTCTGCTTTTGGAAGTCAGTTTTTTTTTTTTTTTTTTTTTTTTTTTTTCTGCATGAACTAATTTTCTAAATAAAGCTTTCGTCGCAATTTATAATTTAAAATTGACGATTCTGCTCTTTTTTAAATATTGCTTTTGTCCCCATTTTTTAATTTGAAACTGAAGACAGTGCACTAATTTGTCACCATTTTTCTATAGAAAAATTTGGTCGCCTTACACTAGAAAGTTGTCTCATCTAGAGATTATTTAATTTAGTCTAGAGATTATTTAATTAAAGTCTACAAAATCACATAGATTCTAATAAAAACAGTCTCGTGTGGCGTGTGGCACCCACACGACTTTCTCTTACAGTCGGTAACAAAAGTATCCGAACACTAGCAAAAATTCCTATATAAAAAAAGTAGAGTTAATACTGTTTTGTTAAATAAATCCTTGTCGAATCGTGTTCTTAGACTAAGAACATGATTCGACAAGGACTTATTTAACAAAACAGTATTAACTCTACTTTTTTTATATAAAAATTTTTGCTAGTGTTCGGATACTTTTGTTACCAACTGTACCTTGAAATTTAATACCATATGCACAGATCGGGGTAAGATAACGAGTACTGTTAAATAAACTACGTTAAAAACAACTCAAATTAGGCTTCGGAAAAGCTATATTTGACAAAAAATTCTGCATTAGGGAAGTTACTGCCCTCCTCAACCCTTTCCTCCTTTGGTTATTGTACCTACATTTATATAAATTTTCAATCTGTTATTAAATTTTAAAGTCTGTATAAAATTATTCAGATAACTTTCACACGCACCATTCCTTGAAACTTATCAATCTTGATCAATTTTTTCCAGCAACAAATTTATATTAACTTCAAAGTATAACATTTGAATTGCCTAAAATTATTTGTTTTTAGGTTACTCTTATAAGAGACAGAGACAAAGATACAACGTTGGAAACTTCACTTAGGTAGTCGGGAAACCTCAAAACATGTAAATATATAGAAAATAAGCAATGAATATTTAATTAAAAAAAATATTTTATTTACTATATAAGTATGAGGAATGCATTTCAACTCCTGAGCAGTTTTCTTGGACATGGTAAAATATGAAGCTCTTCCACTAATTATATTCAATTAAAAAAAAAAAAAAAAGTTTTTACTTAATTATTCGCATTCTGTATATCTTCTAAAAATTACGTACACAACACATGTTGCATATAAATATATTTCTATATTAATAACGCACAGCACAACCTGAAATACACTTCCATTAATTTTCAAGTATTGTCTCATGTACTTTTTTTGTGTGTGTGTGTGTGTGTGTGTGTGTGTGCAAGTTTGTAGCCCTATAAACGACAGGTAAATGGTTTTCATAGAATATTCTACACGAAACATGCTTTTATGCATATGAAATATATATATTCATTTCGTTTAGTTTAGTGCAGCCTATAGATGTTAAACTCTATTTACCTGCAATTTCCTCCATAGACGTTATGTACTTGAATTCTCTTAGTTATCCTTGTACACGAACTATTTGCTTGATCTCAACGAAAAGTTTAGTGCAGCATCCTTATATGATACACATTTAGAATACTTTCTGCTATTATTTGTTCTTGTGATATGCTAATAACAGACACACACAGAAAAACCTATAAAAATATGTTTTTCGAATTCAGGGAACCTTAAAACGCATAAATATAACAAAATCTCGATTTCGAAAATTTGGCCAAAAAACAAAATTTTCACTACCATGTATATGGGTAAGAGAAACTGGAAAATAACAATTAAAATATGATAATTTTTTATAAGTTGTTTTAGACAATAGTATTTACATGTAGACCTTATTTTGGATTCTTATTCCTTTTTATAAAGTGGAATTTTCGGAAGGGAACTTTCTACGAAATGAAATTTTGTAAAATGGCTAAACAACCTCAAGGTTTTTTCTTCGATTAACCCCTGTAAATGTTACATTCTTGTGATATGATAGGTGCGGTATTTCCTAACAGTCCCCTCTCATCTGGTAGCCCAATGATTAGCACTCTGACCTTCAGGTGCCGGGTTCGAATCCCAAGTCATAAATATGGATGTTCGTAGTAGTTCAGAATATCCAATTTAAGCTGTAGGTATCCTTATAATAAATATTAATATATATTAAAAAAGAAGAGTAGAGAGGCATTAATCCCAAACCATATCACTACACGTTTTTAACGGCATGCATCACAGCGCGTCAACATCAGTCAAACCCCATGTTAGCTTATAGGAAAATAATCTGTATAGTACTTCTCTAATGTGGACCAGTTACGATTAAATTTTATCTGAACGATACTATAGTGTCGTAAGGTGTTATCTGATTTGTCAACCCAGGCCCAAAGGATAAATTCGGTTGCTAGAGACAAAGCGATTATAAGCGCTTTGTCTAGAGATTTCGTCTACAAAAATTTAATCTAATACACTTGAAATTCATATTTTCTTAAAGAAATAAAAAAAAATATTTTTGTGTTGGAACATATGCTCAAAATCTCATATTTTGAAGTATATTTTGAAATTTTTAAAGCCAGTTAAAGCTAGAATTTAAGTAGAATTTCTGATATGTATGGTGTTATAATTTAATTCCCTCAAATTTTAGGAGACAATTGATTTTCCCTATAACGATAATTTAATTTAATGGACAAAATCTTAATGAAATTTTAATTTAACAGCACCAAAAGTTATTTTCTAAAATTGAAATTATAATGCAAATGTCAAAGATGGATCCCTTTTATTAATAATAAAAATTAAAAAAAAAAAAAAAAAAAAAAACTGAAAATTTTTAGTGATTTTATTTATGAGAATTTTCTGAAAATCATATTAGGTACACGTAAGTGCTATTACGCAGATGTATTGCGCTGGAAAGGCTAATTTCTAAAAATCCCCATTATTGTTCATTACACAATACATATTATTAAATTTTGATTTAACATTAAAAAATTTAACGACCATTAACTGAATCCTTCTTTTCTTTCTATCGTGACAATAATTTTATTCGAAATACTTCTCATTTAAAAATTTATATGTTGGTATTTTCATCTATCTTTCATTTTCTGAGTGTTGCAAAGGTATTAAATTATTCAAATTTTTTACTTCATGTTCACTGCTAATTTGGAACTGACTAACTGTGCTTTTAACTAATATCTGCTTGTTAAATTTTTACATGTGTCTCGTTTTTCATAACTATGAGTTGCCTCTTTTTCAATAATAATTTTTTAAGTAATTTTTGATTCTTATTTGTAGTGGTGAGTTTATTTTGATCTACGTTTCTAAATGGTTATTGGATTATCATTTTTAGTGAGGTGTTTTATTTTGATCTTCATTTTTTCTGGTTTTACTATGGGTGTTTCGGGCCTGTGAACAAAGAAATTCTTAGCTTTTGCTTTCTTTGTGACAGAAAAACATCCATTTTTTAGCATATTTGCATTCTACCAGGCCCTTGAAAACGTTAGAATTCAAATAATTCTTTTTTCTCATTCCAATTTGCTATAATTCATTTAGATTTTAATTTATTTCTTTTTGGTTTGATATGGGTGGTCTTCGTTTTTTATCAGAATAATTGTTTGAATACTGAAATTAAATCATCTTTAAATCTCAAATTTTTGCATGATAATATTATATTACTATATATATATATATAAATGATAGATATCGTAATAAAATTGAATCTTAAAATTTAGCAATTAATAGATACAAAACAATACCAACACAAAAAAATAGAACTGATTATATATGTATATATACATACATAAAGCAGTAAAATACAAACTTTGCATTTACATTTTCAAAATAAAATATTCAAAACTTTAAAAACAAATTTTTTCGAATAGCCATGATTCATTTAACTGTCATAAATTTTCTGAATGTAGAAGTCGAATTTAAAAATATGCATTACATAATAAATAATCAAAGGAATTATTTTCCCACAGGTTACCATGGGGTTTGGCTGACATTGACACACTGCGCAAATTTTCAAAGAAATATTATACAGAAGTGGAACCCTAATTTGAAACTTCTGTTAGTAAGCATCATTAAAGTTAGAATTAGTAAATAACTTCATATAGTTCTAATATAATTTAATTACTGTCTAATTTAGAAACTCACATAGGATACACATTTAGATAACACATTTAGATACTCACATCACATTTAGATACTCACATAGTAATAATAATAAACACATTTAAAATGCTATAAAATATTTTTTCACAAGTTGTTTTAAACAATAATATTCAACTGCTAGACTTCATTTCGGAAATTTTTACAAGCCATTATCTAATAAAAATAAAGTAATAAAAATTAAGCCATTTTGGTAATTTTAAAAGAGATTGCTACTTTTCAACGTATCTAATTATTATGAGACAGCATTTTCTCTCTTTTTTACCGTAAATTTATTATATGTAACCATGATATGATAATACTCACTTCGCACAATAAAACATTTATATATATAAAGAAAGAAAGAAGAGGGGGGAAAAGTAGTTGTACCGTAATAAAAATATAGTAATATTTTTTCATGTTTAATATACTAACAAAAAAGAAATAATGAATTGTTTTAGATGCAAATTTTTTGCATGTCATCAAATGGGAAATTACACAGAGAAAAATAAATAAATATAAGCTGTTTTAACCCCACAGGCAAGTCACAAGTCTTGCCGCCTGCCTCATTCCTTCCTATCTTGTGTTTCTTAAGTTGTTTTTTTCATTAATTTTGATAAGTTTATACGTTTATAGTTTTAAGTTGGGATTTGTTGTGTTACTTTGTTGATTCGTTTGTTTTGCAGGCTGTTAATTAATAGATCTGGTTTCTTTACATTAGTGTATTTCATCCACTGATAAATTTTTTTTTATCTTATTGGTCATTGGTGTTTCAGTGATCTTGTATCTGTTGCTTGGCTTCTACTATGCTTAATAGATCATATTTATTATATATATATATATATATATATATATATATATATATATATATATATATATATATATATATACCACCTCCATGAACGAATAAGTAGTCAATTTCTGAATTCCTAAACTAGAAATATAGATTTACGGCCTAAGAGTATTAGGTAAACAAATAACCTGGATAGACGAAATGATCGAGAGTTTCTAGTCTATACTTTTCTGGACAATGAAACAATATTATGAATATTTGTATTGCTAGTAATTCTTGTTTGATTTCCTAAAATTAAATCATAAACCGATATTATAGTTATTAAAATCCGCCTCTTGAGTTCGCATTTTTTGCAGAGATTTTTAAATAAGTTTTATCCCCCGCCCCCTCACGATAATATACGATAACGAACTAGAATTCTAATAAAGATTTTTAGTGCTCGCTAACAGAGAACTAGAATTTATAAGGATGAAATGGAACTATTTTTGACAGAGACACAATTTAGTTTCTAGATGTTAGTCACAGAAATTTTTTTCAGTGTATATTACTTTCTATTTTTCTGTACGATATTGCTCTCTCTAGTACATTACAGAACTTAGAAAATAAAAAAAAAAATATTTTTTTTCCTCCTTTTAATGTATTACAGATATACACATCAGTTGAAAAAAAAAACTGAAATACAATTCTAATAAGGATTTTTAGTACTCGCTAACAGAGAACTAGGATTTATATAAGGATGAAATGGAACTATTTTTGATAGAGACACAGTTTAGTTTCTAGATGTTAGTCACAAAAAATTTTTTTCAGTGTATATTACTTTCTATTTTTCTGTATGATATTGCTCTCTCTAATGCATTACAGAACTTGGAAAATAAAATAAATATTTTTTTTTTCTCCTTTTAATATATTACAGATATACACATCAGTTGAAAAAAAAAAAAAAAAAACTTAAATACAATTTATTACATTTCTTTTCACGCTATTAATAAATAAGTATATTATCACGAGAAATAACTTTGATCTAGAAATACATGTTTTTAATAAAATAAGGATAGATACATTTACTTAAAAATTTTGGGGTAATTTAAAA
Source organism: Salticus scenicus (assembly GCA_963930645.1). Classification (NCBI taxonomy): domain Eukaryota; kingdom Metazoa; phylum Arthropoda; class Arachnida; order Araneae; family Salticidae; genus Salticus; species Salticus scenicus. The sequence continues at coordinate 232,142,102 of OZ005658.1, forward strand.
TAAAATATTAGCTTTAGAAATGTAAAAAAAAAAAAAAAAAAAAAAAAAAAAATCTTACAGCTAATTGTTAGCTATAAAACAATGAGTATAATTATATTAATTTCTGGAAGAGAAAGAAAATGGTGAAATAAATAATTTGATTACAAAAGTACAATATGCAACTTTTGGATAAATTTACTTTTATTAAAATTATTATTTTTCACTTTAATAATAAAAATAATAAAGTTTTTTTTTTTTTTTTTTTTTTTACTTTTCTAATAATTTTTATTTATTAGATTAAATTTATAATTTTACAGGAATCAAATTATACTTATTGAAAATTTATTTTTCCAACTGAGTGAAAATAATGCCTGGACCGGGAGTCGAACCCTGGACCTTTGACTTACAAGGTCAAGGCCCTACCAATTGAGCTATCCAGGCTAACAACCGGTGCGCATTACTCACTCAGTTGGAAAAATAAATTTTCAATATATATATGATTTTCTTCCCAATCTGTTGATTGTGTGATATTAAAAAATGTACAAATTATACTTAGTTTAAAATAAGAATTTTTTCTTAAATCCATATTTATAATTAATGCAATTTCTACAAATGTTTAAAATATTATAAAATAATTTTATATAACATTTCACATCTGTTTTATGAAGCGCATCATACACTTGTTCTATTTTCTTATGTTTTTTTAGCTGAATAATTTTAGACTTTTTCTACAGCAAAATAAATTTCCATCCTAATACAAAATAATAATAATAATAATAATAATTGTACAGAATATTTAAAATCGAAGAAAGAATACACGGATATTTCTTTTTCTTAAAAATCTTTTAACAGTGTTGGATAAATACATAATTTAAACTAAATAGCAAGGCTTCCTATCGGAACATTTCAATTCCTTTTCACTGAAATTCACTATGTCCTCTCTTAGAGAAATCCCTCTGGCGGAGAAAGGTATCAGTTCAATGCCAGTAGATATTTTTAAAAGCTATATTTGTAACATTTTATCATTACAAAGAAAATAAACTATTTAAAGGTATAAAGGAAGGGATATTAAATTTGAATTAGATTTAATAAGAACGTGTCTATGATTTCATTATAAATCGTACCGTAATTAATTAATAAATAATTCAGTATAATAAATGATTTATAAGGAGAATAAACAGGCAGATTAATTTTGTTAATGCATAATCCAGTTAATAAACGCTTTATAGCAATTTAAATAAAGATTTTTTTTTTTTTTTTTTAATTAATTAATGAACTTCCCCTGAAGTAAAATATGCATATTTATCATAAAACAGAAAGTACAAAAACGACTTTCATAACTATGGCAACAGAAAAATTTGCATGCAGCGTTTCTATGAATTAAAAGTTTTTAAAAGCTCTAATAAATATTATTCAATTATTTCGTCTATGGGTTCCTGAATTTTCAAGATTCTCAGCAGTGCAGCCCCGCTTTACCACCCCTCTCCTTCCTCTTAGTAAAAATGATAATTTGTAACATTAATAGAAATCATTTCTTGTTATATAGTCCTTTTGCCCCATAATATTAGACACTTTTTAAACAACTTAACATATTTTTAAAAATACCCTTATTTGTTTTTATGATATAATATTTATTTTTTAGGTGGATAGATGAAAGAAAAATTATATTTAATTACCCTTTATAACACATACAATCATTGGCAAGTTACATATACTTGGACTTAAATCCATAGAATGTTGTGCAGGCGATTGAATAATGTTTATAACATTACGATAAAGAACCTCAAAAATGTATATGGTGCCCCTGTGCCCCAAATTGTTTAAATAGTCTCTATAACGGTGTGGATTTATAGAAACTTGATATGCATTTTTGACAAGTCTAAAACAATATTAGATAGTCCAATATTTTAGGTTTCCTGTGACAACAATTTAAATTAAATTTATTACCTTGAACAGTTAAATTTTTGCATGGATATCCGAATATTTTCTTAAATTGTAACATTTTAGAATTTTACATCTACTTCAATGCAATAGTTTTTGGTATACAATTTATTTTATTATTATTATTATTTTTTTTTTTTTTTTTTTTTTTTTTTTTTATAAAAAAATATTTAGTAAGACAAAAATAATTCTAAATACTGAAATGTTTTAATAAATTATGACATTGATATATTTGACGTTATACATGTTGTAATATGCAATTCATTTGTTTTAGACATTGAAATTTTTGGCAAGCTTAGAATAATATAAAACATTATAGTGTTTTCATTTTTGTTTTTTTTTTAATATCAACTATTATATAGTAATGTTAGGTAGACAATTAATTCAAAATTTTCTAAACATTGAGATATATATCATACTTATGGAACACAATGTTATTTTTATGAATCTAATGTAAATATTTAATATTAACCCCGATATAATTATTTTTGTACCCATACGTTATAACAGGAAATTAATTGTTTAAAATTTATATATAAATAGATAGATAACACAAACCTGTTGATGTGAAGAGTCCGGTGCACTGAATTTCAATCTTCAGCTGTCCTGATAGTTTATTATCCAATGAAAATTAATGTTAACTGAATAACAGTATTGCTGAATTTCTTGCAGTATAAATAAACACAAATGATGAAACCACGTGTATTGCAAAAATAATTATGTATTAAATTAGCACTGCGTAGCACAAAAATAAATTACTTTCACTTGAATATAAATGTGCACATTTCAGTGTGTTGCATTTCACTTTTTTTCAAATTTTGGGAAAAATTGCCATTCCTCGAGTTTATTACTATACCAACTGCATTTTTTTTTCTTCCTTTAAAATAAAATTAGTTTAGATTCATAAGTATCATGCAGTTTACTTTGATAAATTAGCAAAATTTACTAAAAAATTATACAGCAATTTTCAATTAAATATTCTTGCGGTATAATTTTTTCCGATAAATAATCTTAGTTAATTGAAGTAAATATTACTATTCATTCATGTATATTCAAAATATTTTATAAAAAGCAAAACACAATTATTTGTAACATTGCATATCCATTCATATCTGTGTCAAACTAAACGTTTTCAAAAGCAACAATTAAAAATAATTCTTGCGTATCACAAATAGAGATGTTTATTTCTCTCACAAGAAAAAGAATCAACTTCACGACGTAGATGTTTATCTTTTATATTAACTACAATTCAAACAAGTGTACCACAAGCGAAATCTTGCACACTAAAATTAAAACTGTCATCGATATTCATAACACCTGCCTCTCACATGTAAACAAACAGAAACACACGCCAAAAGTCATCTGCTTGTCGAATGTCGCGGGGTAGTTTTGAGTTCCCGAATTTCCTGCCTTCCGCACTTCACGTGGCTCAGTTTGTAGTGCGGTGTTTAGATTGACAGGCGGCAGAGGGCGCCACGCGCGCGAAGCCGCCCCTCTTCGTTTATTGTGCGGGAAAATTGAGGCATCTTGTCATCTTATTTTCGCTTGAGTTACAGAAGCGGATTAGTGAAGTATGAAGTAGTGTTTTTAATCCTGCCGGTAATTTTTGTTTGCGAATATGTTTCAAAATATTACTACGAACTTTTTTCTTTTTCTCATTTAAGTGTGATTTGCGTGTTTTATTGATGGAAATGAGGCTGTAAAATTAATTAATTTATGGAGAATAATATAACTTTTAAATCAATAAATAAAGGAAATAGAAAAGAGAAGGAATATTCTTTCATTCCATATCTCATATCATATGCCTTAATCCTATTAAATAATAATGATGCCCATTAATTCAAAAGGAAAAAGAATTTACAAATGATTATGTTAAAAAATAATGACTCAATAAAAATCAGTAAAAATTTCCAAACTGATTTTTAAAAAAATATTCCTCTTAAAAATGAAAATTAAAATTTCTAGATGAATTATTAGCAAATTGCAATTTTCTTTTCAGAGTATATTTTTTTATTACAAATCCCCTTCGTCCAAGTATATATATATATTTTTTCATTAATATAAACTTAAACAAATGTAATGAATGATATTTTCTCTCTGTCTTTCTTTCTCTTCGCTTCACTTCCTTCTTTCTTTCCTTTTTTTTTTTTTTTTTTACCTCTTACATATATATACATATAAATATAAATTTTCTATTTTACACTTAAGGCTCTTCCCACCCCATGTTTTTTTTTTTTTTTTTTTTTTTTTTTTACTTAGTTTGAAAAACTCAATTTAATTTGAATAACTCAACTCAATTATTCTTTATATTATTTAGTTTGAAAAACTCAATGAATTGCTCAAAATTTCTTGAAACTTGAATAGTTAAACTGGAAAATTGTGATAATTTTAATTTTATAAAATCATATATTAATTATGGAAAATCTTAATATATATATTTGGATTTTCTCGCCAATTTGGCACTTGTTAACATTATCCCTGAGAACTGATATTTTACTAAAAAGTGTTTCGGGTCAAATAGAAAAAAATTAAAAAGTATGCATATCAGATTTCAAAAAAAGAAAAAAAAAATCTCCCATTTAAGGGACACTCTATCATATATATGTGTGTGTGTACATATGAAAACATTTTCAAGAAATTAAAGATTTAATTGTGAAAGAAAAGATTAACAGAATCCCCCCCCCCCCAAAAAAAAAAAAAAAAAAAAAAAGAAAGAAAAGAAAGCATACAACATTTAACGCTCTTCAGGGGCATTAATTAAAATATTGTATGCAAATATAGATGAATTTTTGTATATCTATAAACATAAAGCAAAAAAATTATAGACATTAATGTCCGATTCACCTATACAATACGAAATAAATTGGACAGAAACGCAAGATAAATGCAATTAAAAGGTGGTGATGATCAGGACCAGATTAATGCACGATCTGACTGGTATGTGGCCCAGGGGCCCTTGAATTGATGAGCCCAATTTTTCGTTTTCTGTTAAAAAAAAAACACACACACACACACACAAAAAGCAGTTTTTGGAGACTGCCGATAGAAGTGAAAACTAAGTAACTTGTGAATTGTATCGTCGAGCTATTAGATTTATTCGAATTACTTTTGGTTTGCAAAGAAGTGTTTATGATCTGTAATATATGATTCGGCACAATATTTGTAGCTACCCATATTAAATGAACTAAGCCTTATATTAGGTAAAAATATTGTAATACTAGCAGGCTACGCCCGCTTCGCTGGTCGCTATATTTAAATGAATTTTCGAAAGAATCGAATTAATATTTATTTTTTTTACACCGCATTATAGACAAAGATTAAAAAAAAGAAAAGAAACTGAAATTGCTCCAAACCTCGCTTCGGGTACCAGCTGTTTACGGCAGCTCTTTTCCCGCCCGCATTGCATCAGGTCTAGGTTTCCCATGCCTGCAGGAAGATCTTTCCCGGGCACTTGATCTGGATATTTATCGACGACAGGTGGGATCTGTTACTATTTAAGAATTACGATTTTAAAGATGACTGTATCTCAGCATCTATTAAATATTTTAGTTTTGAACTATGTATTTTACAGCCCATGCTATTTAAACTATATTACGATTTGATTCCGACCAATGTAATAAAATAAAATAAAATAAAATGTAGATTAAATATATATATATATAAACAAATAAATTTTAATCAATTTAATCCTTTTTACTATGTATACATTACCATTTTTCCCGATAAATGCAGTAAATAAAAAAAAAATGAATAAATAAAAGCTTTTTCTTTTAAAGGAATTAACTAAAAAATAAAAAATAAGAAGTTGTTCTACTATAAAAAAAATTAAACATAACTGTTATAAATACGTTTTTAAATTTAAAACTAATTATACTTAATTTTTTCTACTGCATTACGATTTATTTTCAATAAATATAACAAATAAAAAAAAAAAAAAAAAATCGCCTTCAAATGAATGAATTAATAAAAAATAATTTGCGTAATAGCCGTTGCTAAGATACGCAGACGATTGAAGCAAAAATTAAATCTATGAAAAATGAAGCATTAAAGGCAATATTTAAAATCGAAAAAACATTAATTTAAAAAATTCAAATTCGAAATTCGAAAAAATCTCGATGAGGTGCACACCTGCAGGGTCCCAGGTACCTATATGCCAAATTTGGAAGCTCTGCGATCAATAGTGTGAGCACCAGAGCGCAGACAGACACACACACAGACACACAACACTTTATAGAAATTTTACTTCTTAAACTAAAATGAAAAAATTTACTGAAATATACATTTTTGGGTGAAATAGAGGCAGAATTTGACTTTTTTTGAAAGAGTGGTAAAAAGTATGAAAGTGCTAAAAAGTGTTGTACCAACACTGTCTCATATGTTCATAAATGTATTTTAATGCATCAAAAACTTCTACTTTTTTTTTTAGTATTGTAAAACATGGATAGGAACCTGAATGCATATTGAGCCCTGGACTCATTTTTTACTTGATGGCTACAGTCAAGTTCGTTGGAGGTAAACAGGTGATTCTGCTCACCGTAGGTTCTAACCTATCCAAGCCAAGTCCTTGTGTTGATGACGATATGATAATGCTAAATTCAGGAGAAAAACTGATTCATATATGACTCGGATAATACATGGTAAGCGAAAAATAACTTTTTTTTTTTTCCTTCCTAAAATATTGTCAGAATAAACTTTTTTTTTTTTTTTTTTTTTTTTGCGCACATATAGTTTATTAGATACCATTATCTTTCCAAAAGTTATAACTCAATGTGTACTCTGGTATTTTCCATATACTGTCTGAGGGCCGTATTCACCATTAACTTCAACTCCCGGTTCAACGCAAAAACTTGGAAAGCGTCTAAAAGCAGGGTACAGCTATCTAGCAAAATTTGGCACGCTGTTTCTGACATTTAGCGTGAAGGATTTCATATTATCTTTGATTGGTTATTTTCACCTAAAAAATCTGAAAATAACTATACCGCTAGATGGCTGAAACAACACGGCAAAATTTGCTGAAAATTTGCACTCTGCCTTCATACAGTTTTCAAATTTTTATCTTCAACCGCGAGTTGAAGTTATTGGTGAATAACAGCCTTAGACTGTTATTCACCAATAACTTCAACTCCCGGTTGAACATGAAAATTTGAAAAGCGTATAAAGGCAGGGTATAAATTTTCAGCAAATTTTGCTGTGTTCTTTATGACATCTAGCGGTATAGTTATTTTTAGATTTTTTAAGTGAAAATAACCAATCAAAGATTATATAAAATCCTCAACGCTAGATGGCAGAAAGAGCGTGCCAAATTTTACTGGAAAGCTGTACCGTGCCTTTAGACGCTTTTCGAGTTTTTGTATTGAACCGGGAGTTGAAGTTAATGGTGAATTCGACCAATAACTTCAACTCCCGGTTGAACACGAAAATTTGAAAAGCGTATAAAAACGGGGTCAAAATTTTCAGCAAATTTCGACGCGTTGTTCCTGCCATCTAGCGGTATATTTATTTTCAGATTTTTTAGGTGAAAATAACCAATCAAAGATTATATGAAATCCTCGACGCTAGAGGGCAGAAACAGCGTGCTAAATTTCTCTGGAAAGCTGCACCCTGCCTTTAGAAGCTTTTCAAGTTTTTGTATTGAACCGGGAGTTAAAGTTAATGGTGAATATCGCTATTGTTTGCTATGAGCTTTTTCAAGAACTCGGTAGGAACACCATTTATGACTTCACAGATCCTACTCTCAAGTTCGCCAAGAACTTGTAGTTCACTGCGATACACTTTAGTGCATGGAAAATATCAGAGCACACATTGAGTTATAACTTTTGGAAAGATAATAGTATATAACAAACTGCATGTGTGCAAAAATTGACTTTATATACGCAATATTTTAGAAAAGGAAAAATATTTATTTAAAAAAAAAAGTTTTTTTTTTTTTTTTTTTTTTTTTTTTTCCAGACATAAAATAAATATACATATTAATTAATTTATTTTTGGCATAAATTTGTGTTTTTCTTTTTAATAATTTTAAAGTTAAAATTTGTTTATTATTATTATTTAATATCTTTTGAACCAATTATCCTATTGAACTAAAAAGTACGACGTTATCTAGATTTTACCCTGATTAATAAGTGTACCAATTTTTGATAAAATCTAATTATCCGGTCAGATTAAATGACAAACTTTCAGCTTTATATATTTAGATAAAAACAAAAATGTTTGCCCGTTCATTCAAGGGGATAGGTAGAAATTGGTATTGACATTGTCGGAAAGAAGCAGATGAGTTGTCATATTAAAAACAGGGAGTTATTTTCCGTCCAGCTTGTACTAATGATTATTATCATTATTATTATTATTTAATGCCTTTTGAACCAATTATGTTATTGAACGTTAACTAGATTTTTCCGAATTAATAATTTTGCCAATTTTTGATAAAATCTAATAATCCGGTCAGATAAAATGTGAAACTTTCAGCTTTATATATTTAGATAAAAACAAAAATGTTTGCACGTTCATTCAAGGGGATAGATAGAAATTGGTATTGACGTTCTCTGAAAGAAATAGTATGACTTGTCATATTAAAAATAGGGAGTTATTTTCCGCCCAGCTTGTACTAAGGATTATTATTATTATTGTTGTTGTTGTTGTCATTATTATTATTTAATGTATTTTGAGCCAATTATCCTATTGAACATTAGCTAGATTTGTCCTGATTAATAATTGTGCCAATTTTTGATAAAATCAGATAATCCGGACAGATAAAATGACAAACTTTCAGCTTTATATATTTAGATAAAAACAAAAATGTTTAAACGTTTATTCAAGGGGATATATAGAAATTGGTACTGACGTTGTCTGAAAGAAATAGATGAGTTGCCATATTAAAAATAGGGAGTTATTTTCCGCCCAGCTTGTACTAAGGATTATTATTATTACTGTTGTTGTTGTTATTATTATTTAATATTTTTGAGCCAATTATCCTATTGAACGTTAGCTAGATTTGTCCTGATTAATAATTGTGCCAATTTTTGATAAAATCATATAATCCGGACAGATAAAATGACAAACTTTCAGCTTTATATATTTAGATAAAAACAAAAATGTTTAAACGTTTATTCAAGGGGATATATAGAAATTGGTACTGACGTTGTCTGAAAGAAATAGATGAGTTGTCATATTAAAAATAGGGAGTTATTTTCCGCCCAGCTTGTATTAAGGATTATTATTATTACTGTTGTTGTTGTTATTATTATTTAATATTTTTGAGCCAATTATCCTATTGAACATTAGCTAGATTTGTCCTGATTAATAATTGTGCCAATTTTTGATAAAATCAGATAATCCGGACAGATAAAATGACAAACTTTCAGCTTTATATATTTAGATAAAAACAAAAATGTTTAAACGTTTATTCAAGGGGATATATAGAAATTGGTACTGACGTTGTCTGAAAGAAATAGATGAGTTGTCATATTAAAAATAGGGAGTTATTTTCCGCCCAGCTTGTACTAAGGATTATTATTATTACTGTTGTTGTTGTTATTATTATTTAATATTTTTGAGCCAATTATCCTATTGAACGTTAGCTAGATTTGTCCTGATTAATAATTGTGCCAATTTTTGATAAAATCAGATAATCCGGACAGATAAAATGACAAACTTTCAGCTTTATATATTTAGATAAAAACAAAAGTGTTTTGTACGTTCATTCAAGGGGATAGATAAAAATTGGTATCGACGCTGTACCTGTCATATTAAAAATAGGAAGTTATTTTACGCCCAGTTTGTACTAATGATTTGATAGAAATTAGTAAACTTTACCATAGTAGTAAAATAATAATAATAAATAAAAATAAATAAATAATACTAATTTTTTTTTTTTTTTTTTTTTTTAATATATTTTCACGAATTTTTAGAAGTCAAAACAAACAAAAGGAAAATGGAACTTCCAAAATGTCAGCGCAAATGTTAAACTTTTGCTTTCTTGAAATGAATACATTGTAGTATTTATAGGATTTTTTTTTTTTTTTTTTAAGTCTGAACTAATAAATTAAAAAATGAGCCATCCAAAATATAAACAGGAATCATCACATTTGCTATCACGCAAAGTTTAAATCAAATATATATTTTTATTTTTAAAAGGTATTGTTGCATGGACTAATAAAGGTAAACTATTTGAAATGTATGCGCGAATCAGAAGTTTTATTATCACGTAAAACTTGCAATTAATGTATTGTATTAAAAGGAATTTTGAGGTCTTACAAATTACAGACTTTTGCAATGATGGGAAAATATGACTGGGATTTGCATTGTTGTAATTTTAGGAATTTTTATGATATGTGCGGAATAACGGTGTTTTAGTTATCACACAAAATTGGCATACTATAATATTTTCAAGAGTTTTAGAAGTCCATGGTAAAAAACTTTTAACAGGTTTGATTTTCAAAATAAGTTAGTGTTTATAATTTAAATTTATATTCAAGAAGTAATATATTTTACCATATTTTTATTAACTTCTATTCCTGTTTGTTTGTTTGTTTGTTTGTTTGTCCGGTACAAATCTTGCAATCTATTTTTAACTAACTTCCCTACTAGCTAAGATATTTGAAACTTTCACAGTAGCTCAGAACCCGGTGACAATACTTCGAAGTCAGATTTTCGAATTAGTTTTCTTTTAATTAATTAAAATATGAAAATAATAAGCTCCTAGTAGCAATAAAAATAGTCATTAAAATATTAGCTATAATTTAATTGTTGCCAAAAAAAATTTACGAGTTCATTTTCTTTCGACATAAAAATAAATACATTTAATTAAACTTGAGCGTTAAAAAATTGTAAAAAGTTAAATTAAGCATCTGGCAAAAATTGACGTCATTATCACTTTAAAGATTTTCTACACATTGATAAAGTGCTAATGTAGTTCATGATGCAAATATATGTTGTTCTGAAAGGATTAATATTTTATTTTTAAAATCAACTTTTTTTTAAATTCAAATTTCCCGTAACTCTTTAACCAATCACATTAGAACGTCCATCTTTGGAATATCGATAATAAGTATTTTCTCGCCAAAAGTCACCAAAAAAGTTGCCAAGGGCAAAAAATCGTCAAATTTGGCGCCAAATCCATTACCTGCCTATTGGAGCTTTTTAATGCGTTTTAAAAGGAAAATTAAGCTATTTTAACGCAAAAAAGAGCTGGAAATGCAGAAAATTGACATTTTATCTACTTACTAAGCCTCTTTGAAAGAATTTATACAAAAATAAATACAATTAATTAATTTACAATTTCGTAACAATACGCATTGGTAAAGTTCAAATGTAGTTAGTTCTATAGCTATGATTCAACAGAAAATTTAAAAACATGGTTTATAAAAAGTTTTTTATCTTATAATTATTTATTTTTCTTACCTACCTATGCATGATGGAGAAAGTGTCATTTCGGTCAAATTTTGAAACTAAATTTTTAATGTATTTATGTTTTGAAGTCACCTGAATCTGAAATTCGAGTTTTTGACACGTTGAGCGCCACGCGAATTCTTAAGAAAATCCCCTTCAGGCCACGCGCGTTGCTTAGAAACGCGTTATGTTTACCGTGCTTCAATAAAATCCATTAAAATGCCTTAATGATATCCTGTAATAAATAAAAACTAAGTGAATTTTAAATTAATTTTCAGTAATTACTTAAAACCATGTAATTTTTTTAGTTTTATATCACATTTTACACTATCAGCCACCGGTGGTTGGCACTGCTTTATATCACAGTTTACACTGTCAGCCACCAGTGGTTGACGCAGCCTAAATGGAACACAGATATAGTAATATATATAGATCTATCATCCCCATGTTATCGAGCAAAAAATTTTGAGGCCGAAAAAAAGTTCTAAAATCAGCCATTAGAGAGTATTGAAAAAAAGAAGAAAAAAAAATGAATTTGAAACTGTATCTGGAGTTTTTCATTCACCTTTAGTAAATAAATTATTCACAAATTTTATTTACTAAATTATCCGTGTTTATTCCTGTGTGTGATTTACTCGGGGAAAAGCAGCCATTAGAGTGACTTTTCCCGAGAAAAAAGGTATCACTTTTCCCTCTCGCTGATCAGTCTATGTCTTATTACTATATCTACGAAATGGAAAGTTCAGTGTCAGCCACCGATGGCTGACTTGGCACTCAACGTGTTAACGGTTGATTGTTGATACATGTGTGTATGTCTGTGAATCTGTTTAACTTAAAAACAAATAATGGCAGGAAATCTAAACGGTATTCGAATGTACCAGAAACTTTTTGTTTAAATAGGGCACATTTATCGTATGCGGGAATATGCAAAAGTATTTATATATTCTGTTCATATGGGCGAAATTTCTTGTTGGTATATTTTAACAACTTTAAACTGCACTACATTAAAAAGAAATTGACATTTATTTTTTACATACATGAAAGCATGTTTCGCATACAATATGGAATGGCAACTATTAATATTTCGTTTACAGAGACATATAAAATAATACTAATATGTCAAAGCTATTGTTAAAATGGTTCAATGTGCATTCTGGTTGTGTTATATATATATATATATATATATTTTATAGTGCTAAATTTAAATACATTATTTCGTTGATGTTTATTCAAAATGAATTAGAAATGAACCACCGAGCCGACGGTTTGAAGTAGATTCAGAACCATTACGAATATCCATGCCTGAATCGGAATTCGAGCCTTGTACACACTGTTAAAAATTTCTGTAAATTTAATGTAAATATTTATCCAGAGTCTCTGTAAATTTACAGTAATTCTTAGTTAAAAGTGAATAATCGAGATTTTCAATCTTTATTCTTTATTTTTACCTAATTTTATTATTTAATTATTTAATTTAAATTAAAAATGACTGTTTCTACTTTAGAAAAAGCATTCCAAGTCCGAAATATATTCTCACCAGTAATTAATTAAATTAATATTAGTTATTAAAGTGAATATATAAAACAAGTTTTTTAACATCTCCGTTTATTTTTCTCTGTAATTTTACTTAAGACTTAAGATAATACATTACACAGAGTTTTCTGTTGAAATTTTTAACAGTATATGGCATTCACAATAATTTGAAAAAGCATATTGAAACTCAGAAATGAAAGATTGGTAAATTTATTTTATATTGGAAAACAAGAATTTATTGTAAACATATCTACATAAACAAGACAAGTAATCAATACTTAACTAATGACATATGAAAAACATTCACTTAGTTTTTTGCTAAAATTTTAATATTCGTCAATGCAGCCTATTTTCGTTCAGCTTGTTATCAGTGGAAGTGTTAACGGATATACGCAGTTAAGTTCATAAGATAAACATCAGAATATTCTGTATGGTTTCTCTAAACATTCATCTCATCTATTATCTCGCAAATGTTCACAAATAATAAATATTTTAAACTGTTCTCGGAAAATAATTTAGAGAAACAGCAGAAAATTCAGGAATGTATCCTTTGTAATTTTATTTATTTGTAGAGGGCCAGTGGGGAATATAGAACAGTCGGGAAAAATGGAATACCGCTATATCTCACTTGCACGGTGCTATAACTTATCGTCAAACGCCTTCGCTGGGCCTTAAAGTCCGGTTTCCACTGACGGTGGGTTGGAGCGGTACTATTCAGAATCTTTTGATGTGGTCAACCGGGCTCAAAACCCTCGAACGTGGTTGGAAGTCCCTGGCTCAAATCCCCAGCTGAGATAATTGAGGGGCCAGAGGCAGATATCTTTGTCAATTTTGCATGCTTTCCTTTGAAGTAACTGCACAATCTGATAAAAATGGGCTACAACTGATGACAGGACATTTGGCTCTTTGTGTCGGAAGCGTGATTAATGACTTTTTGAACCTTGGTCTAGAACTCGCAGTGGAAACCGGCCTTGAGTGGCGTTTCCACTGAGGTAGGTTGGAAGTCGTTTCGAGCGGTGCTATTCAGAATCCTTTGATGTGGTCAAGCGGTTGGAGAAGGTTCAACCAGTTGTTTCGAAGGGAGAAAGTGCCTGGCTCTAACCCCCAGCTGAGATAATTGAGGGGCCAGAGGCAGATATCTTTGTCAATTTTGCATGCTTTCCTTTGAAGTAACTGCACAATCTGATAAAAAAGGGCTACAACTGATGACAAGGCATTTGGCTCTGTGTGGGAAGCGTGATTAATGACTTTTTGAACCTTGGTCTTGAACCTCCAGTGGAAACCGGCCTTAAACCCTCGCCCGCTGGGATAATTGAGGGGCCAGAGGCAGATATCTGTTAATTTTGCTTTAAAGTTATTCCAACAATACATCCGGAAGCTGGGATGCCACTAGGCTATATCATAGTGATGACATTCGCCTTTGAAATGCTTTTATCATTCTAAATAAAATGAAGAAGAAAGAGTATTGGGAAAATATTGTTTTTCTGTAATAATGACTATAATTTACAATCTGCCGCCGAAGATCAGCAGCCTCCCGCACTCTTGATAAGTCAGTGATTTACGAAATATTTAACATTCAAGGAAAAAAAGAGGGGGGAGACGGTGGTCAGTTGAAAGTATTCTCAAACATTGAGTTTTCTGTTTTCTCACGCATTGTTTACTACTTTTATGCAAGCTTCTTTCCAAAGCTCTCCAAGAAAGAGCGATTATGTATGTGATAATTTTTTATAAGACGAATTTTTTATTCAAGTTAAAGGTCATCAAGGTAAGCACTAAAACTATTTTGATATTTTATTTCCATTTAAATATGAACGGTATTTCACCTTGTGTCAGTGAGAATAGCAGTTTTTGTGTCATACAATTTCTTTGATTTATCAAGATTCAAACTTTTTTTGGAGGTAATAGTATTACGAATTCTGTAGTCTATTTACGAAGCAGAAAAACGAGTGAAAACTGGTGTCATTTATGGTAGGGAAGTTGAATTAATTCGTAATCTGATTCCCGTGAACTTATTTTTACCGACAGGTGATTGATGTTGATTTATTCTTCAAGATGGTGATTCGGGTAATATGGAATGCCAGCTATTCCATATTATTTAAGATTTTTGTAAATCTTGAAAGTTGATAATTTTTTCAATACTGTTTACTTTCAATAATACTTTCAAAGTAAAATGTCTATATTGCAATCTAATATTATTATTATTATTCATGATTTTCTGTAAAAATAATACCCTATTCCATATTATCCTTTAAGGGAATGTGTATTCCATATTTCCTTTCATAACTATTCTGTATTATCCGGTTTGTCCATATTTCTCGAAAAATACTTTTTTTTTTTTTTTTTCCCCTTCTTAACAAAATATTTTGCATGTAAACTCTATTTATTGTAACCATGGAAACACATTAACAATGCTTGAAATTTTGAAATAATCGAATCCAAAACTATCTAAAAATACTTAAATTTATTAAGGTGAATTGGAATAGAAATGGTATCCGCGTTTATAATGATCGATAGATGGCGCTTTTTCAGATTTTGTTGTTAGTAAATATAATAGCCACGTATATTTATTATTGTTCTATTTGTGTTACTACTTAATATTCGTCCTATAATTTCTCCGCCATTACATCATGGAAAATTGATTGCTTTTAGAAAAAATATTTCAGTTTATTCAAAGTTCGATCGGAAGTAGATATTTAACTGAAGCTGAACAAATATTAGTTTCAAATCATCTGATTAATTCTTTACTTCCATTAGCCGCAGCAACTGAAATTTTAAATTTGTCATTTGGAAATAAATGGAAGTTTAATTCTGGATTTCTTGATTTTTGGAGTTACATAGTGGCCCACAACAGTAAGTGTTATCTTTTTTACCGGATTTATTAATTTTTATTCAATAAATGTATGTGAAACTACATCGGCAAGCAATGGCGTATCGACGAAAGTCAAAAGCTATTCATGTTAATTGTAATTTCACCTTAGCCCACCAGAGGGCGAGCATTTCATTACATTCGCGGATTCCATATTCGCCTATTTTCTTCTACATTTATATTTACATTTTAATAGAAATTCATATTACGATATTGAAGTTATCGGAGTTTTGTCTATAAAAACTGCAGATTTTGTGGAATTAAAAATTAAGTAGAATATACTTAATTATTAGATTATGGCTTCTCTATATGAATCATACATGTTTAAAGGATTAAGTGTATAAAAGTAACATCATCCAGCTTTTCATGCTGATAGAAATTTTAAAATCAGCCTAATTATCGAAATTCTTTATTAAACCTAAAATTAATGTATAATCCCCTAATTCTTTTAAGTAGGTTTTATTAAACATTCCAAAACTATATTAAGTCTTTCCTTAAATATCTGCAGAAATTTTGGCATTTTGAAGATCACAAATTCGTGAAAAAATGCAAATTGAGTAAACGCAATTTAAAGATTTCAAACCTGCAAAAAATATATTAAAAACCATAAGATTTGTTGCCGGAATATAAATTTTTTTGAACAAACCTAATATAGTTCAATTTATAAATACTAGCTGGCTTCACCAGCTATCTGGCCAGAGAACCATGAAAATTTTTACCAAAAAACATTCTCCAATGGCGCCAATCGTAATTTGTTCTCTGTAAAAGTCGCATAATATTAAAATGTTAAAAATTAAATCAAATCTCTAGTAATTCCTCATAACGTAGCTCTAGTTCAACGTAAAATACGCTCAAACCAATGAAAATCAAATAAACCAATCAAATCTCTCGTCATTCCTTATAACGTAGCTCTAGTTCAACGTAAAATACACTCAAATCAAGGAAAATGAAATAAGCCAATCAAATCTCTCGTAATTCCTCATAACGTAGCTCTAGTTCAACGTAAAATACAGTCAAATCAATGAAAATCAAATAAACCAATGAAATCTCTCGTAATTCCTCATAACGTAGCTCTAGGTCAACGTAAAATACACTCAAATCAATGAAAATCAAATAAACCAATCAAATCTCTTGTAATTCCTCATGACGTAGCTGTTGTTCAATGTAAAATACACTCAAATAAACCTATCAAATCTCTCCTAAGATTCTCCACTCTGCGTCATTATAGAAATGGGAAGTTTTATTTTCATATTTTTATTAATTAAAAGATAACTAATCAAAAATTCGAAAATCTGTCATGTGCACAATGACCCTTCGGAGGGCACTTTTGTTTTAAATCACGTGACTGTCCGAGCTACTATTTTCGAGAACAGTGAAATATATATATATCAAGAGACTCGGCAGAGTCTCAAGTGACGCAAGCGCAAAAACAAACGAACGCCACGACACTCAGCGGAAACGGAAAAACGAACGAAATATATATACACAAAAATTGCACACTTAATAAATAGTATAAGATTAAATAGAAATACAACTTTTTATATGGAACCTTCAATGGTGTCAAATCCAAGGCGTCAAGTCCCTTTGAAGGATCTATATAAGAAAGCAAACAAGAATTGTAACTAATCACATTGCTAATGACATACATGCAACTTTCACCTAGTTCCACTTTTATAAAAATTTTGATTAAAATTCACCAAGTAACCTATATAAAAAGTATTTTAATCTCTTTCTTTCGTTCGTTAATAAGAACAAATGATGTTTATTTTTATTTGTATATTTATTTATTATTTTATGTTTTTTTATCTCTTTAACTTATTCCTTGTTTAACCTTTTCTGTGGTGTTTATAATCGTCACATTCATCATGTCGTATGAAATATTTCACAATTTGTGGTCAGAACATTAAAAGAATCAGGTTAACGACTCGCCAAGTTGAATTTCAATAAAGGAAGAAGATCTACTACTCACGATTAATAAAAATGTAACTTTAACAATTAATCGATTCTTCTTGGAGTTTTTATTTTGAATAATTGATATCGTTTAAACGATTGAGCTATTGAATAATTACGGTTCAAAAGGTTAGACATGGAAGTGATTAGTTCAAACGTTTTCAGCAGCTCCGTCTATGAATATGTAATATGGCGAATTCAGCCAAGCCTGTCAAATTTTGGCAAGGAGAGGTAGGAATTTGACAGCAAAACCAAGATCTGCATGCTAATGACTCGTTTTGGTTCCTGTAAAGGGTATTTGGGAGACTTAATTTTTCAAAACATGTTTGCATTTCAGACATATATTAGTTGACTTTTGTAGATTTAGAGAAAATAATATGATTAACTTGTCAGCTTGTTTTTCCTAAATGACCAAAAGAAAAAAAAAAAAAAAAATCTTGATATAAGTCATGTCATACCGCTGGGGATTATTTTTTTCTTTCTTTCTTTCTTGCTTTCTTCTTCTTCTTCTTCGTCTTCGTCTTTGGAAAAACTTAAAATGATGCTGATAACCAAAGTTTAAAATCCGGTATGGTATCTTCTAAATGTAAATAACTTTCTAAATTTATTTAACAATAGAATACATTTTTAGTTAAGCTAAATTTAATCTTATCATCTCCAAATCAGTGTAATATTTTAAAATATTATAACAAATAATTAGAATTAAAATTGCGCACTGCATACAACTTAGAAATCCTCTGGATAAATTCGTTGACCAACTTGACCCACCCCTTTGTTTACAAATAGTAATTATTTTAAAATTTCAAATCCATATTAAAAGTTATACTTATGAACCGATTTTCTTGAAACTTGATATATTTATAGCTCATCAACGAAAATTTTAGTCTCAACGAAAATTTTTAAAGAACTTTATCTGCTATCGTGTTTGAAAATAGTGGTCACTTGAAAAGAACAAAGAAATCAATAAGTAAATCAACATACTCTTCCAACAGAACCGAAAGTACTTTCTTTTTCATCTTCATCTTCTTTCTTTCTTTTGGAAATGTATGATGTTGTTGGTAGCCGAAGTTCAAAAGTTTGTACAGTATCTTCTAAATGTAAATCACTTTACCTATTTATTTAACGATAGTAATGCTATAACTAACAATATGATTCCATTTTTTTTTTTAATTTTTACATGAACATTTATAGACATTTATTGTAAGGATGTTAATGGTGTCCTAATGTTGAAAAAAAATTTATATTTAAGGAATAATTATTTTAGTTTTGGTGAATATTGCTTTTATAGTTTTTTTTTTTTTTTTTTTTTTTTTTTTTTTTTTTACAATTACACAACGAAATGTTCTTTATCATTATGGCTTACGCTGAGAAAAAGAAAAAAAAAAAAAAAAAAAAAAAAAAAAAAAACGCGTCGCCTTCATCTAGAACGAATAAGTAGTCATTTTCTAAATCCCTAAACTAGACATATAGATTTCCGAGCTATGTGAATAACGCACGTGAACAAGCTGAATAGACGAAATGATCAAGAATTTCTAGTCTATACGTTTCTATATGGTGAAACAATATTCTGAATCCTTTACACTGCGAGAAATTCTCGCTTGATTTTCTAGAATTGGATCATAAACCAAGATTATAGTTGCTAAAACAAGCCTTTTGTATTCACATTTATTTGCTGAGATTTTTTAAATAATTTGTACCTCTATTGTATAGACAAACACTCTAAAATTCTAATAAGGGTTTCTAGAACTCGCTTTCAAAGGGGACTAGAATTTATAAGGATGACATGGAACTATTTTTACTAGAGCCACAATCTGGATTCTAGATGTCAGTTACAGAATTTTTTCTCAGTGTATGGGCCCAAATTTTTTAAAGTGCGATAATGTCTAAACGCCTTATTTTATTAAGCTGAAAATTTATACACATGCTATAGGTCATTGTCGCATGAATTATGTAGATATATATTTTGTTGTATCCCTTATAGATTTTTACACGGATACAACGAAAAAGTCTTTATCATTATGATCTAAGGGTTCAAATTATTAAAAGTGCAATAGCTTAAAGTTAAATAATGGAGAAAAGTACTCAAGCTATAATTTTCCCTTTTGTTTATTTAACAACTTGCCTTACTTCAATTTATTTATACAACAGTTGCTTACTTAATTTCCGAAAAGTCGAGTGGAGTCACTCCAGATTTTTTTTAAAAACAAATTCTAAAAAACTTGCAATCTCAGAATTTGACTTTCACTGATAGTGCAAAATTTATTAACTTATACTATTACATTCTCTTAAACACTAAATATATATATATATATTAATTAATCGTGATTAAAATTTTGATTAAAAATTATGTTTTAGTAAAAGAAAATTTATATACATAAAGTATCGTAGGTTGGATATTAGGCAAAATATAAACAAATAAAATAAGTTGTACACAGCATGACTGGTTAGGACTTTTCATGTAACACCAACCCATAAGAAAAGTATCTCATTAGATATAGAATAGTGTATATTATAAAATATCATTTAGGATATAGAATAGTGTATGTATATTATAAAATATCATTTTAGTTCATGAAGAATAAGTTAATATGCATCTGTAAAATAAAAAAATAAAATAAATAAAAAAGTAAATATAATAAAATATTTATTTAGAATCTATATTAAGTTACAAAGATTTTCAGTTCAAAATAAATACTCAGAATTCTCAATGATTATTCCATATTTCTATTAATATTAACAGCTTTATTTCGCAATAAAATCTAAGAATAAATATGTCCGCTTAAAATATTATAAATAATCTCCCTAATAATTAATTAACACAATAAAATGCATATAGAAAAATTTTTACATCTTCATTTATATTTACATAATGCATAATATAAATAATTTCCAGTATTATTCCAGATGAATATTTTTAACAGTAAAAAGAAAAATTAAATGTATGTAACTACAGTTTTACCACCACGCCCACGTATTTTTGTAATGACTTTTCCACCACTATTATTCAGTTCTGCGTCAAAGATGGTAGACGTGAGGTACCAGGTTCTATTCCAGATCGCGCTCGTCGGCCTAGCTGTTCGTAGTTTTCCGTAGTTTACTCCGAAACTTGCGTAAATACGGGCTAGGATCCCTTAGAAAGACCTTCACGAAAGGCACTCCCCTCAGGTCTAGGACCTCAGTGTAGTCAATCGGCCTTCATCCCAAACACCAAACACACCACCACTATTATCTTAAAATAGTTTTTTCTCAAATATACAGTGTGCATTTAAAAAGAAACTTATTTTAAGGTAATAGCGGTGGAAGAGAGTGCTTTTAAAAATTTGGGCCGTGGAAACCCTGAACTCTACTTTCTTCTGTACTTCATTGTTATAAACAAATTCTCAAAAACTTACATATATCAAAGAATTTGATTTCTGATTAAAACCCAATATATAAACTTACATTATACTACAAAAAGTTTTTTTAAATACAGTAAAGCCCCGATATCAGAGCCCCGATTAACCGAGTCCCGGGTTAACCGAGGTAGTCCCGAAAAGGCTACATCTTGGAGGAGGCTTGGGTTTTGACAAATTGGGTAGATGACTTTGACAAATTTTACAATGCAGTACTATATTTTATAATTTTTATAAGTATGTATTGTATTGCATTTTTAACTGACTGCATTTAAATGTGTAATAAATGTATTATTCTACTTCACTGACATATGTTTTCATCCATTTTAAACTTTGCCGGATGGTTCCTCCTCGATTTACGACAGAGTCCGTGTTATCCGAGGTACCCTCAGTCCATATTATATCGGATAAACGAGGTTCTACTGTACAAAGTAATTTTTATGTTAATCATGATTAAAACTTTGATGGGATTTTCTTTCTTTTACTTTTTTTTTTTTTTTTTTTTTTTGTGCGTGTGTGTAAGAAAGAGAAAACTACCTTTTATCTTCAAAGCACCGTAGGTGGAATATGGGTAAAAGATAAATGAATAAAATATTTATAAACAGCAGGACTGGTTATGAGTAATTTATATTACTCATTATTTGAAAGACGATGACCATCAGATGGTGACCTCGCACTTTACCATATTTTTGATTTGCCTTATGAACTCACTAAACAAATTTGTTAGTTTATGAAAATAGTTAAAATGATGATGAATTCATAAGTACATGTCGGAAGGCAAAGAAGCCTTATAAAAAAACCTTATTTATCAGAGTTTGAAATTTGAGGCAGACGCCGGTATTGTTTGCGGGGAACTGCAGATCAAAAGGTTAAGATATTCATTAGGAGAAAAATCAATTCTCTTTTCTATAAAGAACGTATTTAGGTCACCCATAATACAAAGCATGATTTAATAGTCGCCTAAAGATTAAAATTTGTACTTATTTAGCTATATGTCATGGCATAAGAAAATTGATTGATCACACTTCCTCATAGCGTCCAAGTCTCCTAATATCGGTGGAGGACTAAGTATTATTGTTTGTTATTATTTTTTTAATATTATTATTTTTTATTGATTTTTTTTTTAATCTATTAAATACATTGGAGATTGTTATTAGAAAAAAGTGGTGCTAATTCTTTCGGTAAGACCTTAAAAGTTGGAATCAGTGAATTTTTGTCATAAATATACTCTGTTTCTTGAATTTCGTAGATAAATTAATAAAGAAATTTTACATTCTTATAAAAAAATATTTAAAATGACCTGTATACACACACACACACAATTTCAACTATTAGCTTCAGCGAAAAACTCGAAAATATACAGAAAGGAAAAAGAATATAATCTAGACGTAATTTATATTCTTTGCGGAGAAACGGAGGATGAAAACAGGTAAAGATTATGAAACAAAGAGTTATTGTCACACTTAATATAAATGCAAAGGATAATTTTTATAATTAAACTTTTGTTATAAAATGTATACAGCAGTTAAACTGAGTGAACTCATTAGAATCCAGTTTTTGCATGTGGACGATTAAAAAAAGAAAAAAGTTCAAAAAACCTCCGCCAGATGGCGCTTTGCTTGAAAAATGGCAAATTTAACACATGGAATAACATACAAATGATATTAAAAACTTTGAACTAATCAATAAATGCTCAATTTATGAGTCCCGTATGCTTCATTTGTTCTGATGACCTTTTATACATACAAAGCGACACTTAGCAGAGATGTTTAAAATAATTTTTAATTCCTTGAGGGCATCTCTTTAAACGTATATGTATCGAATTTGGTAGCAATTTTTTCTACTGTTTTGGCTACGGGAGAAAACTTATTACGTAAGTTTAGTTACAGTATAACTACCCTGAATAAAAAATCAAATCTTCAAATACAATTTGTTTACTTTATGACACAGGTCTGAATTAGAGTCCTGCATCGAGTCGGACTTGCAGTAATTTTTGACCCATGCATTCACCAGCATAAAAATTTTCTTCGGAAATTTAATCTTCGTCAATTCAATCTTTTGAATGCAGAGCTGTTGTTGTGGGGTTTAAGGCCGAATGACTGCACTAGGGTCCTAGACCTATGGGGGGGGGGGATTGCCCTCCGTGAGGGGGGTCATTCTAATGGGCCCTAACCTGAATTTAGGAAAGTTTCTGAGAAAATCACGGGAAATTCTGAACGGCTAGGTCTAGGTACGACCTGGGATTGAACCGGAACTTCCAGTCTGCCAGCTTTGAGCGCAGAACCTCTCGGCCACTGGTGGGGCCCTTTAAATTTAAAGATTGGATGACATTATCTTCCCTCATGATAATTTAAAGTAACATGACTCATAACATCTGTTTAAATTACTATTTTGCATATATCAATACTTAACGTTTAAAACGTCATACGCGAAAATTAGTTTTCTTCGAGTGTATATATTTCCTTCCTTATTTTACTTTTTTTACTTTTTTACTTTCTTCTATATTCAATAAAAGAAAGTATTGGATTCATAAAAATTTTCAACCTCGGGTTTTTTGATGGGTTTACACGTGTTTAGAGATGTAGAACACGATTTGACCTTTTTTAGAAAATATCTGTCTGTTTGTGTTTGTGTGTGTGACAAAATTTTGTGGCAACTGTATCTCAGGAACTACAGCACAGAATTTCAAACAAATTGGTATGCAGTTGCACCTTGACATAAGTTAGTACCTATCAACTTTTGGTAAAAATTGTCTTACAGGTTGAGTTGCCATCCCGCTTTTTCTAAATTTTTAACATGGTGGTATAAGACAAAATTTTATATAAATGTGCATAAAGATAATTATTTTTTAATAATCATTATGAAATCTAAAAGAATTATTTATAATAGAGATAGTCAATTGGGGGGAAAATGTATATGTAGGAGCCTCGCGTCCCCCCTCGAGGAGAGTCAATTTTCATGATGGGTATCTTTAAAAAAAAACTCGCCAATACCTTTAAAACGAATGGTTGAACCATCGATCTGCGATAATTTAAAATAAATTTATCGATCTTTTTCATTTTTAACAAAAAAGAAAGTAATATTGAGAATAAAATTGCCCTTTTTTTTTCTTTTTTTTTTTTTTGGGGGGGGGGGGGATGTTATACTACTTTCTAATATGGAAATCGTCTGCATTATCATGGAAGATAATTTTTTTTTAAATAATAATTTTAATAAATTATTTTTACTGAGTGAATTTGTACAGAAATATATAGAAGAAAGTCATGTGGTGGTCACAACATTCTAGTTATATATTGGCAAAATATTTGGAACAATTGAATTTTTAAAAGTAAGTTTTAATACATTTCAAAATTTATTATATTATACACTGGAGTTTTGTTTATAATTGGACATATATGCAAGTAATTTTTCATTTCTTTTGTGTTCATACACTATCTACCAATAAGTACTGGGACGCTTTCGAATTTAGAAGTTTTGTCAAATATCTAGAAAAGTTCTTCTGGATTCATCTTGAAACTTTAGTAGGGTAAAGAACATTTTATACCTCTTCTATTTCAGCAAAAATTGTGTCCTGAAAAGAAAAAGGGGACTGGTAAAAAATTAAACAATAATCAAAATGTTTTAGATCATCCTGTAAAAAGTAAGCTTTAAATGCGTTTTGATTGTAGCATGTGATTATGAGGATTTTTCTTATTATCTGTATAAATTTTTATGAGGCTACCATATATTCAAGGAGATGTAACTTTTTTTTAATTGAAAAAAAAAAAAAAAAAAAAAAAAACTTTTTTAATTATAACACGTTGGATACACTGGTCAAAAAAAAAAAATCTGTCCTAGCCATGTTGCTGGGTGATCCTAGAGGTATTTTTCGTGCTGATTCCGAATCTGGGCTCAGATTTTTTCTATCACGTTTAGTCTCCTTTGGACAACCGGATTAAACGGGGCTTCAAGGGGGTTTCAGCAAATAAATCGTGAATTTAAAAAATGGAAGAAAATGGGTACTTAGGATTTTCTTGCATATTTAGCATCTGGCAAGTCCTGGTGGATTTTTTTCCACCAAGCCTTGGCGCCGTTAGTGATGAACACGGTGAGCGTTTCCACCAGGATATTTTACACATGGAAAAACGGCATTAAGGAAAGTTAGCAACATGTCAACAGATTACTGCTGGACACTGAAAAGGGACTTGCCAGGTGCTAAATATTCGAGAAAATCCTAAGTACCCATTTTTTCACATTTTTTAAATTCACGATTTATTTGTTTAAACCCCCAATTAATCCGGTTGTCCTAAGGAAAATAAGCGTGATAGAAAAACTCTGAGCCCAGACTCGAAATCAGCACGAAAAATACCTCTAGGATCACCCAACAACATGTCCAGGACAAAAAAAAATTATTTTTAAATTCACGATTTATTTGCTGAAACCCTCTTGAACCCCCCATTTAATCCGGTTGTCCTAAGGAAACTAGACGTGATAGAAAAAATCTGAGCCCAGATTCGGAATCAGCGCGAAAAATACGTCTAAGATCACCCAAAAACGTCTCTAGGACAAAATCTTCGTTGACCAGTGATATTAGACCCAGTGCAAAACCATTTATAAGAAATTTGGCATACATCATTATAGACATAGCATACTGCAATCAGAATGCAAATATATTAAATATCTTATGAAATATGAACATTTCTACTAAGTAATTTTTAACTGCACATGCGCTAGCTTTTTTAAAAATTTCATTTTTATAATTTAATAGCCAAAAGTATTGCGCAACTTATACGAAAATCCCAAAGAAATAGCGTGTAAATTCAAAAAGTTGTGAGAGATAGAATGAACATAATTCTCAAAAAAGAAAAAAAGGTAAATGATAGGGGGTTTTATCAATATTTATTTACGATCCATGAATACTGTATTACTATTGGGCATTGATTGAAACAGAATAAAAATGTGAGTAAAACCCCTTATAGTTTAGTTTTTATTTTGAGAGAACTGAAATTCTGTTCATTCCATCTCCATAACTTTTTGAATTTACACGATATTTGTTTGAGGTTTGCATATAAGTTGCTCAATACTTTTGGCTATTAAATTATGCAAATGAAATTTTTTAAAGCAAGCGCATGCGTAGTTAAAAATTATTTAGTAAAAATTCTCGTATTTTGTAAGATATTTAAAATTTTTGCTTTCTGATTGCAGTATGCTGTTCTAATGTATTACGCGAAATTTTCCAAAAATGGCTTTGTACTGGGTCTAATCCTCTACGCAATATAATTAAAAAAGTAAATTATATTTTTTTTTTTTTTCAGTTAAAAAAAAAAAAAAAAAAAAAAAAAAAGTTATAACTCCATGAATATATGTGGTAGCCTCATAAAAAGTGTATGATTATGAGAATAAAAATGTGATTAAGAGAAAAATTCTCAGAATCACATGCTTCTAAGGTGTGGCGTTGCCATTCTGCTTTATCTAAATTTTTAACATGGTAGTATAAGACAAAATTTCCTATAAATGTACACAATGAGATTTACTTTCGATGAATTATTATGAAATTAAAAATAGTTTGTTATAATATGAAGGAATCAAATAAGAAAATATGAATGAATCAAATAAGAAAATAGTTTGTATATGCAAGGGGGAGGGGGAGGAGAGGGGAAATTTTTCAATATGAATCTGTTTCAGAAAAATTTCGCCAATACCTTTAAAACAAATGATGGAACCGCATTGATCTTTGATAATTTAAAATAAAGTTATCGATTTTTTAATTAATAATAATAGTAATAGTAATAATAATAACTGAGCAAGATGTCATTTTTAGCTGCAAAAAAACGACTTTCTTTGGATATTTAGTGTTAAACTTTTCTGGTATGAAAATCGTCAGCAAGATAATTTTAATGAATCTGGAAGATAATTTTAATGAATAATAATAATAATAATAATAATAATAATAAATTATTTGTTCTGAATGAATTTGTATGTAAAAATATAAAAGAAAATTTAGTGATGTCCACAACATATTAATTTAAGAGTTAATTCGCTGAAAAATCAGCTCAATAATATACAGTCGGCAGGAAAATTAGTCCAGCGACTAATAACATGATTCGACAAGAATTTATTTAACAAAACAGTATTAAGTGTACTTTTTTTTTATATAGGAATTATTGCTAGCACTCGAATAATTTTGCTGCTGACTGAAACTGCGTTTTGTGTAATACAATTTTAATTCAATTCCTTATGGAATAAATATATACCTAACTGTACTTAATCTCTAATTGGAAGCAATAGGTTCAGATTGGATTGCATGTCGAAAGTCCTTTTGTAGGTCGAAAGCAGTTAAATTACTCGACTCGCGCAGGACTTCTAGCAAAATATCTTTTAGTCTGAAGATAAACATTTTGGTAAACAAATTTATTCTTTTTTTTTTTTATGAAAGTGGTTAATATGATAATGGATTCCGAAGTGAATGTTGAAAAGTTAGAAACCATTCTTCAAAGAAAAACATTATTTATCAGAGTTTGAAATTTGAGGCTGACATCGGTATTGTTTGCGAGGAACTGCAGATCAAAAGGTTAAGATATTCATTAGGCAAAAAATCAATTCCTTTTCCTGTGAAGAACATATTTAGGTCGCTCATAATGCACAGTTTCATTTAATAGTGGATTTTCTGTTAGAAAAATAAAATTGCTACTTATTTAGCTATACGTCATGTTATCAACAAATGGAGTGCTGATACTTTTTATATTTTTGTAAACAACTTTTGTAAACAACTCTTTTATTTTTGTAGACACTAGGGGGATCTGCCCCCTGCTCTCCGCTCACCAACCCCCGACTCACTTTACTTATTAACACATGCAGAGCTCTGCCCGCTTATTCGCTGTTTTCTTTCACTGAAAAGGAATATTAATAGTGCATATAACAAGACAAAAGCAGATAATTATTATGGAAATCCTCATATACAATGTCAAATTGAAATATATAATATTTTTATATTTTTTTAATAGAAAGAAATTCATAATATCTAGACCATTTTGCATTACAGCTTTAGTATATGACCATTTTTATTTATTTTTTAAAACCTTAGATCCGGACCGCGGTACCCCTTCGTAATTGGAAGATTGCTTGTTCGGTTCTCGAGCCGGCCAAAGACTGTCGTGTACACTAATGGTGGCTGATGCACGTAAAATATGTCGTGTCCGCAATATCCTCCATGTTCCCATCAAAATTATACCTCTGGGGGGGAGGGGGCACTGAAGCGGGGGATAATCCCCTTCGTGAAGGACCAAAATTGTAGTGGCATGTCTCCGGAAAATCCGTAGGGGTGTGTCCCAGACCATCGCCAATTATCCATAGCACATGGTGCGACGTCAAACACAACCTACCTACAACCATGGATCACATTTTAATTTTCCCGTGTAAGAAAGGTCCGCGGTAGTCCAGTCGGTAGAGCGCCGGCCTCGTAATTGGAAGATTGCGGGTTCGGTCCTCGAAGACCGTCGTGTACACTGGTGGCTGGTGCACGTAAAATCTGTCGTGGCCACAATGTCCGCCATGTTCCCATAAAAAATTATACCTCTGGGGGTCACCGAAGCGGGAGAGATCAAAATTGTTATGGCATGTCTCCGGACCACCTCTAGGGGTGTGTCCCAGACCGTCGCCAATTGCCCATCTGCGCAGCACTAGTGCGACGTAAACCCAACCATTCATCCCTCCCGTGTAAGAAAATTAATTTTCTAAAAGTAGAGGAAAAAAAAGTTGATATTTATTTTCTTTCTTTTTTACATCCATGGTTTAGGGCTGCGGTACCCTAGTCTGTAAAGCGCCGAGCACGTAATTGGAAGATTGCCGATTTGATACTTGAGCCGGCCAAAGACCGTTGTGTACACTAATAGTTGCTGGTGCACATAAAATCTGTCGTGACCGCAAAGTTCCCCATGTCCCCCCCCCCTCTGGGGATCACCAAAGCGGGGGGGATCCCTTCCGGGAAGGATCAAAACTGTGATGGCATGTCACCGGAACATCTGTAGGGGTGCGTCCCAGATCGTTGCCAATTACCCATAGCGCAATACTGGTGCGACGTTAAATTGAACCAACCTACCTACCTACCTACGTACAACCATGGATCCCTTCCGGGAAGGATCAAAATTGTGATGGCATGTGACCGGAACATCTCTAGGGGTGCATCCCAGACCGTCACCAATTACCCATAGCGCAGTACTGGTGCGACGTTAAATTGAACCTACCTACCTACGTACGTACAACCATAGATCATATTTTAATTTTCCCGTCTTAAATGACTTCATGACAGAAGAACAACGTCGCTGGGGGAAACTTTCTTCAAAATGCAAATGGCAAATAGAGTACCTTCTTAAACTTGTCATTTTTAGTTAATAATTTCTTTAATTAAAATGACAGAAATTTGTAAGCAGCTGAAATGTCTTCCTTGGAGTATTCGGAACACATTGATACCTTTTATGACGCGAAGGACCCTGCCCTCCGCTAGAAGATGCCGTCGCAGACAAAAAAATTTGACGCCAGTGACAGTAACTATTTTTAATATATATAGAGAAAAATTTGCTTTCCTGACGATATTAAAAATATCATATATTGAACCTGGATTTATTACGTCAGTGAAACATATAAAAATATATAGGGAGAAATAACACGTAAACTATTTTAAAACAAGTTGCTCTAATAATAAAAAATCTGATGTGGGCACCACATGACTTCCTTATACACTTTTAGAAATATACATAATGATAAAAAACATTGACATTGGACCCGAAACAGTTGGCTAAAAATATAAAAAAAAATGAATTATCACCGTGTTCTGAGCTTTTCTGAAAGTTATCTAAAAACCGATTGCAAGATTTGTACTGGTAACGCTGACGAAGGCAGCAGGGACCCGAAAAAATTGGCTAAAAGTATTAAAAAAAGGAATTTTACCATGTTCTGAACTATTCTGAAAGTTTCAAATGTCTACCTAGTCGGGAAGTTAGTTAAATAATTTTTTGTTGGACCATATAAACGATGCCGAAGGCAGCAGGGACCTGAAACAGTTGGCTAAAAGTATTAAAAATATGCATATTCACCGTGTTCTGAACTATTCTGAATGTTTCAAATGCCTAGCTAGTCGGGAAGTTAGTTAAATAAATTTTCTGTTGAACCATGTAAACGCTGCCGAAGGCAGCAGTGACCCGAAACAATTGGCCAAAAATATTTTAAAAATGCATTGTCACCGTATTTTGAGCTTTTCCGGAAGTTTTAAATGTCTAGCTAGTCGGGAAGTTAGTTACAAATCGATTCCAAGATTTGAACTGGTAACGCTGCCGAAGGCAGCAGGGACCCTATACAGTTGGCTAAAAGTATTTAAAAAATGCACTTTCACCGTGTTCTGATCTAATCTGAAAGTTTCAAATGTCTAGCTAGTCGGGAAGTTATAGTTAAATAAATTTTCTGTTGAATCGCATAAACGCTGCTAAAGGCAGCAGGTATCGGAAACAGTTGGCTAAAAATATTAAAAAAATGCATTGTCAACGTTTACCGAGCTTTTCTGAAAGTTTCAAATGTCTAGCTAATCGGAAAGTCAGTTAAATTGCAAGATTTGTCTAAACCGTTTTTGAGTTATTACCGTTTTTTGATACATTATGGCCAAATTTTTGTCATTATGAACCTAATTTTCTTAAATATCTCCAAAACGGAAAATCATAGAAAGTCCAAAAAGGGAGGTGCACAACTAGATGTTATAACAAACCTATGTACCAATTCTCTACGTCCAACCGTTTTTGAGTTATGCGACATACCCACACACAGACACACACACACACATACAGACGTCACGAAAAATCGTGTAAAATCCCTTATATCTCTAAAACGAGAGCTCGTGTTAAGATGACACTTGCAGGTGTGCAACTAGACATCATGAACGTCACACGTATAAATTAGCAACATTCAGCGATCATTCGTTTTCGAGCAATGTGAAATACAAAATCCATTTCGCAAATCGGGATTACTATACTTCCTTTGAAACCTTTGGACGGCCCCTGCCTGCCTGGGCTCGGCCAAGCTTAACGGGTTGGATGCCGTCCGCCGGAGCGAATAAATCGCCAGATCACCGCATGGAAGCTGCTGGGCAGCAATGTAACTAGACGCCAAAGCTCAGAAAATGCAGCACGCTCCAGATGTTAAGGAATTTGGAATAGGTGCACTAACTAGCTGAGAGTCGAAATAACCGGAATTATACAAAATTAAACTATTTTGAATTTAGGCAGGGAGAAGAAAAAAAAAAGAAAGAAAAAAGAAAAGAAAACGCTGGGGGAGCCGCTGAAGTTAGTTGAGCACACAATAATTAAAGCCGAAAGAGGAGGCCATTTGAAAAGGGGAAGGGGACAACACTTATGATTTGAGAAAGACGAGGGAGGAACAATCAGATTATAATTAAAAAAAAAAAAAAAAAAAAAAAAATTACGTGAAGCCACTGGGGGATGGAAGATAGTTTTGGGCGCATAGCGAAAATTTTCAAGTTTTTGAAGTGGCAAGGCCTAATCCTAAATGGGAGGGAAATTACTATGCGCAAGGAGGCAGAATGGAGAAGAGAAAGAGGGACCATCGCATTTTTGATCCACCAGGGGGGGATGGTTTCCCGCGTTGGTAGCCCGACGACTGCTAAACGACCCCATCGAGCACTTGACGGTGCAGCACAGATTAACGAAGACCAGACACCGCCACACCCTCGTAAAAAAAAAAAAAAAAAAAAGAATAAAATAAATAAAATACAAATGATAATAAATAAAAATAAAGTAAATAAAAATAAAATAGAATTAAAAAAAAATAGAATAAATTAATTAATTAAAGTAGGTAAGTACTTAAATTAAAATTGGTGCGGGTCAAAACTTGGTGAGTACCAAAAAGAAATGTGACAGGAAATAGTTCTAGGCTTAACAAGGAAAGTATTACCCCTACAATTGAGAAAAAAAAAGTGCGTGTCAAAACTAGATGAGTACCAAAAAGACTAAGTTTCCGGGATTTGTATGTTGTGCGACCTGTTATGTCCTGCACTCTTGATGATATTGAACAAATCCGGCAAAGGTAATTAACATTATGGTTGCTTTTTGACACGCATTCAAACCTGTAACATTAAAAGAAGGTATTGACTATACTTCCTTATACTTTGTATAAGGAAGTAAAAATTAACGCATGTGATTTAAACGCAGATTTTTCATAAAAGCGTTGTAATTTAAATACTTTAAAATGTTTCCCTTATCCTGATGTAATAAATTGATTTTATTTGTTTTTTAGATGTTTAATAATATTCTCAGTCATATTTTCAGTGAAGAGATAAATTTTTGAAATTTTGAGCCAGAAAACTTTCTGTATGTAGAATAATTTTGCTTTTTTACTTGACTAATATATTTTATTTGTTGTGAAAATGGTAGTAGAATTTTCTCTTATTTTAATCTACTGTCTTTTCTCTATTTGAAAGAATATGTTTTGTCCGTTTACCCTACGTTTCAAAACAAAAAAATTTCCAACAAGTTGTATTGAATACAAGTAACAGTTGTATTTAACCCACATAGTAATTATAGTTCCATTTAATGGTTCCAAGTTTAATGGTTGTGTTTGATTCTTTTATGTATTTATTTTATTTATTAATTTTATTTATTCAATTTTATTTATTATTATTTATCTTTTACTAATATGCTGATATAAATTGATGCTATTTAATTTTAAATATTAAATAATAATTATAAATTAGGATTCGAAAATTGAATATTTTTTTAGAGGGAAAAAATCCTCTCTAGGAATCGAACCTGCGACCTAAGAGTTAACGAGCCGATTCCTTGTCCCCGAGCATTCCCGGACAATTTCCGTATGGCCATAGTTAGCTCAATATTGATTTCATTCTCGCTTTCTGAATTTTAATAGATTTTAAACAAAGATAAATCATGAAACACCAATGATAAATCATAAAACACCAACTACACTCGATTACAATATATTATGAATTAGATTCTCACTTCAGCTTGATTAAATTTGGATTAGTAACTTCACTGCTTTTATTCAGTTTAAAATGCAGAATGAGAGAAGAAAATTGACTTTGAATGAAACATGTCGGGTAAGCATTTTCCAGGATTTAAAGGGATTGTCATACAAAGAAAACGTATTGGAAATTTTTGTAATTTTGTAATTGTAATTGAATTTTCTTCTCTAAATTCGATAGCCTTTATATATTTAATAAAAACTAAAAAATGTCCCTATTTAAATGACCCTTGCCTCCGCTCAGCTCTCACTGGCGTGAACTTTTAATATGTTGTTCAGGACACTCTCGGCTATAAATGTGCCTAATCTCAAAATTACACGATTTTTTTTTTTTTTTTTTTTTTTTCTGATTGTCAGTTTTTAGTCTTCGTTATCTGAATTAATATTCAAAACGACATGTATCCCTACTCGCCTCAGATTTATTAAAAATACAAAAAAAAATTGCTACATTACCCTTACATAGCCCCTTCGTGCATAATTACTCCATAACTTGAAAATGTTTGACCAGAACCCTTTTAATTACACACTGATTTTACTATAGCGAAAAAGACTTTTTAAAGAAAATATGATATTTCATTCCCCTATATTTTCTAAACTATTGATCATGCAAAGAAAACATAATAGATATTTTTTGTAGGAAATTTCATGTAGATTAATTTTGTAATTGAATTTCCTCTCTCACTCTCTCTCTAAATCCATTAGTTTTCAAGATATTTAATAAAAACTGAAAAGTGCCCCGCCCCCTTTAAATGCACCCCCCCCCCCCCCCCAGAGTTCCCAACTTTTATAATTTATTCACGAGCATTTTTAGCCCCGCTTTTTTTTTTCGCACCAAGAATTTTGTTGATTATTTCTTTTTAATATGGGACAACGATTACATAAGAAGAAAATCATTTTTCAAAATTTCCGGTATGAAAAATAGGCGGGGTTATAAATACTCGTGAATAAATTATAAAAGTTGGGAACTCTGCTCCCCCCCCCCTCACCTCCAATGGGCGGGGATTTTTTAGTATGTTGTTCTGGACACTCTCGGCTATGACTTCGCTCATTTTCAAAATTACACTATATTATTTTTCTATTCGTCAAATTTTGGCCTTTGTTGCCTGTACTATCAGTGGCAGATCGTCAGACGGAGTTTTCTTTTCGCTCTGAAAAAAAATATTCTACTTTTAACTTTAATTTTTTTTTTAGGTTAATCACGTTAAAGTGAAAATATAATTCGCAACCGAATAATATTCTTAGTAAAAGTTTCATTGAAAAGCTAAGGCTTTAAAAGTTAATGTTTAACATTTACTCTTCAGAATATTTTTGCCATTTTACCTGCCCTTTTTTTTTTTTTTTTTTTTTTTTTTTGAAAATATTTCTGCCTATTATGTGTAAATAGTCTTCGAATTTTCTCACAACTCTAGTAAACTGTCTCTCTCCTTTTCGAGGCAGATGTTCTGTGCATTAACCCTGCATTTATTAAAAAAAAAAAAAAAAAAAAAAAAAAAAGTCCCGAAAATAATAACTATATTTAACTACACACAGTTATATATTTACTTCAGTTTTCATGAATCACTTCTGAACTATATAATTGGCAAGAACACAACTTTATTATTTATACAAAACTTAAAAGTTGATAATATCAACGTTTATGAAAACATCAAATTAACTGAGAAAAAAATTTCTGACATTTTTCACCTTAACCGTATCCAGATATTTCACGAAAACAGTTCCTTTTTGTATTCGTTCCCCAAAATAAAATCTTTATCAAGGTATATAGCAACTCGGCTCTTTTACTTCTTTCTCTCTGTTGCCAATATGCCGATGTAAATAGAGGAGTTAACAAAAGAATGGCGTCACAATAGGTGAACAAAAGAGCTTTTTTGTTGACGGACGCCGTCGACAATGGTTGTGCACTATTCATTCAACTGAGTTAAATTTTCTTTTAAAAAATATAAATAAAAATAAAATAAAAGCTAGGCGCTTTAGATTTCGTTTGAAAAGAACAGTGGTTTTGAGGTTTTGTCCAGTAAATTCACGTTTGGAAATTCTGGTGAGATTTAATGGAGATAACATTCGTGTCTGGACGACGTGGAATTATAATGGAGTTATAAATGCAGCATACAAAGCTCTGGATAGGAATTTCAGCTTTTGAATCTTCTAATAATGACATCTTTCGTGAAAAGCTTTATTATTCTATAGAGACGTGGACTTTGGTTTCAGAAAAAGAAATTATACGTCAGAAAATTATACCTAGAATGTATTATGTAAAATTTTACGCTGAAAATTATATATGAGTTTATTTTTCGGATTTTATACAAAAAGAACGTTTATTTATTTATTTATTTTTTTCTTTATCTATATATATCTGTACTGATAAGTATAAAGGATTTAAGTCCATATTCTGGATTTTTCAGGAGACGAAAAATAAACTAGCAAAAATCTAATGAGAAGAATCGATTAGGAAAAAAGGATTATGTTGATTTATACCCTTTATACCGTTCAGTGATTGTCAACCTTCTTTTAATAAAGGGAAAAAATTGAATTAAATATTTTATACAAAGATTAATGCTAAATTTCTGAATTGAATCTTTTTTTTTTTTACCAATGGATTTTCTCAAAGACAAAATGACATGGATTTAAATCCTTTATACCAATCGATAGAGAATTTTTTCTGGGTTTGACTATGTACTTAACTCAAAATCGACATTTCTGGACTTAAGTCCTATATACTTATCAGTACAGATATATACATACAGAAAAAAAATGAAATTGTTCTTTGAACAATGTAAAATAATCCGAAATCTTTATCATGTCATTTTTAGGTAAAATTTTACGAAATTTGCCTGTAATGTTACTAAAGTTATTATAAATAAAATGGGTCGGTTGGTTGGTTGTAGAATTTAAGGTCGATTGACTATGCTTGGGTCCCAGGCCTCTAAGTGAAATGCCCTCCGTGGGGAGGGGGGGGGTCTTCCTGAGGGGTGCTATCCCGTATTTAGTAAATAAAATGTGATTTTCCATTTTTTTTTTCTCTAAATATATTACATCTAAAATTAAATAAGTTAGTTAATAAAAGCGACTTCCATCAGAATGCAAATTTAACAAAAATAGCACAAAACACTCACTTTTCTCAAAACAGTTTTGACTTTATCTGAAAAAGAAAAATATCATTCGATTTTATATTATATAAATTAGAATGTCTAATATTTTTACGGATATTTACAAAAAAACATCAGCCAATACAAATGCACCATGTATGCAGTCGATTTTTATTTAAGAACAAGTTAAATAATATTCAGATTCTTTAAATACAAAATTTTTGATATGATGCATTGCAAGAGTTAAATCGAAATTTTACAAAGTTTACATTAAATTTAAAATATCATAAATTCAATAAATCAGAATTTTCAAAATAAGGATCTAAATAATATTTTAGTTTCCTCTCATTCCCCCCTCCCCCTTCCTTATTGTGTAAAAGGATAAAATTAAGAAAAGTTATATCTGTCATATCTAAAGGATGAAATGTTTATATGTATATGTATATATTTAAGATAGCATTATAAAGTTTAGAATTTAATACATACATGATAATACCAACACCACAAAAATAAAACTAGTTGTAACACCGTTTAAAAGCTAGCACAGAAATTTTAAGATTAATTTTTAGATCCAATAAAGAGACAAAACCAATTAGAACGCCTACAGGAGGAAAAAGGACCATAAAACTTTGACGGAGAAAAATGATGAAGGTTCTCATTAAATATTTTATTAAAATGAATCAGGAAATAGGAATTGAATTAAAAAGTATGAAATAAAAAGACCACAAGAATTAAGAATTGGATTAATAAATGCTTAAAAATAGAAGTATTAGATTATCAGGGAACATGTACTTTCTTAAAGCAAAAGAAGCTGCAAGATTTCGTAAAACTATATAGCTAATTCTAGCAAAAATATAGCTCATGTTCCTATCTTACAAAATAACCATTTTGAAAGAGGAATGAAATAAAATATTAAAGCAAACCATCAAGGAATCCAGAGAGAGAAAAAGGAGAAAATCAATGATGTAACCACATGTCAAGCCATCACACAAGACCGAGAGTAACATGTAGCCATCATAACAATGATAATAAAAATAAATTCCATACAAACATCGATTAATCCATAAAGATTTTACAATTGATCAATTTCAATAACAATTAAATTCACTTTGTAATGGTAGTTTTAATTTAATTAATTTTTTTTTATATTTTTTTCTTAAAACAAAAAACTTAAAACCTTTCATGGATAGGAATTTAATAACAGCAAACATTAATACATCTGTGTGCTAGCGCCATCTATCGTGAAGTATGGTAAACAGTAAAAGTCAATTAAAAAGTTTTAGGATTAAACAAGCAATTGCTGTTAACTTTTATTATTTAAGAGAAGATGTTTTATCAAGTATTTAAATTGTTTTGAAATTAATTTAGGTTAAACCTGTAGTAATTAATCTTTAATCTTAATTTTAATTTCTAGAATTAAATAGTAAGATGTAAAATGTCTCAATCCCAAGCAATAATCCCAAAAAGCACGCATGTGAGGATAAGCAATATATATACACTCCTTCTCATAATTATAAGGACACCTGTTTTTCTATATTAACTAAACACTGAACACTATTATTTAAACAAATATATTTTTAATTAATTTGAATTTCATTAATATACTATATTTAAAATGTTTTATCGTTTTTCTATCTTAAAAAACTTTAAATATGGTAAAAAGATGATTTTTTAGGTGTTCACCATTATAAGGACAGCTCGAATTTTAGTAATTTTTTTCAGTTATTCTTTAAATTAATATTTTATGGGGTCTATTTTTAGGGTTAAACAGTCAGACATTCTCTCTAATATATATATATACATTTGTTTTTAATATTCAGTTTCAATACCATTTCGTATAGCATATATGATATTCTTAATACATTTAAACTATTTAAAATTGCTTTCCACTTGCATGCACATTTCTAATATCATAAGTTAAGGTTTTTTCAACTTTTAGGCCATGGGAAAGGCAATAATACAGAAGTTTCTTTCTTCAAACTATTTCCTACTGCTCTAAAAGTAGAGCAAAAATTTAAGTCTTGTTGAAAAAAATATTATTACCCCCCAAAATCTAACAAAAACCTGATAATTCCGCGTTTAAAATTTGCGGATATTCTCTTGATGTTCATAATAATAGAAAAAATTACTAAATTCATTCTGCCTTCAGTAGAAGCAGCTCCCCAGATTACCATAGATCCACCTTTAAAATGCCCGATTCATATCTGCCTTTAAAAAATCTGCTCTGTCTTTCGCTATTTTCAGATCGTGCCAGTAACTGTTAAAACCATTTGGTTAATCAAGAATAAAAAATTTTCATCCGAAAATGCAACATTTTACCATTTAATATCGTCTTTATTCAACTTTAACACAGACGTTCTTTCCCCCATTAAATGCTGATTGATTATTACAGGTTTTTTATTCATTTTAACATATTATTAATTATTTTAAACATGCATAAATGTGGACCCTAATCTTTCGTTAAAAATTACGAGCAAAGTCAGCAGCAGTCATTTTGAGTAGAACAGTAACAGGAATTATGAGTCTTCGATCTCTGTAAAACAACTCTGATTTTGCATCAGATCTCTCTCCTATCAAACCAGCAGTCCAACGTTTGATCACATTTCCTTCAGCAATTTTAGACCTTCGAATTTAATTAGAAATTCGACGGATTGAAATTATCCTTCCACTTAAAAAACGCATTTATCATACTTCACTACTTGAACGTTCTTTTTTTCGAGGAATTATCAGTAATGTCCGTCCAAGAAAAATTGAAGGCTTATATATGAATTAATCGAGCCCAGTAGTTAACGAATTCGCATGTCAACTGTAATTAAATATATTCAATAAATATATATGCAGGAATTTCCTATATTAGGGATATGCAATAAAAACATAG
Source organism: Salticus scenicus (assembly GCA_963930645.1). Lineage (NCBI taxonomy): Eukaryota > Metazoa > Arthropoda > Arachnida > Araneae > Salticidae > Salticus > Salticus scenicus. The sequence goes on from OZ005658.1 coordinate 232,181,132, forward strand.
AGCTAATGTAATGAATGTAGACTAGAATGTATAAAATACTTTGCAAATAATTAAACAGTAACATAAACAATTATTACACGTGCGCGACGTATTATTTCTTTTCGTATTTGCGTTTAATTTTATTTCTTCCATTTCTCTCGACCTTTCCTTGATTTTCTTTAAGTCTTTCTATTAATTCTTCTGGCCTTTCATTCTGTAGAAGACGAGAATTTTTTTGTCGGAAATTTATACAAATTATAATATTAATTAATTCAACGAAGGAAAATGTTAATTAAAAAAATTCTCTCTTTTTCTCTCTCTCTCAATTTTTTCTCTCTATACAAATAATACATTAAAGTATTGAATGATTACTTTTTTCTAATTTTCCCAGAAAACACTTCATTATTTATTTTATTTTGTTTGATTATTTATTTCCAAATTAATTTATATTACTTTTTTTTCTTTTATTCAGCATTCCAAATTTTCATTTATTTTTATTTATTTTGTTTTTGTTACTACTTGTTGATAATTTCTTAGAAACAATGCATATATTCTTAAAAAATTTTATTTATTTAAAATATTTAATAAATATACGTAGAATTTTTTTTTTTTTTTTTTAATCAAGCTATGTAACTATAAATTATGAAAATTATGTTTTTTTTTTTTTTTTAATAGGATGTAACGGCAATGTAATTAATGCAGACTATAATGTACAAACACATTATAAATAATTATACACAAAACATTCAATATATAAACGTATTATGTCTTTTCGCTCAGTTTTATTTCTTCCACTTCTTTCGAACCTTCGTTGGCTTTTTTATGTACTTCTCTTAAATATCTAAATTCTTCTGGCCGTTCATCCTGTAAAAGGCGAGAATTTCTTTTGTCACCAACTCATAAAATCTATCATATTACTTAATTTGAAAAGAAAATGTTGAGCAATTTAAAAAAAAAAAAAAAAAAAAAAAACCTCTTTTTTTCTCTCTTTCTCTCTCTCTCTTTTTATTACATATTTACTTTTTTCTAATTTTTCAAAAAAAGCTCTTGATTATCTCTTTTGTTTTTAATGATTATTTGTTTCAAAATTAATTTATATTGTAGCGCTAAATTCAAACTCTTACGAATATATTAAAAAGCCTATCGATATTGAGCCATCTTCCCTATCTTTTAAAATAATATAGACGGCGCTGTCGCCATTCTCGGCAAAATATCTAATGATATTTTGCCAATCCATAAAGTGAAGTGAAAACATTTTAATTTCAGAAGTCAGTCAGAAGTTCGTCAGTTCTTGCTGAAAGATGTAGACGTTTTATCGTGCATGACGCCTGTGTGTCCATGGGCCACAGGCAGTGGCCTGAAAGAAGTTATATTCGTTCTTATGTATCTTACATTTATCTATATTCTGTTTACTGCGCGCGATGTATATAGTTATTGTAATTGTGTTTCGTTTTAATTAAAGTATTAAGCAATAGGATTCTAGATATCATTCTTAAATGTTCTATCGTGAAATATTCTATTAGAATATTACTTTTTTTTAATGAGTATCACAAACTTTTATCATTTGTTGGTTTGTTATTATTTTTTTCATAATTTGTCAAAAGTTATGCATTATTCTTCAAAATTTCTTTTTATTTAAAATATTTATTAAATGTACAAAGAAATATTTCCATGCGATGAATTTTATTTGTTTGTTCTACTTTTTTCTATCTTTTGTTGATTTTCTTTAAGTATTTCTTTTAGTTATTCTGAGAGTTCATTCTGTAAAAGATGAAAATTTCAACTCGAATAAATTATTGTATTAAGTAATCCTATAAAGGAAAATGTTAAGCAGTTTAATTTTTAAAGTTCTCTCTCTCTCTCACTCTCTTTTGTTCAAAGAATACTTTAATGAATTACACGCTTATATTTTCTAGTTTTCACAGAAAATGTTTTTATTTCTCTTATTTTGTTTCATTATTTATTTCAAAATTTATTTATATTACTTTTTTATTTGGTATTCCATGGTTTTATTAAGTTGTTGGATTGCTGTTATTTGTTTATAACTTTTTAAAAACTAAACATATATTTTTCAAAATTTTTATTCATTTAAAATATTTAATAAATATACAAGATGGGATTTCATAACTGGGATATTTAATGAAGTTGTAAAAACAGTATAATGTATATGTATGTATACTAGAGTGTATAATATACAGTCGGTAACAAAAGTATCCGAACACTAGCAAAAATTCCTATGTAAAAAAAAGTAGAATTAATACTGTTTTGTTAAATAAATCCTTGTCGAATCATGTGCTTAGTCAGTCTAAGAATATGATTCGACAAGGATTTATTTAACAAAATCATATGAAGTGTATTTTTTTTACATAGGAATTTTTGCTAGTGTTCGGACACTTTTGTTACCGACTGTACATTGTAAATAATTAAACAGCAATATGACCAATTTACAAAGTATTATTTCTTTTTGTCTTTGCGCTTGATTTTATTTACTTCATTTCTTTCGACCTTCTGTTCACTTTCTTTTACCCTCTAACTGCCCCAACCAAATATATCCTTTCAGTGAGCTGTTGTTTCTTCTGCAGTCCATTTATATTTTAAAATTACCTAATTATGAACTTTTTGCTTGTATTAAAGTGTGAAAGTGATATAGACTCATGTATGTGAAAATTGCAACACCGTTAAGGAATGATTCAATTTAGCTGAAATTTTCAGCAAAAGTAAATTGTAGAGTGTTAAGCAAATTATTAACATTTCAGAGTCACCACGCATGCGTGAGCTTAGAAGGGCCCTCTGAACTGTTGCTGAAACTGTATAAATAAAAAGCTGAAAGGAGACGTTGAAAATCGTTTATGGTTATCTGCTAGTGGTAAACATGTGAGATGCAACAATGCCGCTTCTGCAACAGAGGATGACAATGACATTTCAACAACTTAAGGAGTTTGAACGGGGAAGAATTATTGGCCTTTGGGAAGGAGGAGTTTCCTATTGTGCAATAGCTGCTCGTGTGCAGTAGAACAGTAGCACAGTTATGCGAGTTTGGAAGCAATGGGCCAACGGGAATCAGACAACTCGGAAATCCGGGTGTGGACCCTGAAATATGACGTCAACACGCGATGATAGGCACCTGATCGGCATAGCGCTGACGGGACGTACAGTCGGCAGCAAAAGTGTCCGAACACTAGCAAAAATTCCTATGTAAAAAAAATTCACTTCATACGGTTTTGTTAAATAAATCTTTGTCGAATCCTGTTTTTAGACTACCTTAGAACATGACTCGACAAGGAATTATTTAACAAAGTAGTATTAAGTGTACTTTTTTAGACAGGGATTATTGCTAGTGCTCGGATACTTTTGCTGCCGACTGTACAGCTTCATCTAGTCTAGATAGTTGACCCATTGCTACAGGTGTGTCAATGTCTGCTTCATTAATTTGTCGTCTGCTGCACCGTAGGATGCGATAAAGAACTCCTTTATATAGGATTCCCCTCATGCAAAACCATCGACACCTGCGGCCGAAATGGGCTCATGGACATAGCATGCAAACTGGCAACAAGTAGTCCTTTCTGACGAATCTCATTTTAATCCGTGGTACCATGATGGCCGTGTACGTGTGAAACGCTATACCAGTGAACGCAACCTCTGGAGTGCATTATTGAACGTCATAGTAGATGAACATCTGGTGTTATGGTCTGGAGTGCGAATTTGTGTCATAGACGATCTCTGCTGCTGTGAATTGAGGGTAATCTTAACAGCAATAGGTACATGAGTGAAGTGCTGGAGCTCGATGTCGCCTCTTTAATTCAAGGCTTTCTTAGAACTATCTTTCAACAGGATTATGCACGACCACATGTTGGAAGTAAATTTCAAGAGTTCTTTTTCAGCAAAAAACATACAACTTCTTCCTTGGCCTGCTTATTCGCCAGTTTTGTCACCTATTGACCATGTGTAGGATTTCGTTGGTTAGTGTCTCGTTCGTAAACCTCGTGCTACAGCTTTTATAGATGAACTTTGAGTATGCATATAAACAATATGAAATGCTCTTTCCTAGGCAGACATTCAAAATCTGTTTGATTTTATGCCATGTCGTATAGCAACGCCTGTTGCAGCACGTGGCGGCTACACAATATACAGATTTCTGACACTTAATATTGTCTTTTAGCTTTGAAAATTTAATTATTTATCTGTACCAGTACCTGTCCAACATTAAATTTAATTAATTTCTGATAACTCCTTCATGGTGTTACAATTTTCACAAACATGAGTATAAAATTGTCATAAGGTTTACCTTACAATGCAATTTTTTAATGTCAAGATGCTATAAACTTTGTTTTAGTTTATTAATAAATAGTACAGAGAAAACATCATCTCAATATTGCTCGTTCACAAGACGGTCATGTATCTCCTTTTCTTCTGAGAGCCCCCATTCTGTAGAAAACAAAAATTTCTTTTGTCAGCAACTCATTCAAACTATCTTATTAATTGATTCTATGAGGAAAATTTTTAAGCATTTTAATTTTTAAGAAAATTTCCACTCTCTTTCTCTCCTGCTTTTATAGAAAATATTCCATTATTTATTTAATTATATATATATATGTGTGTGTGTGTATTTTTTAATCTTAAAATTAATTTATAGTATTTTTTTTATTCCGCATCCTAAAGTTTTATTTGGCTTTATTATTATTATTATTATTATTATTATTATTATTATTTCTTTATAATTTCTTAAAATGTGGGACTCTCATTTAATCGGTGTATGCAATAAAAATATAATGACGATGCATAATGAATGTAGACTAGAATGTATAAAATACATTGCAAATAATAAGCACAATCAATTTATAACTTATTAAACCTTTTGATCTTTGCACTTAATTTTATTTCTTCCTCTTTTTTTCGACCTTTCGTTGACTTTCCTTAATATTTGTACTTTTGACCGTTCATTTCGTAAAAAGTGAGATTTTCTTTTGTCAGCAACTTGTACAAATTATCATATTAAGGGGGAACAACACAGTAAAATTTTCGAAAAATGAAAAAAAATTTTATTGTATTTTTTGATAGCTTATACTTTTAAGATTATAATGCCAAAATATTAAATTGATTTTCGTTAAAATGTAGAAGTTACAGCGTAATACGTAAAGCGCGTCATGCGACTCGTGACGCGCTTCAACATGTACGAGCGAGTGAACTTGTTCGCGCGATTAATTGTTACATTTGCTCACTTTTATCGAAACGTTATAGTAGAGTAACATCATTTTAACTGTTTTACGTTTTAACTAAATTAATTCGTTAATTATTTAAACAATAAAGTGTTGATGTGTTTTAATACATAGTGATGTGTTCATTTGACAGTTCTGATTTTTAAAAAAGGATTTTTTATATAAGTAGTTTGTATATAACTAAATATATAAAAATATATATACAAAAAATATAATTAATCACACATATGGATAGAAAATCAACAAAACATGATTATAAAAGACGAAATAGAGATGGGAAGAAACGGCATCACAGGAGGGTAGAAAATCTAGAAAAATCGCTGAAATAGCACGTGAGACTGCTAAAAATAATGAAGAAGAAACATCTTATGGACCTGGTATAGATGCATTGTAGTATTGTAAGCATTTTATAAATTATAAACGAATGATTTTTCATAAAACTTTAAACGTGTTTTACTCGAAACCAAGTTTTTCAAAACGGCTGTCGCTCTAACTACTGTAATTTTTTACCGATTTGCTTCAAATTTTGACACCGTGTTCACAGTATGTTTAGTTTTCGTTGCACGTAGGGGTTTTTTGATTTGATTTATAGTTTTTCAGTAATCCAAGAATATGTACTCCTTTTTTTGAATATTTTTTGAGTTTTTTTTAAACACTTCGCCATTTTGTGAAAAATTCAAATTTTCAAAAAAACCTACGTGCAACGAAAACTATATTTATATAGTTTAAAAAAATCTAAACAGATTCAGTTTCGCATTCTTTTTACTCAAGTTATGCATACAGCCAATTATCGATAATTGCAAAACACAGTTTCAAAGATTGTGTTATATTAAAAATATCTTTTTTAATTTTTGTAATTTTTACATTTTAAAATGAAGATTAAGGTAAGTAGAATAAGACAAAAAAAATATATAATGTTTTATTTATCTCAATCATTGCAAAATTCATTTTAAAAAAATGTATTTTACAAAGCTTCTACTGTGTTGTTCCCCCTTAATTGATTCGATGATGGAAAATTTTAAGCAAATAACATTTTTTAAAAATCTCATTTTTGTGTACAAGGAATTTCGTAGAGTTAAATGATTTTGTTTTCTAGTTTTCTTAGAAAATTCTTGATTATCTGTTTCAGTTTATGCACATATATTTTTGAAAATTAATAAATATTAATTTTTAATTTCGCATTCATACTTTATTAAAAATAATAGTTCAATATTTTACTCAACAAATGGTGAAAATTAGGAAAATTTAGCTGTAACCAGTATTTTGGTTCTAAGATTCCCGCTCTTTAGAGGTGCCAGCTTACTGTTAAAATTGCACTACTAAAGTGACAAAACATAGACAGCAAATAATAACAGGAGACTTGGCGTTGGATTATTAAAACCCGAATAAACTACTACGTCAGAAACACCAATTTAGATGAATTAATTTTAAATTTAATTCAGCTAAAATAATTTGCAGATCTAAATCCATTCATGAACTCGATTTCTTTGAAGCTTTTCATATTTATAAAAATTTTAAAAACCTTGTAAATTGTGATTTCGCTGTTCCCTATTTGTCTGACTATTGGAAATTTTATATTCAGTCCACATTTTCTTAATTTTTCTACTGTTTACACAGCTAACTTTCCTAAATTCCTGTTGGCCACTCTCCCTACCTTTCCCGTAATCCTATTGGTTGAACTAAATCCGGCCCCTCTCCTACATATATGAGCACTTCTCCTGATTCAGAATTCTTTTTGCACTGAAGACGGTACGCTTTAGGCTACCGAAACAGCTGTATGCATTTGCAATATTTTTCTTTGGTGTTTCTGACGTAGTAGTTTATTCGGGTTTTAATAGACAGCAAACTACTAAAAATACTGGTTGTAATTAATCTAAACAAGTCCTTCCTCATTCGGAAGGGTAGATTACCTAGCGAACTTGCCCAAGATATTTAAATCGTAAGTTCACCAGCCAACTTTGGTTTGAATCAGTTTAGTTTTTACAAAGGTATCGTGATGACATATTTTCAAGTGGCCCTAACGTGGAAGCAAAATGTCGGAACAAGTTGCCCAGTGAACTCATCCAAGATATTTGTACGATAAGTTCACTGTCCAACTTTGATTCGAATTGACTCAGTATTTCCACAGTTATAAAATGATAAATTTTCAAGTAGTAGCCTGATTTCAAGTGGCTCTGTTTCATTTAAGATATCCTCCACTTTGTTAAAAATGGCGGATAAAGTTCATTAATAAACTTGGTTGAGACCCTTATATAGTCTATGTATATATCAAAATTCAAGCAAATCTAATCTTAAATACGCTTTTTAAAATGCAAGATTTGAAATTTTTAAGTGGCCTGCACTTGAAAACAAAATGGAGCAGCAATTTGGATAACGAGCTCCTCTAATATATTCATAAATTCGCTATCCAAACTTAGTTCGATTTGGAGTATTATTTCAGAAGTTATCGTGGTTAATTTTCAAATGGTAGCCTGATTTCAAGTGTCCCCACTTAAGATATTCGCCACTTTGTTAAAAATGACGAATAAAGTTCATTAATAAACTTTGTTGAGACCCTTATATGGTCTGGTCATACATCAAAATTGAAGCAAATCCGGCCTTAAATGCACTTTTTACAATGTGGACTTTAAATTTTCAAGTGGTCGTCACTTGAAAAAGGAATCTAAAGCAATTTGGTTAAAGAATTCATCCAAGATATTTATAAAATCAGTTCGCTGTCCAAATTTGGTTCGATTTAGAGTATTATTTTGGAAGTTATCGTGATGACAAAATTTCCATTATATATAGATAGATAAACGAAGTAATTGGTTTTGGTCGATTTCTAAAGAAATCAACCTAAAACCATTTTTCAGTCGAAAAGTAAGATTTATTTTTAACAGTGTAGCTTTTACTTTATTGTTCGTTTGTTTTTGCATAGACTCCCAGAAAATTCGCAAATTCCGTACATCACAACTTTTGTAAACAATAAAATTACCTTTGTAATGATATAAGGCTTTTAATGCCTTATATCATTACAATTACACATCAGAAATGTTTAAAAATATTTAAATAATAATAATAACAACTAAAGTCTGTACAACCTCTATTCATAAGTTGTGCGAATTTCTGGGTGTGCACTGTACTTTTCTGTATAGATTTTTTTTTTCAAAACTAAATATATACAGATTGGCGGCAAAATAAACTCCTTCGAACATTTTTTTTTTTTTTTTTTTTATCTTTTTTGCCCCCTCTACCGCTTCTAAGTCATTTCGTCGAATAGCAAAAGAACATGTTGGATACTTTTGTAAATGTTTGTAAATACTACGTTATACCATATATATTTATCAATTTATATAATATGGTATACATTCATTAAAACGAAAAAATAATAGTAAATTAAATATGTGCAATTCAAATGGTCATGAGAAATTAATAGTATTATTAAAATTATTATTATTATTATTTTCATTATAAATGCCCAAAATTCACGAAACTAACACTCGAAAGTGACATCAAGATGCCATTGCTGCAAAAGTGTATTAAAATATAAATAATAATAATAATAATAATAATAATAATAATAATAAATTTTTATATTTGGTTTCGAGGAATGAATAAAATAATAGAAGAAGTAAAATATAGCAGCAAAATATGACCTCACAATCTCAACAATGTATTGAGAAAAAAATATTTTTACTCGTGTTTTGAAATAAATAAAGTAAAAATAAAAAATTTAAAAAAATTGATGTAATGCTATGTGAGGACTGCCACTTGGTGAAGCGGTGGTTTTCTTTCTCGGCCTCCACTAAAATCCACCAAATTATGGTCAAAACATTAGCCTAAATTAAAGGGGGGGGGGGAGAAAAAAAGGAAAGAAAAGAAAAAATAGTTAAAATTATTATATTAAATAATTTAAAATAATAATAATAAAATAACGTCTAGAAATATCAGCCAGTAGGTGGGCGAAGGCCGAATACGTACACATATATTTTGGTACCCATATATTCAATATATATATATATATATATACAGTCGGCAGCATAATTTTTCGAGCACTAGCCAATAATTCCTATGTTAAAAAAGTACACTTAAGACTGTTTTGTTAAATAAATCCTTGTTGAATCATGTTCTTAGACTGACTAAGAACATGACTCGATAAGGATTTATTTAACAAAGCAGTATTAAGTGTACTTTTTTTAGACAGGGATTATTGCTAGTGCTCGAATAATTTTGCAGCCGACTGTATATATATGTGTGTAATAAAATGCGTTCAACTAGATTTTAACCCTTTGAAATGCAAGGTAATTTTGCTTATTTAAAATAAACTATCGTCAAAATTTATGAAAATATCGAAAAGAAAAGAAATAAATGAAGCTTTTCTTCTCTATTATTAAAGTAAAACTTTGTAAAAAAAAAAATCCGGAACGAGTTTTTACAGTTGGAGATTAAAATTAGGCATGGGATATAATATATCCCAACATTCCTGAAAGGGTTAACTATTTCCCCAAGAAACAGCAATCTTTCGCAAATAAATATTCATTTAACTTACAGAATTTTCATATTTAAAAAACCTTTTACTGTCATAACAATGTGTTGAGTAATTTTGGTGACAACGCTTTTCTAGTAACCAAAAATGGTAATAGCTATTCTGAAGTTAATATCAACTCAGTATGCTTTTCTAATAACTCATTTAATATATTTATGCTAAAGTATATTTATATTTATCAAAATGAAAAGTACATAAATTTTCTTATTTCTTCAAAATTTCATCAATTTTCTTCAGAATCATATAAAGTATTTTTATTATTTATTTATTTTACTCTGCTTTCTTATTTATTGAAATCACTGTATTCAGAAAATCATCCATTGAAATATAAACGAACTAGATTTGTCCAAAATGCATTTTCAACATACAAATAACCAATTCCCATTCTTGTTTTTCTTTCAAAAAGATCAAAATGCAGGAGAAAAATGGCCACTTGCATCTTATTTTATGACCTTTGAAAATTGAAGACCACTAACTTGGAATATTTTAAACAATTCGCTTTTGTCCTCCTCCTGATTTCTGGAATCATAGTTTTCAAATTTTTATTGTCCATTTCCTGAATAGATTTTGCTTTCGAAAAAATACCACAGGCATTTTCTGTCGCAACTAAAAAGTTCATTGATGGAAAAAATGGTTTTAAAGGCAAAAAATAATGGTAAAATGTTATGGCATTTTGAATAGATTTGTATATTGAACTATAAGTATTTGTGACTTAAATTGGATAAAATGCTGAAATTTAGATTCTTTTATACTCAAATAATGTAATATGCCCTAGATTTTCCTTATGTTATAGAAATAGTAAGAAATCATCATCTATAGCGATCACCATATAATATAGAAAATAATTGAATAGTCCCAGATTATCCAATAAGAAAGAATGAGAAAGGTCAAAAAGAAATGTATTTTTCAAAATATATTTGTCAAATGGCTGTCTAGGACGTAGACGAAAGTATACTATGGCTCCAAATCATTTCTTCGGAATAATAAAGAAAAAATGATTTTAAATTTTAGTTTTGTATTAGAGGAATATAAAAAGGATTAAATTTCTATCATAGGAAATATATATCTGAGTAAAATATATTTCAATATAAAATTCCTCGATAATTTTAGAAATGGAAAAATATTTTAACCCTTTATCTACTGCATTATAATGCAGACAAAAATTGTGTTTGAAACATATATTTTTAGTTGCTAAAGTGCATTATTTAAAGATATATATATATATTAAAAATTATGCATATCACTTCATCATAATAATTAATGCAGATTTTGTGAGGTCATACTTTAGTGTACCACTGGTACATAGAGGTCGAAAAAATTATTTCGACATGAAAAATGTGTAGAGAAATATTTACTCTTTATATTCCTCATATTTTTTTCTAAGATTAGTGGGATATTCTTGAAATAATATAGGAATTAATTATAACACACATGAAGATCGTGAAAAATATCAAGCAAAAACAGCAAGTGCACTCCATAAAATCGCTTATGGAACAAAAATGGCTATATGTATCGTCTAATATTTTGTAGTGAGATTAAAGGGAGGTGCATCTGTTCCCTTCTTATAAATATCTTTGACATTTTTTCTATAAATTCGATTTTATACTCTTTTTAAAGTAATGGTACTTTAAAGTACCGTCAGTAGATAAAGGGTTAAAAGATATATTTTATATGTTTTGGAGGATGGACTTACATTACGAATTAGACAGTTTAGAAAGAGCCAAACTAAAATCAGGGGTTCTACAAAAGAAATTGAGATCGAAAATGATAGGGGAGGAAAATTAATATTTTTTATTATATTGTTAATACTTATTGTTTTCTGCAATGCTATTCTAGCAATAATAATTTAAATACTAGAAGTTCGCGAAGATTTACTGTGATTTTATTCTATTTTATTTATTATCATCTATTCAGTTTTATTGTTTTATAAAGTTACCCATCATGACTGCGAAAGTCGTTGGAAATATTCAAATTTGAAAAGTTCATTTATTTAATGTAGTTATGAAGACAGTCATAACAGAGCAGTACGGCTTGGATTGAATTTATATGCAACGGACTTTGCGGATTCGATAGGCACTTTAGAACCGGAAATAAAACTGAAGAATATAATCACTCAAATGGTTTAGAAGAGATACACTTGAACAACAGTGGTGCTGAAAGTGTAGTGTTACTCCAGCAGCTGAGTAATGTTAAAAACAGCAAACTGACATGTTGTATACATCTGTCTACATCAAACTGAGATCTATCTGACCTTTAAAATCTTGCACATCGTTTCCTTATAGTATAACACTCTCCAGTTGCTTGAATATTTTTCTAGGATACCTTAAATAAATCTTATATTTTTTAGATTAAATATTTTACAATTTATCTTCAGTAGGTAGTATTAATTCCCTTACACCAACAAACGGCAACAATATCGAAGAATTGACGACTTGACTTTCTGTCGTCATTCGACGTCATGATGAAATTTAACCTATAGGAGTCTTAGTTTAGCCCACAAATAAAGGACTATAGCCAATCATAGCGCAGCTTTTCCCCACAAGCAAAGGGAAACTCCGCCTCGTTCTAGTCGTCCATTATACCTTTCTCTGATGACCGCCGCTATCGACAATCCGGAGTTGGCAAATGAAATAAGCCAAATTTATGAGCTCAATTCATTCAGCCAACCTCCAAGTTGACTGAATGAAATGAGTCTTATTGTTAGTAGAGGTTGAACAACAGAAAAAATGAGAGAGAATTTTCTAATGTACAGGATTTTGCTGAATTTGGTCGACAAATAGAGAGGGGTGGTAGTCTGGTAGTAGGTATCAACAGAATGAAAAAATTACCACACAACATAGGATCTCAAACCTAGTTTAGTAGGAGAAAACTGCAGCAATAGTTATGAAGGGTGCGATTCAAGTGGAACAATAATGTTTAGTAATAAGAAGATATACATTTGCCGTGAAGCAGGGTTACAGTACAGACTATCTATCACAGTTCAGTGTCAGAAAAGAAAGGACAATAACTTTTTATAGGTACTGTTTGAAGTTGCGGTTCCGAACGTCATTACACAGCTGACACTGACGGATTAAATATTGCCAGTTTAAACCTACCCGGTCAGTGTGCTGATGAAGTTTCCTGAAGTGTCCATGTTGTGCGAGCCTCAAATTTATCGAGAGGTGCCTGATAAAAGAGAGATTTTAGATAGCTCCAGAAGAAGAAATTCAATAGATTGAAGTCCATGAAACATGGAGGCCAAGCAATAAATCTGCCGCGACCAGTTCGTGTCCCAGGATATGTAACATCGAGTTTGTTATACACTGCAATCGAAAAAAGTGCTAATGTCCCATCATTCGTGAATCACATATTCTGGTGCACAGTGCCCTATGCATATTCCCTGCATCAAAGGGTATTGCGGGTTAAGCATATGAAAACTGCACCAGTGTCGAATGTAGATCTTTCGCCTTCTATTTATTGTTCTTTATCTGAAACATCTTTTGCACACGATTTTAGACTTCTACCCTCAACGATTAGGGAGTAATGGGGGTGACAACCTAAAACGTTAAATTTAATTTTTCTTAAAACTATGCAAGGTATCTTATTGAGGTTGAAACTATTTGTAAATGTTTATGAAGTACATAATATATATATTTTTCAGAATTTTCACTCGATTTGAAACGGTAGAAAATGATAAGTATATTTTTAATGGGCTATTTTCTATGCTATCCACCAAAGTGACACCTACAAAAAAAGTACAGTTTATTTATTTATTAGCTAGTTTTACATATGAAAATTTCAGTCTACATAGTATAGACATATATATACATTTAGAAATTAAAATTATATATACATTTAGAAATTAAAAATAACACCAGGGAATTGCTTATCTGTAATAGAGAGTCCACTGCCTCCGAGAGTCCGGAGGCCTAGCTGGCTTCACATTTGCTGCATGGTTCCGCGCACCAAATATCATAAATTATTCGTTATTGAAAAGCGACCCTCGAACTTTTGGACCTGTAAACAATCAATGACATTGTATTTATTGCTGATTGAATAATTTTACAAAAGAAATCCAACTTTTTTATGGCATTTATCACCATCACCACAGGCGGTGACGATAACATTGTCAGAGGCAGAAAACGCCCTATTAACGCTCCATGACTCTGAAAGCTGGCGACAATTTTAGTGACTTGCACTTCCGTAATAGAGAAATACCTTTTCTGAGTTTTGGATTGTTTTTTAATAAATATGAGTTGTGTACAAGTCGATTTTTTGCAAAAGCTCTGCTGTAAGATATCCTTGACAATGAGATGTTTTCTATACTTATGACGATGAGAATTACTTTTTTACCAACTGCACGAAGCGACAAATCTAATTAACTCCTTAACGATCGCATTATTGTTAAGAAAACTATCATAAAAATGCCTATTTTATTACCATATTTTTATTAACTTCGATTCTCGTTTGTTTGTTTGTCCAGTACAAATCTTGCAATCGATTTTTAACTAACTTCCCGACTAGCTAGATATTTGAAATTTTCAGAACAGCTCACAACACGGTGACAATACATTTTTCTAATAATTTTAGTCAACTATTTCAGGTCCCGCTGCCTTCGGCAGCGCTTATATGATTCGACAGAAAATTTATTTAACTAACTTCCCGACTAGCTAGACATTTGAAACTTTCAGAATAGTTCAGAACACGGTGAAAATGCATTTTTTTAATACCTTCAGCCAACTGTTTCGGGTTCATGCTGCCTTCGGCAGCGTTATCAGTACAAAGCTTGCAATCGATTTTTCACTAAGTTTCCGACTAGTTAGACATTTGAAACTTTCAGGATGGCTGAGAACACGGAAACAATACTTTTTTTAACACTTTTAGTCAACTGCTTCAGGTCCCTACTGCCTTCGGCAGCGTTTATATGATTCAACAGAAAATTTATTTAACTAACTTCCTGACTAGCTAGACATTTGAAATTTTCACAATAGTTCAGAACACAGTGAAAATGCCTTTTTTAAATACATTTAGCCAACTGTTTCGGGTTCCTGCTGCCTTCGGAAGCGTTAAACATTACAAAGCTTGCAATCGATTTTTCCCTAACTTCCCGACTAGCTAGACATTTGAAACTTTCAGGATAGCTCAAAACACGGTGGCAATACATTTTTTAAATACTTTTAGTCATTTTTTCAGGTCCCTACTGAATTCGGCAGCGTTTATATGATTCAACAGAAAATTTATTTAATTAACTTCCCGAGTAGCTAGACATTTGAAACTTTCAGAACAGTTAAGAATACGATGAAAATGCATTTAAAAAATATTTTTAACCAATTGCTTCGGGACCCTGCTGCCTTCGGCAGCGTTACCAGTACAGAGCTTTCAATCAATTTTAACTAACATCCCGGCTAGATAGCCATTTGAAACTTTTATAATAGCTCAAAACACGATAGCAAGGAATTTTTTTTAATACTTTTATCCAATTGCTCCGTGTTCCCGCTGCCTTCAGTAGGGTTTATATGATTCAACAGAAAATTTAAAAACATGGTATATAAAAGTTCTTTTTATCTTGTAATTATTTATTTTTCACAAAATATTACACGGTGCTGACGTCTGTTTTAAAATAAACTATATCCCATTGTAAATTTATTACGCTGAGCTTGTCATCTTGTATTAAAAATAGAGAAAAAAAAAGTATATGGATATGGATTGTATTTAATATAATTCTGTCATTTTCGAATGCTTTAGTCAGAACATCATGTCACAAGAAACAGAGAGCGAAATTTTACCCCGTGATTTTGGCAGAAACAGTAAATAAGTAATTTATAATATGAAAGTTATTTAAATCCAAATGAAAAAGGAACTACATCAAAGGATTATTATTTAATATTTTATTATTCTGGAACTTGAGAAACATATTTTCCATTTTATTTATACTATTTAGCTACCTGCATAATCAACTTGAACTACTTGGTGATATTTTTCTATTACACTATCTTAAGTATATCTTACATTTTCTTTCCCTTATCTTAGATTCCACATTTTTCAAATTTCTCTCCAATAGGTAGTAGATAACAATATCCGGGAATTTCTCGTCTCTAATAGAGAGACTACCGTGACAGACAGTCGGAGTCGGGAAGCCTCCAAGTTAGCTGAATGAAATGAACTCTATTATTAGCGGAGGATCGATAACAAAATTACTATTTTTAGACATGTACTTAAGATACATAATTAACAATTAAGCGTCATAATATATATCTTGCACTTTTCTTCCTGTATTTTTAATTTCATATCTTTTAGATCTAACTTATATGTTTAAGTATAGACTTTAACTAAGACCGGCGACAATTTTATTGAATCACTCTTCTGTAATAGAAAATCACTCTCCTGAATTTTAATCGGTTTTCAAGTAGTGATAAAATGAATACAAATCGACTTTTCGCAAATTTCCTGTTATGATAGAACCTTGAACTGCACTGCAATAGCCTCAATGTGATGTTTTCTATTATTTCCGTGAACGAAAATTATTATTTACCATTTACACAGGGAGACAAATACAATCAATACCTTAAGTTAAGAAAATTACCATAAAATTTCTTTTTTATATTCCTTATAAAATATTATATTACTACTTTGAATAAGTTCTCCCTTTCCTTTTTTTTTTTTTTTTTTTTTTTTTTTTTGTACGACACCCTATGTTCTTGGGTAACCGGAAAAAAAAGTCACCGGAAAAAAAGTCACGGAAAAAAGTCACCGGAAAAAAGTCACCAGAAAAAAAAGTCCCAGGAAAAAATGTCACCAGGAAAAAAAGTCACCGGAAAAAAAGTCACCAGGAAAAAAAGTAAGTCCCTCTACATACATTAGTTGCCTTAATTATACCATTTTCAATAGAGAATATCGATATGCCATAGAAAAACTTGAATTAGATTTACCAGCTCCAAGCCCTTCAATAAATATTATCGGAAAAAAGATCTTGAACATAGAGACAAGCAGAAAGATGAAAAGAAGCCATACTCATTCTTAAATATTCTTAGACGCCTTTAAAATGCATTTTTATTTACTTTTTTAATGCCCTTTTTTCTGGTGACTTTTTTTTCCGGGTGACTTTTTTTCCTGGTGACTTTTTTCCGTGACTTTTTTTCCGGGGACTTTTTCTTCCGGTGACTTTTTTCCGCCATTCATGTTCTTGCTTCTTGATTATTCCTAATACTACTTTCAAACGTTTCAAGAATGTTGCGTCATCTACTCGTTGTGATTTTGCAAGTTCAGTTAGCGTCTGACACGGGTCTTCATTAAGTAATTCCTCGTCATCAAACATTTTCGGGGCGCCAGAGCGTCTTTTATCTCCACGATCAAGATCATTATTTTTAAAGCATCGAAATCATAGTCTCTGCATGTCGGTTTCGGCAGAGCATGCTCACCATAATTCTCAACAAAAATTCTGTGTGCTTCAGCTGCAGATTTTTTTTTTATAAAATAGTGCAATAAAATTTCCCGCAAATACTCTTTACTAGGTACAAAGCTTGAAATTTTTAGAACTAAGAAAAAATATATTGTTTACACTGTGGCGAACTAACATAGACTGAAGTTTAGGTTTACTGACAAAACTTCCTTGTAGATGCGTTACTACCTGAAATTATGTGCACGTAGTCCTGGTAGTGGTCATCCGTTAGGAAACAGCGAGTACTTATTCAAGGTTCAATACAGTGCTGAATATCTATTTTAAAATAACTATCCCCCATTATAAATTCATTAAGCTGGTCTTGGTATCTACTTAAAAAAAAAAAAAAAAGAAAAAAAAAAAAGGCTGGTTGGGACATGGACTTTATTTAATATTTTCTTCAAGTCTTTTTTTTTTTTAAACGCTTCAGCCTAGAAATATCATGGCCCGAGAAATACAGAGCGAAAACTTACCTCGTGATGTTGATGGAAGCGGTAAGGAACTGATTCATATACAAGTTGATTTAAGTCCGAATGAAAATTGGAAATGGTGCTTACTTAATTTTTATTTCTCTTTAAACGGGCCCACCAGCGGCCGAACGGTTCTGTGCTTAAAAGCTGGTAGATGAGAAGTGTCAGGTTCGATCCCAGGTCACGCTCATCGAACTAATAGCTTGGAGTTTTCCGTGGTTTTCTCCGAAACCCGCGTAAATATGGGCTAGGATCCCTTAGAAAGACTTCCACGTAGAGCATTCCACCACTAGGCCTAGGACCCTATAGCATTTAATCGACCTTAAACCCTACCTCTTGAAGTGATTACTATTTCACATTTATTATTCTAAAGAAACTATATTTTTGTTATTATATACCTCTTTTCAGTTAACTGCACAATCAACTTGATCTACCTGGTGACATTTTTCTGCGACACTATCTTAAGTATATCTTACATTTTCCTTCCCTTATCTTAGATCCCATATTTTTCAAATATATCTCCGATAGGTAGTAGTAATCTTTTCTACTAAGAAACGAGAACAATATCAGGGAATTGCCCGTCTCTAATAGAGAGACCACCGCTACCGACAGTCCGGAGGCCTCCAAGTTGGTTGAATGAAATGAGCCCTATTGTTAGAGGAGGCTCGACAACAAAAGGGCTTTCTGTTCCCCTATTGTGCCGACGACTCCTTTGTATGCTTCTATTTACATCATTCGGGTGGTAGCAGTGGAGAGAAAGAGTTGTGTGCACCTACACCGGAAGCGAATGAAGACATAGGTGGGGTATACGAATTTATCGTGAGGTGAAGATTTAAATCGATTTTTTTTTTTTTTTCCTTCTTAAAAAATAGAGCACGTGGGAGTTTCCTTTTCCTATTTTATTTTATTTATTTATTTTTATTAGAGCTATGTAAGAGAAAAACTTGTCGGTTGTAGGTGTATGTTTTATTTCTTTTATTGAGCTTCATTAGAATTAAAATATTTCGGTTGTTTTGGGGTTGAATTTCCAAGAAGTGTAAATACTTTTATTAAGGTATTGAAATAAATAGTTTAACAGGTAATATTTTATAGATAAGTTTACTTTAAAATTTTTTTATAAAATTTTACTCATATAAAATGTTATTTAAAAGTTCAAGCGTTTATAAGCAATATAAGAGAAAAACGATATAAACCGTTTTATTAAGGGGAAAGATTACTTTTAAACTTAAAAAAATGAAGAAAATTTGCTATCAACTTTCAGAATTAAAAAGAAAAAGGATGAATGCATGTACAAACAAAATTTTTTTGTGTGTTAATTAATAATAATTAAAATTTTTAAATTTCCACAATCATTTTATGTTGTTGTTGAACGGAATTTCTTATTTTAGTTCATTTTATTCATTTTATTCATTATATCAAAATATATGGTTGAGAAAAGTTTATATCTCAAACACTTTTTGAAATATACGCACAGTGAAAAAGCACCCTTCAATTTTTTTAAAAATAATCTGCAGTAAAAATAATTTTCTATTTTAAAGTAAACCATAATAATATTCTTAATCAATAGAGTAAGTCATATTAATTAATACACAAAAAAAAAAAAAAAAAAAAAAAAAAAAAATGTCTGTACATGCCTTTTTTTTTTTTTTTTTTTTTTTTTTTGTAATTCTGAAAGTTGATCAAAAATTTTCATTTTCTTATTTTTAAAACTACTCTTTTGCATTTAAGATTAAGAAATATAGTCTAAAAGAAAATATTTTTTTATAACATTTCGTTTGAATAAAATTTTATTTAAAAGTTATCTAACATAAAATATGTAGCGGAATCCATGATGTAAAGGTAGTCCCATACAAACATACACGCACATGCATCTATATATACGAGCAGGGCCCAACTAAAGAATTTTTATACCCAGGGCACTTTCAATTTTTTGTGTCCCCTTAGAATGTATGAAAGTATAAAAGCTATCAGGGTCATAGTGATCAGGGTGAGAGAGCAAGAGGGCATACTCCTGCTCCCCTCACACTTTAATCGGTTTGGCACAATTTTTAACAGGCAAACGGACTGACTCAAAAAAAAAAAAAAAAAAAAAAAAGTATTTGGACAAAAGATAACTCTCTTTCTGTTTGTGGCTTCAATGATAAGTAAAATTATTCTTGACGACAAATTTTAATTTAAATTTTATTTATAAAATGATACACGGTTGAGTTACAGCAAATCTAGAGGATTTAAAACACATACTTTACTTTTAACTTTTAATACAATTTAATGCCCCTGAAAAATTTTATGCCTAGGGCATGAGCCCCGAGTGCCCATTAGATAACCAGGCACTGTATACGAGGGTAAATCAAATATGGCGTAATTTTTGTTTTTGAATTTATTGGTGGAAGATACAAATATGGAAGTTCGACACTGTTTTATTTTTATTTATTTATTTTTATTTTATTTTATTTTTATTTTATTTATTTATTTATTTTTTTTGGTGGGGGAGGGGGGGGGGAGGATTTTCCTGATAGATTAGAAATTCCTAATGTTATCTTCATAAAAAGAGTGAGTTAGAACGCATTTCCTTCGATATTTCACGTAAACCGCAACAGCAGAATCATTGTTGAATCACTCACCTCTTGGTGTTTCTTTCAGTGGTTGAAAGAAACAATTGAAAAGAAACGGTGGTTGAAAGAAACAGTTGAAAGAACCTTCAGTGGTTGAAGGCCCTCATATGATAGTAATACGAGGATAGGTCAGGAATGTAACATTGTAAGAGGGGTGCTCCAATGTTCTCCAATGAATTTCCTCCAACTTTTCGGTTAGCTGTGCGGTCTGTGGGAACGGATATTTATTTAGGATGTTTCTTTCAGTGGTTGAAAGAAACAATTGAAAAGAAACGGTGGTAGAAAGAAACAGTTGAAAGAACCTTCAGTGGTTGAAGGCTCCTCATATGATAGTAATACGAGGATAGATTAGGAGTGTAACATTGTAAGAAGGGTGCTCCAATGTTCTCCAATGAATTTCCTCCAACTTTTCAGTTAGCTGTGCGAAAGGATATTTGTTATTCTGAAACACAATTACGTTTTTGACCGGCAATCTTTGTCTCATGAAATGGCTAGCCGTAGTAAGCAGCATTAACTGTACAGCGTTTATGGAGAAAGTCGATTTGCAAAACTCCTGTTAAGTTCCTAAACAGGGTCTCAAGGACTTTTCCAGCTGAGAGGCGAGTTCTAGCCTCTCAGCTAGAATTGTTTGTGTCATTCGTAACACTTGGATTTTCTTCAAGCTAGTATCCTAAGCTGTGTTTAAAATCTTCAAACGATTTAGGATGGTTTCACGCCCTCGCGTGTGATAATTTTATTATGAAATATTGCGTAGTCAGAGGTTGAAACTCTTCCTCACCCATTGTGGCCCCAACTGAAGCACAGAAAGAATTGAACTTGCTACAGTATACGCACGTAGTCACTTAAGTCCGATTTCCATTTGAGCTCACTGGGCGGCTTCTATTCAGAATCCTTTGATGTGGTCACCTCGGCTCACGCCAGCTCACGCCAGCTGAAAACCCTGGAACGGGGTCCCCTGCTGAGATAATTGCGGGGCTGGGGGTAGATTTCTTTGTCAATTTTGCATGCTTTCCTTTGAGGTAACTGCCCAATCTGATAAGAAAGGGCTACAACTGATGACAAGACATTTGGCTCTTTGTGTCGGAAGCGTGATTAATGACATTTTGAGCGTTGATCTTGAGCCTAAATGGAAACCGGCCCTTAGCATCACCACGTCCAGCAGTGAGGACTAGAAGTCCTACATTGATAGGCTGACGCATCCGCCATTTTCTATTCCACAAGTCCGGTTGACGATTTATTATTGGTGGTTTTTTGGCAATAAATTGCACAAATAACTCCAGAAAAGGGCACCGCCTGTTTATATTTTCTTCTAATCTAGAAAGAAGGAAAAAGTGGATTATAAATTGCAGATGTAACTCGTGGATACCCGGAGCAGGAGCACAACCTTGTAGCGTAAGGTTTCCCTTATTTTCAAATTATTTCATCTTATTTTCAAAGTTGTTTGACAAATTAAATATGAATGTACTGTTTTTTAAAGTTATTGCTCTTATCATATAGGACTCTTAGTGAGGACCTCTTCCTTCTGGACACAATATCGTACATAAGAATGAAATTCCAGTTTAAATTTTATTCACCCTCGTATATTTTTTACATTGTCCACCATATTATCAGTATATAATATAGTAACAGATACGCATTACCTAAAAAACATGCGCAAAACTTGAGTGTGTGTATGTGTGTTTTCAAGTTTATAAGAAGATAACTACATGAAAAAAATAAGGATTTAAAAAATTCTTTAAAAATACAAATAAACAATATTGTAAAAACGCTACACTAGCATTTTCAACATATTTTGTCCCGACTTGTGACCAAGAGGTTCTACTCTAGGCTGACCAGATCCAGATCAAAGTACCTTTATAGTAGAGAAGCATTAAAAATTGCTACAATTATCAAATTATGGATGTATTTTTTCATTCCTAATAAATAAGGACTAAAAATAAAGTGTTATTGATTAATAATTTAGTTTCTACAATTTTTTAAAACTTAGAAAAATGCCTTAAAAAAAAAAAAAAAAAAAAAGGCGTCCCCAGAAAATGGGGACGTTTGGTCAGTATATCCCTTAACGCGCGGTGTCCTCGCTGCGAGGACGCAAAATTTAAGATCCAGCTGTAAAAATTCATCCCGGAAATATTTTAGCAAAAATTTACGCTTATAACATAGTAAAAAAGACCAGTTTTTTAAACCTGAAAATTTAAAATTTCTTTTAGTTTAATTTAGTTCAGGAATTCTGGTGGCAGTATAATTTAAATGATCTGAATTGTCTTGCGCCGCAAAGGGATATTCTACTCTCGAATTCGGGAGGTGACGGTCTTCAACCTAGCTCTCCGATCTTTACTATTCACAGCTTACCGCGTGTTTTCTCAGAAATTCCCGTGAATATGGGCTAAATTATCTTAAAAAGAGTTCCGACAGAAGTCATCCGACATAGGCTTATGTCCCTAGCGTAGAAATTCGCCTAATTTATCCTATACTTCTAATTTTTTTGTAACCATTAATTTGTAATTTAATAGTAAAATAATTAGCGTATTTAGTAGCTCTTACTTCTAATGAAATGCTACTTTTGATATTTATGAGGCTTTCATCATTAAGGGTTACATACAAACGGAACGCTTGCAATTTCGATGACGTAAAATTTGCAAGTTTTTTTGCAAATACAGTCTGCAGCAAAATTAACAGAGCACTAGCAAAAATTCCTATGTAAAAAAAGTACACTTAATGCAAATTTGTTAAATAAATCCTTGTCGAATCCTGTTCTTAGTCAGTCTAAGAACATGATTGGACAAGGATTTATTTAACAAAACAGTGTTAAGTGAGCTTTTTTCATATAGGAATTTTCACTAGTACTTGGATACTTTTGCTGCCGACTGCAGTCATACATTTGGAACGCCTGCAAACGGCTTTGCAACTGGAAGTGTTTCATTTGTATGTACCTCTAAGCGTGCATTGGCATCTATACACAATTAACCCGATAGTAGTCGCTGGTTGGTCGATTCGCCGCCCGTCCTTTCAGTGTTTATTCAACAGCCACCAAAAATTTTTAGAAGTGGCATTTGATATACATAAAAGGCGAATCCACTGGAATAATCGTCGATTACGCACATGAAATGCCATTTCTAAAAATTTTTGGTGGCTGTTGAATAAACACTGAAGGAATGGGCAGAGAATCGACCAACTAGTGACTACTAACGGGTTAACAAATTTAGCAATTATTAATTATTAAAAATTTCCAATGTTTCTCTGTTGATTAACGTCTTAAAAAAAAAAGAAAGTAATTTAATTTAATTTAAAATTTATTGCGGAACATAAGCGTTTTCTGAATTGTAATCTCTTTTTATTTATGCAGATTTATATCATTTAATAAACTATTGCATAATATTAAAGAAATACAACAATAGCAGGGAGTGGGTTAACATTTAAAACAATCATGATTTTTTAACATTTGTAAAAATTTGTTTACTTTGTCTCTTTTATCTCTTGATAACAAATCTCATAAAATACTCTATTGTATACAAGCTAACAATATATTAGTACAAATATTTTCATTTTGTAACATTATAACGTTTCTTATATTAACTTGTTTTTTTATTAACATGTATAGTGGCATCCTATATAAAAATAAAGCTATCACTATCCACTAACGACCTAAACTTCTGCAGTCCGCGAGTCAGTAAGATATGTGAGATGCCTTTGGAAAACCCCTATTGTTGTCCTCGCCTGGCACAAAAGAAGACCCCCCGTGCCTCCCCTATAGTCTTCATTGTGGCGGCACTCTTTTGTTCACCCCCATTTACATCTCTATAATGGCAGAAGGAACTGGGGAGAAGGGTTATACACCTACACGGGAAGTAAATTGAAATGCTCAGGTGTGGGTGTAGGAATTCTAAAGAAAGAATTGGTATGTCTATTGTAATTTGGAATTCGTAAATGCAGACTTCGGTATTTATTTTAAACTAATATTATTTTTTTATATATAAGAATAAAAATACACGCACAAAAGATTGGAAGTATTATGTAGGGATTCTTTTTATTACGAGTAAACTCGAAAAATGAATGTAAAACACTCAAAATCTCTAAAATTAGAATTAACTAAGCTTACATTTAAAGAATAATCGGGTATGGCACTAACACTACTTTCTTTTAAACCAGCAGACTACGCCCGCTTCGCTGATGAATTTTCAAAAGAATTAAATCACTATTTATTTTTTAAATCACATTGTGGGCTTTGTAACATAATTAAAAATTCCTTTTAAGGTCAAAAAGTCAAAATAACATATTATAAATTAAATTAAATATTTCTTCCGTTTTGCAACAATGTTATATGGTCTTATGTGAATGATTCTCAAATACAAATTTAATGGATTATGTATGGGGAGAATCCCGGAAAAAATGGTAACGGGAAAAAAAAAATGGTAACGGGAAAAAATGGTAAATGGAAAGAATGGTACCGGAAAAAATGGTATCGGAAAAATGTTAAGCGAAAAAAATGGTACTATAGCTGTGTAAAATCGCTTTAATCATGATAGGATAATTATTGCAATTTGATTTTACTAATTTCCCTCTTTACCATTTTTTCCGCTACCATTCTTTTCGTTTACCATTTTTTCCGGTATCATTTTTTCCGGTATCATTTTTTCCGGTACCATTTTTACCGGTTACCGTATGGGGAATATCTACACTGTAATTTAAAAATTGCAGCTCTTAGAACTTCAAAGCTGATCATTTTTAGAAAGTTATTCATTATTCTTTAATATTAGACTGTTTTTAACACGCTTATATTAGCTTCACCTGTATGTATGTATGTTTGTAACTTCTCTGGGAGCAAAACGTGATTGCACAAAATCCTTCATATCTCAAACAAAAAAACAGATATCCGTAAAATTTTTGCTTTAAAATATATTTTTTAATCATTTTGAATTAGGAAATAAATAGTGCGCGTGCAATAATATGAAATAAAAATATGAATTTAATGATTTGATAAAACACGATCGCGTGCTATCTTAAAAAGTAAAATTTAAAGTTTATTTTTTTTACAATAACAAAAATACATCACGTGAGTTAAAAATATAAAAATGAGAGAATAAAATAAAACATGGACAATATCTAACATATGGTGTGTCACTCACACGATCTTCTCTTACCCTGAATTTTAATACTGAGATAGATATTTTGTGCTTTTTAGTTCACATTTCTCTAAAAGCGTGTTCTTTAATTTTTTAAAACTATAATATTATTTTAATATTAGACTCTTATTTTAAGATAAAAACCGTCGAATGATACCGCGTTGTGAAACTTTGAAACGTAATATCTTTAAATCTAATAACTTGATGTATATTGTGTTAGTTTCCTCACACAAATGAACAGTTTTTAAAGCTCCTTTAAAAAAGTATACCATCTATGCAGTATCTTTTAAAAAAATCATCAGTTTTTACTAAAAAAATGGCCGACTTTCATCACAAAAATACTTAAATTTAGACCAATCAAAAATAAGAGTGGTCCACCCGGATGTGTTCCACCGACATACAATTTGCTTTATTTATATAGATCGTATTTCTATAAAAACTTATTTTTCGAATTTAAGGTATAAAATAAGAGACGTGTATTTCAAACTTTCGAAAGTACGGTGTAAGGGGCACCCCGATTTGAATATTATAGCTATATTCATAGAACATTTAATGTTGTCATTGAATTAAAAATTTTATTTTAAGTTATTCAGGGAACTTTCACCCAAATCACTCTTTGAAACTCATTCTACTAATTTTGAGTTGCCCTGTTATTTATAATCTACTATCCCCTAATCTACTAATTTTGGGTTGCTCTGCCTGACACTTAATTGTATACATATTATATATTATATTTCGATAAATCACTGCTCTCAAAACTAATGAACTAGTTGGCGTAGGTGGACTCTGCTCAGTTCCCCATCATATATATGTTCTCATAAATTTCTAGTGCAGGACTTTCTCTTAACATGATTATCATGTTAAGAGAAATGAATTTGACCAAACGCTTGACACAGTGACAGAATGAAATCCCTGCCAAAAAGGCTATCCACCGTTCACTTCGATTTATCTTATTTTAATCCGTTATTTTATTCGAAATTCGAGTCGATTTCATAGTTCAGTTTGCATGCTACTATTTCCAATGCAACAATCCTCAAAATGCATATTTATAAGGAAAATTTTCAATTTTGCTATGTTCATAAAATCTTAAATTACTAATAACTTGCGAAATTTTCCTATTAGAATATTTGTAGTCAATGATGTTCAAACAAGTATCATAAATGTTATGTTGAAGTTGTCTGATATATTTAGGATCCTCAAATGGACGTTTATGCTCAATTTTGCCCTATTCTGCCATGTTAAGTAAATCGTAAATTCCAAATAACTTACGAATTTTTTTTTTTTAATTGGAAAATTCATAGTCTATGATATTCATGCCAGTATCCTAAATAATATTTCAAAAGTGGTCTGACATCTTTACGATGAAAATATCTTTCAAGATTGACGTTTATGTGAAATTTTGCCCTATTCTGCCATGTTAAGAAATTCGTAAATTTCCAATAACTTACGAAATTTTTATATTGGGAAATCCATAGTCAATGATACTCATGCCAGTATCCTAAATAATATTTCAAAAGTGATATGACATCTTTACGATGAAAATATTCCTCAAAATTGACGTATATGTGAAATTTTGCCCTTTCTGCCATGTTAAGAAATTTGTAAATTTCCAATAACTTGCAAAATTTTCAAATTAGCATGTTTATAGTTTATAGTGTTCATTCTGGCATCAAAACTGGTATTTTAAAACTTGTCTGACATTTTTACAGCAAAAAGTTTCCATTTAATGCACGTTTAAGTGAAATTTTGTCCTATTCTCCCCTGTTAAGAAAATCGTAAATTTCTAATAACTTACGAAGTTTTTTAATTCGAATGTTGCAAACAAATAGGGTTCTTGCCAGTGTCGAAAATAATATTTTAAAACTGATCTGACTTCTCTGCTACAATTTGTTCTTAAGATATCTTGTACACAGACTAACACATTAACACACTAACGGACTAACAAACTAACAGACACCCTACAGACGGACACCATACAAATTTTGTCATTTTCGAAATCCTCACACCTGGAAACGAGTTAAAAAGTAAAAAAACCGAGGTCGAAAATTTTCAGGATTACTTAAGTTCCCCATACCTATAGTATGATGGGGAACTAATAAACCTTTATAATTGTGACAATATTAAAATATAGTTTTTTTTTTTTTTTTTTATTTTTTTTTTTTTAACCGTTTTAGGGTTATATTCATTATTATTTATTTATTCATTTATATTTATGGTTCAATTTTTCTTTTTCAATGGGAATTTTTGCTTCTTACAAGGTAAATATACTATAGGACTTTTTACTAATATCATTCTTTTATTCAAGCTGCAACTTCGCTAATAATTGAATCACAGATTGCAGAAGCGAGGCATGTCACAAAAATCTAATTTTACAGGAGACACAAAAAAACTGTTTTTACAAATTTTACGTGAATTTAAAATTCTGAAAAAATTACACAGCAATATTATTCCTATCCCTATCACAAATACCACACCTTAATCAAAATTCAATAATACACACGTCCATGGCGATCATTTTTGCACTGGGGAGATATCTCCTTTTTCATTATACACATATTTTTTCTTCGTGTGTTCCAGTAAGTCTCGAAAATCATTGCTTTACTTCCAATCTCTTCATTGGAAGTCTAAGTACTGCTTTATACAACGTGGTATAAGTAAAGGGAAGATAAAAAACACTAAATTACACTTAATTACAGTGGTTGGTAAAATCCTTAATGAGTTGGCCATTCATAAAATTCCACTCAAAAGGCACGTAATTTCTCTTCCAGAATGAACCGTTTTAGACTTTTAAGGTCTTTCATTTAATTGATGTTCATAGGATTTTTCTGCTGTTATAATTTCGTAGATGATAGAGAAGATGAGGACCATTATGCTTTCTCAAACAAAAATGATTGAGGATGAATCCACCAATAAGCTCAGACGTTACAATAGTACAGTCGGTAACAAAAGTACCCAAACACTAGCAAAAATTCCTATGTAAAAAAAAGTGCACTTCATACGGTTTTGTTAAATAAATCCTTATCGAATCATGTTCATAGACTGCCTAAGATCTGGATTCGACAAGGATTTATTTATCAAAACCGTATAAAGTGTACTTTTTTTACATAGGAATTTTTGTTAGTGATTGGACACTTTTGTTACCGACTGTACCGGGATTTTTGGAAGAACATTCAAGATAATTATACGAAGAAATCAAAACTTTTTTTCTGTCTTTGATGGGAAAGCTTCTTGATTAAAGTATAGTGTGGTACTATTGACGTAGTAAGTGAGAAACTCGTGCTGATAGTCAAGAACCATTGAAGAATTGATTTTGATCACTCTGAATTTGCCAGCTACGTTTGAAACATTTTAGCTGCCTTCAAACTCTGGCAACTTGCAAAGCGGCAAGTGCGGCTCTAATGATATTTCTTTGATGCGCGATTTGAGTTGTCGCGAATCTGGAGAGAGGTTTCCTTCTGTGACAAACCTCCTACTGCGATAATTGCATAGTGAACTTGGGTCTCTTTTGTAAAAGAGCAATAAAAAGTAATGTCCTTCATTGTAAACATGTGCAAAATTTCAAGGAGCGCTTTCGGACAATGGATAATTTATGACTTTTGAAGCTCTGCATCGTTGCCAGAGTTTGAAGGTAGCTTTACCAGTTTACTACTATATTAATGTACTCGTCGGGAGTATACATCCTATCAATATGTTTTAATTCCTCTTCATTGATCCAAATTTTAGGTCGTAAGGTAGGTAGGTGACCTCTCACCTACCTACCTCATCTACCTACTAAGGAGTGACCTCTCATGGGAAAAAAAAAAACTTTTCTTAAAAATCTTGAGTTCTGCCATTGCCATTATGGTTCGAATGAATGCGTGGATTTGTTCTGATCCCCGCAGTTGTCACAAAAAAGATAGATCTCCTTAATTTCGGAGGGGTGAAACTTTGAAATTCGTGCAAACGATATCACATCATCGGAATATTTTCTTGCAGCACACTCATGATAAACATAACTGGTCATAGTATTGTCACATGAATTATTAAAGTTGAAGTTGTTGACACTAATCTGTCAGTAGTAATAAAGGCCCTTAACAGGTATTTTAAGAAAGTCAATAAACGCCCTAAAGTTAAAACACAGTCTTAAGACTTTACTGCCGTCAGTTTGGGAAAAAGCAACAAAATCCTTTAAGAGAACTGTAAAACTTCTTGCTTCTTCTTTCGTGAAATATTAATTCGACCACAGCAACTCGTTTTGCAGTTTCGTTTAATGAGCTTAATTTTATTGTTTAGTTCCTCACACGTAGCATATACGTATCCTGAGGAGGTATCTTGAAGCCCGATGAAAAATTCTTACGGAAGTAGTCCCAATAGAAGAAATACTTCACTTTTCCTTGAAGATGTGGATATATTTTCAAAAATAAATAATGCATTGTTTTGGCTGAGAGGTTTGGTGCTAGGTACTTCGTGAACCTTGAAGAATATTGCGACTATTTTAAAAGGAAGGACTGAATATGCTCATGAATCAAAGCACAGGCTTAAGACTAACAGGATTCACACTATGGGTAATACCTCTTCAATCATTTAATGATTCACCCTTTGTCAGTAAGTTTGCAATTCGAACATCTCGTTTCTTGCTAATGTTATGCACATTCAAAAAAGCTGTTCTGCATACTTATAGGCGTTGTTGCTGAGCAAGAATATGACAATAATATTATCAATTTAACTTTGGGATTACGTTGGCCATCTGTTGTTGAACTTTTGAGGCGTCTCCTTTGGATAGCACACACAGAAAAATGAAAAAGCGAATCTTGTCAAGAGACTTGCCATTTTTGTGATACTAGACTTTTGCCAAGTACATTGACAAATTTGCACAAAATTACGCAAAATTTAAAACAATCAAAACACTACATGACAATACTAGTTAGACATCAGACACAAAAGTCGTTTTATTTTACTATGTATCTTTAATAATGTTTCATCTGATGGTCAGTTTTGGCTCCAAAACTTGTCAGACAACCAATTTCCCTGGTACAGTTTTCGTTTTCCTCAAATTTGACTGGTTAATCAAATGAGGGGATAAAAATAAAATGTTCCAATCTTGTCAATCGATTAAGAAAAGAATTTTTCAAGTGTAGATTCTGATTAACTTACCTTGTCTGGTATCTGCGGTTGTTGACTAACTGTGCTGGTCAGATAATTACCATTTTCGACTAGCCTTCTTTGTCTGATAATATTAACCTTCCTAGTCTGAAGTATTGTTTTGGAGACTAGTTCAGCTAGTACACTTTTTACCTGAAGTTTCCTAGTCAGCTGTTTGAGTTAGTCAATTCTGTATTGTCAACTGAGCCTGGTCACTGTGGCCAACTTTTTTTTCTGTGTGCAGTTATATCAGCCAGAGATACCGACGTAAGAAAAGCCCGAATGATCCGCCACATGCATTTCATTGAGAACAGAAAGTAGTCATGTCCTGGACATATGACTCTTTTCTGCTCAAAACTATTTTTCGGAATTTTTTTTTTCTCCCGTAAAGAGCTGAAAGATGAGTTCCCTTTTTACAGAAAATATACGTCTATATATGTTAGGTACACGCTGATGACATTAACTCATTTTCGCTAAAAATTGGACATGTCCCCTTTCTGAAATCAGCGGTTCAATTGGAATGTTTAACTTCGTGAATTTTTTTTAGCAATTTGCAATGATACAAATTAATAGGTATATAATTTCTTTTACTCATTATTTTGGCAATATACTTTTAGTAAATTTTGAAATGTAGTATTTTATAGATACATTTTGTGCATTTTCTGATGTAAGTCGATTTGGTCATTGTTGCTATTTTCTGCTTTTTTTCCTTATTAAATTGAAATTATTTAAATACATTAGAGAAATAAAAATAATTAAAGTGTCGTGTAAATATAGATGTTAAAGCCTACAGTCTGCGTTAGGAACTTCGGCTTGGGTGCGATGACTTTTGTAAAGGTCTTTCTAAGGAGTGCTAGCCTATATTTGCACGAATTTCAGGGGGAAAACTACATCAAATTCCGAAATGTTAAAATGATAAGCGTGACGTGGGTTCTGAATCCCATGCTACCCATCTATCAGATTAGGGGGTAGAACCTCCCAATATTCTTATTCAAAAAAATAATAATTATTATTCCATTTACTTTTAGATTTTGGTATATTTAAGCTCGATTTATCGAACGGTTAACCAATCAATCTATTAGAAATCCTCTTTCCAGAATTGCTTTGCGTCAATAAAAATTTTAAATACACATTAATGTTATAATATCGTGACTGAAATTTAAAAAACGGAGTTCATTTCAAGGGATGATTAAACACCAGGAATAATTAGAAAAATAATATAAAGCATGAAATAAAAGAGTGAAATAACAGGTTATAAACATTGTCTGCGAAGCTGAATTTGTTGTTCATCCATAACATTCAGATAAGTGGACCGCGTAGTGTCCAAACATGATACACGCGATCTGTTCGTTAGTAGAAATATTGAACTGAACAAAGTTTTCCCGTTATCTTATCACCATTATATGCTTTTATAAAGCGTTAAAAAATTATATTTATCTAGAATATTTGTGTAATATTATATTCAAGGAAAATTTGGAGGAAAAAAAAAAAAATCTCGATAGAATAAAATATTCTCTTTTATGTATATATGACAAATAAATAAATAAATAGAAATAAAAAAAAAGGGGGGGGGGGGGTTGTTTTGGAATAAAATTATCGGAACTGAGATTTTGACACATTTACATTTTTCGAGGTCCCTGAATGCAAAAATCAGATTTTAAATGGTTGGTCTACGTGTCACATAATACACATAACTGTTGTTTTAAAAAATAAAATAAATAAATATTTAAACAATAAATGGTATTGTAACTTGAATATTACTAGAAATATGAATTATATATTCATATAAGTATTTATAAAATTAATGACTGTAAAAAATTGTATACTTTTTTTTTTGTTTTACCTTTTCATTGCCCGTGACTCCAATCGGAATCATAACATTTAAGATTATCTGTATTACCATCTAAAACTCCCACCAATTTAACATTTTCATATTTTTTTCTATCAAAAAATATGCATTTAGATGGTATCACTATCCTTGTTTATGAATGAAAGGATGTTTTGCTCCATTCTGATAATAATATCAGAATCACCCCCCCCACACACACACACACACAATTTTTTTTTTTCTTTTTCTTTTCCTTTTCTTTTATATTTATTTTTTCTTTTATTTTTTTTTCTTTCTTTCTTTTTTTTTTTTTATTGAAAATTTAGGATTGTAAACGGCATCAGTTATGAAGTACAATATCTTAAAATAAATGAGTTAATTCACAGTGTCAAATAGGAGTTATTATTATTTTTTTTTTTAATTGACTTGAGTTAAAAGTACAATACTTTGAGTTATTTTAGTAGCTTTTTATTTAAGCGAACTTGAGTTATTGATATTTATCTTATTTCTGTTCTTTCAAGCTTTCAACCACTTGTATGTGACTACATTGCTCTCGCTGCAATGCATTTCTTCAGTAGCATTCAAGTGCAACGTGCAACGCCATTGCAAAAGGGTCCAGTTTATTAAAATAATTTGTATTAAGCTTATTAATAAAATTTATAAGTTACTCAAATACAATAAATAACTCAAGTTTGAGTGCATTATGTTAACTCATTCAATTTCATGTATTTAACTCAAGATGAGAGGGTGCGTTTCTTCTAGGCAAATGAGTGAAAATTCACTCAAGTTGAGTTATTTTCCTTCTTTCATTTTAAGAGAGCAAATAAACACCTCTTAGTTGTTTTGCTAACTACATTAATTCTTACTCTTATTTTTAAATATATATATATATATATATATATATATATATACAGTAAACTCCCGATTATCCGCGGTGAAAGGGGAATAGAAAACCGCGGATAATCGAATCAGCGGATAATCCGCAAAATGTTCAAAAAGGGGATATAAATAACACATAAAGCCTTTTGAGCAATACTATTTAATTAACAGTTAAGCATGACCTACATATACAATTTAACATACTAATAAAAATTTCTACTTACATTTTGCTCTATTTTTTAACAAAAAAATCGGTGAAGCATTTTTGTTTTTTTGTACTAAAACACTTTTTCTTAATTTGCGATTACAGTTTCTTTATCAGCATTTTGTCACAAAGTGATACATTGTCCTGCTCCTCGAGGGGCCGCGGTAGCCCAGTCGGTAGAGCACCGGCCTCCTCATAATTGGAAGATTGCGGGTTCGGTACTCGAGCCGGCCAAAGACCGTCGTGTACACTAATGGTCTCTGGTGCACGTAAAATCTGTCGTGGCCGCAATGTCCTCCATGTTCCCATAAAAAATTATACCTCTGGGGGTCACCAAAGAGGGAGAGCCATCGCTTCCGTGGAGGATCAAAATTGTGATGGCATGTCTCCGGACCACCTCTAGGGATGTGTCCCAGACCGTCGCCAATTGCCCATCTGCGCAGCATCAGTGCGAGTGCGACGTAAAACCCAACCAACCAACCAACCAACCTGTTCCTCGAGATATTTTATAAGTCCATCTGCATGTGCTAGGTCTGCGTCGTGGCTCATCCTCTACTGAGTTTTATCTCCTTCTTCCTCTTCTTCTTCACTATCTTCTGAAACTGGGTCTAATGCTTGGCCCACAATTTGTTCATCTGTGAGGTGTTCAATACCTGGATCATTGAAGTCACAATTAATCTACTCTTCAATGTTTCCTTCATTGACTTTTCTCCTCCAGTAACAGATTTAGCTAAATTTCCCAAATTATGAGCAGAAATTTCTTCCTCCTCTATAAACTCTACCAAAGTATTTTCCACATTTGGTAAAATTTTTCTCCAAGACCTTACCAATGTAGACTGCTTAACTGCGTCCCAAGCAGTGTGTATGCCATAAATGCTGTCAAGAATCGTGTAATATCTCCAAAAGCATTGAAGATCATTACTCTCTTCGATCTTTTTTTGTAATAAGTTTTTTCTGTATTTTTAAATTCCCTTTTAAATTCAGGCCCTTGAGGACCGCGGATAATCCGCAAAGCGGATAATCCGACCGCCGATAATCGGGAGTCTACTGTATACTCATAATTTTTCATTTTTGCAATATATGTATGATTAAATATAAGATTTATTGATTTTAAGTAAATTGGAGTGTAAAGGTTGATATTTTTATTTACTAACTATGTGAAGAATACCAGAACCGGGAATGGAACCCGGGCACCTCCGCTTAACGCACGGATGCTCTACGGTAGCTCAGTGGTAGAGCATCCGGGCGTTAAGCGGAGGTGCCTGGGTTTGATTCCCGGCTCTGGTATTTTTCACATAGTTGGTAAATAAAAATATCAACCTTTACACTCCAATTTACTTAAAATGAATATTCACGGTTGTGGAATTCATGAATAAAAATTTCTAAATTAAGATTTATTGTTTTATGGAAGGAAACATCTGGGAGTGAAATGTTAACATAAATACTATATTTACAATATATACGGTCTCCCTTTGTATAACGAAAAATGCATAATATCATTCAAAATTGCTCATCTACCAACTCAGTTTTCGCACTACATACTATTTTAAATAAAAAATACAATATGAAGCCTTAAAATTAACATTATATGAATATTATCTAATAAATAAACAAACAAACAGAAATGTCACCACAATGCATTAAAAGAGTACCCAGAAATAACATATTAATAATAGAATAAGTTTTATCGAACTAAAGGGCTATACTTCGAAAAATTAGAATTCTGAAGAGTAAGAGAAAGTGCAACTGCTGCTGAAATTATAGGGCATAATAGAATAAAAGTTGAAGAACTAATAATAGCTTATTCAGTGGATATATATATATAATAATGATAAAATATATATGATACCCATACGATGAATATCTCAAAGAAATAATATATAAAAAATAAATTGTTCAAAATGAAAAATAAGATGGATACTAAAACATACAAATTAAGTGACCAGACGCAGCATACAAGTGAAGGAAAAATTTATAAATAAACATATCAAAATAAGGAGTGTAAAAATTAACAAAGAAATTTCTCAAAAGCCAGCAATAAAAGGGTAATTATTGCTGTAGAGCGAAAAAGAAAAAACTAAGATGTTTTTGAGAATAGCTAAAGATAAATATCTAAAATATCGCTACTATTCGTGCAATATCCTACAATTTTTATAAGATTTAATTAATTTTTTTACTTTTTTGATGAAAAAAAATTATTTAAAGCGGAAACATGTGAAGGTATCGACAGCTCTTTTAAAGCATAGTCCAGAAAAAACATGCAAAATATAAAATTATTAAACAACAAAATTAATAAAAAGCTTTTGTTAATCGCACAAAAGCAAATTATAAAACTAATCAATAAGTTGAGGTTTGAGTGGGTTTTACATCGCACTAGTGCTACACTATGGACGATTGGCAACTCTCTGGAACTCAACCCTAAGGGTGATCCACTAACTTTAAGAAAAACGTCTATATACAAAAGATATGAAGCGACAGATTTCTCGTTAGAAAGTAATACTTTAATGACAAGGCCTTCTTTTTAATGTGTTAAATATGTTTGATTGGTTTATATTTTTGTAAGATTTAAATTATCCATATTACGATTTGGATGAAGAATTATTAAAAAAAAAAAAGAAAAAAGAAAGAAAGAAAGAAAAAGAAAGAAACGTAAAGCTATCGATAATTTTGTAAAGAAATAATCAATAAAATATTAAAAAAAAAATAATAAAGTAAAATAAAAAATAAAATCATTAAATCACAAATAAATAAAAGTTGAAAAAAAAATGACAATCGTTAAATATGTTTAACATAAAATTGAATAACATGCTATATGAAGAAAAATACTCATACACCCTATTATAATTTTCTCTTTTGCTTATTTAACAATTTCTCTTACTTTTATTTAGTTATACAACCGCTAATTACTTAATGTTCGGAAAGTTGAGTGGAGTCAGATTTTTAGTTTCTCTGTGATTTACTGTGAAGACATTGAAAAATTTTCTTTTATTAATTAGTAACTTTTTACTTTCCGAACACTATAGTCAAGAAAGTATTGTAAACATGTCAAAAATCCGAATTTGAGATTTCTGTGTTTCTGCATGTTTCAAATATTTTCTTTATAAATTAAAAGATTCATTTTTTTTCTCCATGATATTTTTAGATACTTTACCCGAGAGATGTCTATATAATTAATTCATTTTATAGAATACAATTTTTCGGAAACATTTTAGTCCAAATAATATGTTAATACGTAAATTCTAAATTAAATTATCTCACAGATCGGGAAATCAATGCGAAAATTTTTGATACATTAATAAATTCCTACATTTTTGAAGTGAAAACTTCTTTAGGCGCGTTGAGCACTTTTGAGTGAACAAAAATCATTGAATTCCCGTCATCGTCAGCTAACGCTGTCCATTTCAAGTGAAAACTTTTGGGTGAACAAAGATCATTGAATTCGCGTCATCGTCAGCAAACGCTTTCCATCCTTGTATAATACAAATAACGTATCATACAATAACTTGCCAATGTGAAGTGTTAATAATTATATACTGTATATTGTTTTAAAATCTGGTGCGGCTCTACACGACTTCTCTCATCTCCGGGCACTGTCTCTATTGCAGTTAGACCTCACAAAACCGTAAGAAAGGCCAAAGCCGCAATTTTTCTCACGTTTTTACAATCTGGTGCGGCTCTACACGACTTCTCTCATCTCCGGACACTGTCTCTATTGCAGTTAGCTCATTAAATAAAATTGTAATGTAATTTTTGTAGTTGTAGTTTATATTAATGAATAAAAAAAACACTTCATTTAAAAGTATTTCCTACACAATAAAATATTTCCTGACGATACACACGTAATTGTTCACGTTTTCACTTCTGTCGGCACTCCCGAAGTGCAACTTTTTTTTTTTTTTAATCAGGAATTCGCGTGTGGATAAATGTTTCACAGAGATATTTGGCATTAGCTTAAAATTTTTATTTAATTAAGTAGTACTTTTCTTTCCTACAGTAAAATAAACGTTTTCGTTTTTATTGTATAACTTATGACGTTCTTTTATGTTTTCAGGTTAATTGTAAATAGTTATAATTCGGAATTTATTAGGATTTTTTTTTTTTTTTTCTTTTTCTTTTTAATAGAACAGCTTTTGTATCGAACCTCTTTTAGTTCAGTCGGATAATTGGATCAAAAGATATTAAATAAAAACCCCATTTTAACTTCAAAATGATTAATAAGAAAGAAATATTCGATGACAAAATAAGCAAATAAAACACACGTTTAATTTTTCTTCCGGAAATAAAATATTTTTAATTTCGTGTGAATAGTATTATAAAATTAGAGGGAAAAAAAATAGTTACGCTAAGTTGGTGCATTTTTTTTTTTTTTTTTTTTAAATCAGCAATTCGTGCGTGGATAAATATTTTCATAGACATTTTTGACATTAGCTTAAAATTTTTAGTTAAGTAGTATTTCTGTCCTACAGTAAAACAAAATCTTTCGTTTTTATTATTTAACTTATGAGGTTTTTTATGTTCTCACCTTAATTGTAAATAGTTATAATTCGGATTTTATTTTTTTTTTAATATTTTTCTATTTAATTTTGTAAATATCGTAAAACAGTTTTTTTTTTTTTTTTTTTTTTTTGTATGGATCAGCTTTAGTATCAGAACACTTTGGTAAAATTTGAAATTTGCACCGAAGGAGCTCGGACGTTTTTCGCCAAGATCCAGGGCCCGACTTAGCCTAATTGGGGCCCGGGGCAAAAACTTCTTTGGGGCCCCCCTCTGCTTCACTACTTGGACAAAAACTTCTTTGGGGGGATCACTCTGCTTCACTAGTCTGCTTCAACAGTGAAGAACCGAACTTTATAGAGGTATTTAAATTTTTCACCTCATTATAGATATATAACAAGAAAATTGACTAGAAGCTAAAATAGCTATGAAGTCCCCCCCCCCCTCTCCAATGGTCAGACGAAATATTGTTCTGTC
Source organism: Salticus scenicus (assembly GCA_963930645.1). Classification (NCBI taxonomy): domain Eukaryota; kingdom Metazoa; phylum Arthropoda; class Arachnida; order Araneae; family Salticidae; genus Salticus; species Salticus scenicus. The sequence continues at coordinate 232,219,475 of OZ005658.1, forward strand.
AATTTTATTTCTGATTGTTAACTTTGTCATCTAGCTGCGAAAAATTCATATCCTTGCTGACATTAGGGCGGAATTCAGCTAAATTTTCGCAATTACGATGACTCAATTAAGCCGGATTTTACACTGTACTAATATTTTGTTTTAAAAAAGTTCATCAAAGAAGGAAACGTAAAATAAACTTTCTATTCAATTTGGGGGCCGTCTCTGATGTGGGGGCCCGGGGCAACTGCCCCGTATGCCCCTGCCTTAGTCAGGCTCTGCCAAGATCTTTAGTTAGGCAAATGAGATAGCTATTTTAATTCATCGTAAAAATGACCAAATATATTTGAAATCGCCAAGATGGTCTCATACAAAAGCTGTGCTCTTTTATTATTATTATTATTATTATTATTATTATTATTTATTAAAGACTACCGAAAATGTTTCACGCATTTCTCTTTTCATTTTACAGCTTTGTTAAGCCCTTTCATTGATTTCAAAATTTTTATAAATACTTCTTCAACCTGGATAACGCCGGGTAAACCTACTAGTAAATTCATAAAGCAGATGTATAAAAATACACTCATCGTAAGTAGTATAAAATATTTAAGCAATGACGAAGTTTAGTTGAAGCTATCAATCCGACTTAACAATGATTACGATGTGCTGCAAAAAAAAAAAAAAAAAAACGATCTCTGATACCATTTTTGTTGATTCTTATGTAAAATGACCTCCTGAATCCGAATATGACTCCCATTTTGCCCTGTCACCCACCGTTTTCTAGGTACATCACCCCCTCCTTCAATTTTTATCACTGTGCGGTAATTTTATGACCATGAATTTGATTTGGAGAATGAAAAAGAGTTAATTTAACTCCTGAAAACAAAACAATATAATGTTTAATAAATAACATTAATAATAGATTTAAAAATTATAAGAAATGTAATACATAATTTCAGTGGTAAATCCCCCCCCCCCCCCTAAATTTTCCCTTGTCGCAAATGTTAATGTTTTAGAATTTTTCAACTCTGTAGCCCTTCAGAAGATATTTAACAGTTAAAATAATCCTCTTTCTATTTCTCCCCCCCCCCCGCCCCCAAAAAATCAAATTTATAGCCATAAAATCACTGAAAAGTCATAAAAATAGGGGGCCGTCTCTAAAAACAACGGTGGGGAATAGGGTAAAATGCGCGTTATATTCGGAATCAGGAGGTCATTTTACATAAGAATTTGCAAAAATGGTGTTGTGGCAATTTTCATGCCGTGCAGTATTATTACCATGTTTTTATTAACTTCTATTCTTGTTTGTTTGTTTGTCCGGTACAAATCTTACAATCTATTTTTAACTAATTTCCCTACTAGCTAGACATTTGAAACTTTCACAGTAGCTCAGAACCCGGTGACAACACAATACTTCGAAGTCAGGTTTTCGAATTTTCGAATAGTTTTCTTTTAATTAATTAAAATAGGAAAATAATAAGCTCTCAATAGCAATAAAATAGCCATTAAAATATTAGCTACAATTTAATTGTTGAAAAAAAAAAAAGAGTTCATTTTCTTTGGACATAAAAATAAATACATTTAATTCAACGTGAACGTTAAAAAATTATAAAAAGTTAAATGATGCATCTCACAAAAATTGACATCATTATCACATTAAAAATTTTATACACATTGATAAGTGCTAATGTAGTTCACGATGCTAATATACGTTGTTCTAAAAAGAGTAATATTTTATTTTTAAAACCAACTTTTTTTTTTTTTCACTATTATTATTATTATTTCACCGAACTGAGTCCGCGTGCTTAAATATTGCTTAAATATTATTTTTTATCGTCGTGTATTTTATTAATGATTCATCAGAAAATTTAAAAACGTGGTATTTTTTTTTTAATCTTATAATTATTTATTAATTAAGCTTACTTTAATTAAATTACAATTACATTTCTAAACTAGTATGTTGTGGCCACCACGAGACTTTCTTCTATATTTTCCTATACAAATTCACTCAGTAACAATAATTAAAAAAAAAAAAAAAAAAAGTGGGACTTTGACAAAATTTTGGGTAAAATGTGAAAATTTGTTAAAGTTTGTCAAAACACGGAAACCGTGGGACTTTGACAAAATTAGGGGAAAAATGCAAAAATATGTTAAAGTTTGTCAAGACACGGAAACCGTAGGACTTTGACAAAATTAGGGGAAAAAAGCAAAAATTAGTTTAAGTTTGTCAGAACACGGAAACCGTGGGAGTTTGATAAAATTAAGGGTAGAGAAAAAAAAAAAAAAAAAAAAAAAAAAAAAAAGATTTTTTTTTCTAAGTTCTTTTCCGTAAAAAGTAAAAAAAATCGATAACTTTGTTTTAAATTATCACAGATTTATAGTTCAACCATTCGTTTTAAAGGTACTGACGAGACCTTTCGAAAGATACCCATCTTGAAAATTTTTGCCCTATATCACCCTGTTAAAAATTTAGAAAAAGCGGGATGGCAACGCAACCTGTAAGACGAATTTTACCAAAAGTTGATAGGCACTAATTTATGTCAAGGTGCAACTACATATCAATTTGTATGAAATTCTGTGCAGTAGTTCCAGAGATACAGTTGCCACAAAATTTTGTCACACACACACACACACAGACAGACAGACAGACATTTTCTAAAAATGGTCAAATCGTGTTCTACAGCTCTCAAAACGTGTAAATCCATCAAAAACCCGAAATCGAAAATTTTTACGAATCCAATACTTTCTTCTATTGAAGATAGAAGAAAGTAATAATATCAAGCAAGAATTATTTATTAGCATAATGAATATTTATTAAATATTATAAAGCTATTTTTAAAGCTATATTAAATATTATAAATATTTGATATATTTATTAATATATATATATCAAAATTATGAATTTTATATTTGTAGAGACAACTACCGTTACTAGAATGTACTGCAAAGCTGACATCTTCTTGGTAAAATTAAAACGATTAGAACTAGTTTTAATTAACTATTCTTAATTAAATTTTGATAGAAACATTTAAGTTTATTTTAGGAAGATGGGGAAAAAAAGAGAGAGAGAAGAAATATTTTGCTTTGATAAAAGTTCACTACTTAATATTTATCTAGCTTATTTATTGCAATATTAGAATTGTAAAATCGTCAAACAACAAAATGAATAAAACGCATTTTTACTTGGACCAAAATCAAACTAGAAAACCAGCCAATATAAAGAAACAGCTCTAGATAAAACAGATGAAGCGACTAATTTACTGGCGGAAAGTAATACTTTAACGATGAGGTATGCTTTAAACTACGCTAAATGTGTTTAACTGGTTCATATTTTTGTAACATCTATCTAATATTTCTCTAACGTGGACCAGTTTCAATTATTTTTTGTCGAAACGATACGATACGCGAGGATTAAAAAAAAAAAAAAAATTATATTTATAGATAGATAATATTTAAGCACGCGGACTTAGCTGAATGGACTAATAAGAAAAAATGACGGCATTTGTCTGATGAGATTATTTTACGAAAAAATGTATTTTTAACAGTTGTTTCTTCAGAACCATTGCAAGCGTCATTTTAAACCAAGCAATATTTTAAAGATATGTACCGAATATGAAGTTTTGAGTCATCGACTGACTAAAAAACACAATCATTAAAAATATAATCAAATTAGGAATTAGTTTATTTTATTTTATTTATTTATTTTATTTATTTATTAACAAAAAGAATATACTAAAATTAATAGAAAGTCATCGCCAACATGGCGACAAAAATTAAGAGGTGTCGTGGGAGTCCTATATTAAAACTGTACTGCCTGTGGAAGTATGAAAATTGCGTCGTGAACCATGAGTTTCATTTGGAAACCTTCCTTTGAATGATTTTCGTTTCACTATTGTGCAATAATAATTTGGCTTCTGGTAAATTAAAATTTTAATTAGGTGGTGAAATTGGTATAACATTTATGAGTATCAAATTTTAAAGGTAAATAAGAAAAGAGATAAAGGGCGAATATTTCGCAGGGGTTTGCTAGTTTAAATTAAAATATTTAAGTTTTTTTTTTTTTTTTTTTTTCTTTGAAAAAGAAAAAAAAAAAAAAAAAAATTAAAAGACAAATTAAAAGACAGAAGTAAAGTTATCAATATTTATTTAAAGCACTGTCCAGGAAAAACATGTGGATCATAAAATCATAATTTAATGCGATGAATTAATTACATTTTTAATCAGAAAAAAAAAAAAAAAAAAAAAAGATAAGAAAAAGACAAATTAGATGAAGCGACAAGCAGTTGAAGACAAAGCAGATGAAAAGACTAATTTCTCGTCTGAAAACAATACCTTAGAGTGAAGCGGTCTGGTTTTGGTTGAGTTAATTACGTTTAATTTGTTTATATTTTTTATAAAATTTAAGTTAGGCATTTTACTCTTTTTGATAGAGAAATTTATCAAAGAGTAAACACGTAAAAATACCCATAGTTTTTTTCTTTTCTTTTCTTTTTTTTTTATTATTATTATTTTTTTCCTTATTTTATTTATTTATTTATTCATTTATTTTTTAAGCATTGTCAAGAAAAATCATGAGAATTTTAAAATTATTAAACAACAAAATGAATAAAACTCATTTTTTAATTAAGCAAAAGCAAACTGGATAACCAGCTAATAAATATAACGGCTCTATCCGAAACACACGAAAGGATTAATCCTTTGTTACAGAAAACTGTACTTTAGTGACGAGGCGGGCCTTTGATTGCGTTAAACACTTTTGAGTCGTTTACATTTTTGTAAGATTTAAATTATTCCTTTTAACTCTTTTTGATAAAGAAATTAAAAAAGGAAACGCGTGAAGATCTCGATAAATTTTCATAAAGCATTGTCCAGGAAAATCATATAATTCATAAAAATTACTAAACAATAAGATGAGTTCAGCGCGTATTTTAAGCAGACAAAGGCAGGCCAGAAAACCAGACAATAAGAAAGCCAGCTCCAGACAAAACAGATGAAGCGACTAATTTCGCATCAGAAAGTAATACTTTTGTAAGGAGATACATTTTTCCTGACCCCTTAGGACAAACTAATGAGCTCATTTCCACGCACGCTTAAATTGTAGAATCTTATCTTTGTCTTCGACCACGCAAAACACTCACTGCAATGCACTAAATCAGAAACGAAGCGGATGAAACACCGTGAAGGGTAGAAGATCAAACACAATAACTGCCCAATAATTATTAGCGTTTCACGTAATGTGATTTTATATTTCGTGTTATTTGCTCATTATTAGTAACAAAGACGAGATATAAATTTCACTGATTTAAAGCATGATCAGTTACTCAGCAGGTTATAGAAAAATGCGCAATGCAAATCTGATTATATTTTCAGAGGTACAATACCTAATCTCGACGAAAGCTAAAGCCCACGTTATTGTATGGGTACATTTATTTCCCAAATTACCCATTACTTAATTTATTATTATTATTTTTTTTAATCCTATTTCTCATTCAGAAAATTCACAATCGTTAAATTACTACTTAAAAAAAAAAAAAAAAAAAAAATGGTTTTTCATATTTTTAATACGTCATTTCTTAGCCAAAAAATTCGTTTAGTTATTATTATTATTTTTTTTAATCTAAAAATAAGATATTAAAAATTTAAATTAAATTTTGAAAAACGAGTACTAATTTGAAAGTCTCTCTCTCTCTCTCTCTCTCTCTCTCTCTCGCTCTCTTCATGTTAGAGTATCAAGTTTTCAAGGTAGAGTGTCACTTTTGAAGTTTTATCTTGACTTATATTTTACCAAAATTGGATTTGTTAATGCATGATTTATTAAATTAATTTAGTCAGATTATTTATCTTACAAAATTACATGCTACTTATCACGAATTATAACCTTAAAATGTACTCAAAGCTCCATCTAATTAAAAAAATTAATAGTATTTAAACTCTGGCAATATTTTTATGCAGTTTAACTTTATATATATATATATATATATAATAAAGATGATCTATCAAGCACAGCAGAAGCCAAGCAACAGACACAAGATCACTGAAACACCAATGACCAATAAGATAAAAAAAAAAAAAAAAAAAAAAAAAAAATCAGTGGATGAAATACACTGATGTAAAGAAACCAGATCTATCAGTTAACAGTCTGCAAAACAAACGAATCAAAAAGTAAAACAACAAATCCCAACCCAAAACCATAAACTTATCAAAATTAATGAAAAAACAACCCAAGAAACACAAGATAGGAAGAAGGAGGCAGGCGGCAAGACTTGTGACTTGCCTGTGGGGTTACACTAGTTTTACGCCGGCAACACTCCCCCAGCCCGCCACAACCAGAACAGGAACCATATGGATTTAAAAATGCAAAATTTCAAAGCAGATGAACAACAATGAAACCACGAAGCCACAATGAAATTCACCAATTGATCACATTGTGTTTAACAGTATAATTAGAACATTAAATATAGTTGACAACTCAAAAAGGAAAAATCTGAAATTTTAGTGGAAAATGAAAGTTTGCATAGTAATACAAAGCAAATGCAACAAGCCTTCTACTTTTTTTTTTTTTTTTTATAATTTAATTTCACAAACCCACCCAACCATCCAACCTTACAACACCACCCCACCTCCGTAATCAAACATCTGCCCACCCAACCGCCACCTTTTTTATTGTCTTTTATTATTTTGTAATTTTTTTGTTGATATACACAAAAGTGTACACAGCTTTTTTTTTTTTTTTTTTTTTGTACTGACAGAGACATGGTTAAGGATATAAAATAGAAAATACAAAGTTTTTAGGAAAACCCATTTTAGCAGTGGCTTTGATAAGTTTATTAATATTCTTGTTTTTAAACTTTGCAGAGCATAAATTATTAATTCGAAATAAATGGTTAATGATGATGTTTCTAAATACCGAAAGATGCAGACATGAATTAAAATGTGTAAATAAGTTGACATTAAAACTAAAATCTTGCCGTTTGTCATAGATATCTGTGTAAAGTTTATTACCATCGATGATTATTTTGAGATCTAAAAAGTTAATTGATTGATTAGTCAGAGTATTTTGAGTTAGCTTTAAATTAGGTGGATAATTGAAGGAAAAGCCATTTTGTGAGTTCTTGTTGAGATAAAATACAATAATATCATCGATGTAACGATAAAATCGAACATCATCATTGCAAATTTGCTTTTCATAATAATAAAGATAGAGATCTGCCAAAATACTGGAGCTACAACCTCCTTGTGGGATGCCTAATTGTTGCAAATAGATAGCGTTGTTGTGGAAGATATAATTATTATGGATAACAAAGTTAAGAAGAGTTTTAAATTTTTCTGCTTTAAAATTGTAAGGAAGATTAATTTGAGCTTTATATTCTTGAAAAAGACTGTAAATGATATTACTAAGATCTGATAACTCAATATTATTGAAAAGATCTTGAAAGTCAATAGTCATAATATTGTCAATTGTATCGAGCGATTTTATGTATTGAATTAATTGAAAGCTATTTTTAAGACAGTGTAAATTATCAACTTTGCAAGTACATTTGTAGATTTGTTTTAGAATATCCAGTAGAGCTTTATTAGCATTGTTGTTATAAGTGTTACACCCAACAGTGACAGTGCGAAATTTAATTGGAGATTTGTGAAACTTAGGTATGAGAACTATATAAGGATAATTAAAGTTATTGAAGGAAAGTTGAAGTAGTTTATAGTAATTATGTATTTTTCGGTTATTAATAATAAGGTTATTATTAGTTAAACTGAAGATGTTACTATTATTGATTGAAGAGTTTAAAATAGAGAGATAGTAGGATTTACAAATAATGGCATAATTATTAGGTGATTTGTCAACATAAGTGATCACAAAGTTATCCTGTAGTGATTTGATTGAGTTAAGAAGTACAGATTTTTTAAATAACACCAGATTTGAAGAATTGATAAATAATGCATTTTTGATTTTTTGTAACACTAAAACTTTCCATTGAGTGAAGTAGGCAATAGGTTTATTATGAGTAATAGATATTTTATAAATAAATAAATCTAGGTCATAAGAAAACTGTTGAAGGATTTGTGGAATGCTAGTTTTAACTGGAAGTCTAAATTTGGTGCCAAATTTCATGAATTTTTTTAATTGATAATTATCAATAATATTAAGATTACCCGTGATAATGTGTCCATGGTCTCTGTCAATAAATTTTGAGAAAGAAGGATCATTGCATTTACAGGTTACAGTGTTAGTAAAAGAGGTAGACTTAGATACAGAATTATAATTGAATATCTTTCTGCCAAGAGGAAGAGGATATTTGAAGGTACGACATTCTTTGTCATTAATGATAGACGTAATGTTAATACTGTTCAATATTTGATTTGTAAAATTCACAATTAATTGAGTATTTGTTTTAAATTTGTTGGGCTTTTTATTAAGTTTTAAATTAAATTGTTTGATTTTGTACATTATAATATCATAAAAAATGTCTGAAAAATGTTTATTATAGGATTGGCTTTGAAAGACATTCAGAAAGTTTACTAAGTATTTCTTTTTAATTGCAATATATATATATATGTAGTATATGAGCTGGGCGTCTAGGGGTGGGGCAATGAAGAGGTGCGATTAAGATAACTAAAAACATTTATTACGTTCACAACACAGTTTACACAAAGATAAAATGATAATAATAGCAGGGTTTCCATCAATAACATTTGCTGGTTTCGAGGCCTAATACACATAACAAGCTCTCTTCATTACTAGGACTAACAGAAAGTATCATATATGAGCACTGACTCGCTCTACAATTCACATTAGTACCTACGCGTACTATTTCTAATAAGTGAGATTATGGTATAGAGCTCTCCATGGCTCTACACACTTATACAGAGCACAACAAGCTCTAATTAGCAGAAAAATGAGCCTGTCAGCCTACGCGCTGAAGGTCTCAACCGATCTCCACTGCAGCCAGATCTCAACTCCTCCGTTTGTCATCTCGTTCAATGATACGCATCCGAGGCAGCGCCATCTGTAGGCTGTGCACGGAACTTCCCACAACGCTCTGCCATTCTGATGTTGCGGTGACCTCACCGTAAACCAACCTGGGATGCTAAAGGATATCTGCAAAATACAATTAAAAGAAAAAAAAAAACAAAAAAGAGAAACAGACATTAAAAAAATTATGTACATAAAAATTCACAGTTAACTTTTTCTGTAATGTTTATCAGTCCATTTAGTTCAGTCTATTTAGTTTGTGGACCATAATTTCATATGGTCTGCAGAAGTACTAGTAGGTATAGGTCCTTCGTGATCACCTATCTTCTCGACTTCATATCTGTCTTTGGACTTTACTCGCACAACTTTATAAGGACCTAAGAATTTTGGTCTTAGTTTCATGCCGGTTCCAAACTGAGTTCGCTGGATGGCAACTAGATCATTAATTTTATATACATGGGCTTTCTTTCTCTTCTTGTTGTAACATCGGCGATTTTCTTCTTGAATCTTAAGAATGTTTTTTCTTGCTTCTTCACGAATGGTGTTAAGATTATCAAGCATGGAATTTATCCTTTCCTCTTCGAGAAGTTCTAGTATTCTCTTATCTTCTTTCCTTCTCATTGTTACTCCAGTGAGTAGTTCAAAAGGAGTTCTTTTGGTACTTCTCGATGTGGTGGAATTAATAGTTCTCTGAACAGCCTCAACAAACTTGTACCACTTGTTAGGGTCATTTATACATAACTTGGATAATACAGGAATGATTGTTCGATGAAGTCTCTCAATTTGACCATTCCCTCGTGGGATTCCAGTTGTGATGGTGTCATGTTCAATTCCCTCTGATTTACAGTAATCTGCAAATTCCTTAGATATGAACGCAGGTCCACGATCGGATATTATTCTTGCGGGATTACCAAAAATAGCAGCTTGCTGTTTTAATTTTTGCAAGGCGTCTGCTGAAGAAGTTGATTTGACTGGATATAGCCACGAAAATTTACTAAATCCATCGATTACGGTGAAAATGTGATTGTAGTTTTTGTTAGTTGTTGGTAATGGACCCACAAAATCGATGTGATACGTGGATAATGGTATATCCCCTTTAGGGATAGGGTTCAAAAAACCTTCTCCTTTTCCCTGTTTCTTATTTACAAGTATACATTCTATACAACTTTTTACAACGTTATCTACGCATTTTTTCATATTAGAAAAATAGTAATCTCTTTTTACTAACTCTTCCGTTTTATTAGCCGAAAAATGTCCTAAGGCATGACATTTCTTTACGACCTCGATTTGCATGATCTCTGGGACAATTAGTACATCCCTATCATTTAACACTTTATATAAAACATTATTTTTTAACACATATTCGTCATTTTGGTTTTGTTGTAAAAGAGATTTCACAGTATTGATAAACTCATCATTTTCTTGAGCAGTAGCAATACGATGAGTAAGGGTATCAGTATTTACAGCCATTACAGGGTGTCGGCTAAGAGCGTCAACATGCTGCATTTGTTTACCAGGACGGTGTTCTACTTCGTAGTCGAATTCCTGTAGCAGGAAAGACCACCTGGCTACCTTAGGTGTCAATTCACGTTTATCTAGAGTTTTAGTGAACGCTTGACAGTCAGTATAAATTTTAAATTTACTACCTAACAAATAGTTCCTAAATTTTTTAAGGGCTTCTACTATCGCTAATACTTCTAACTCATAACTACAGTATTTTTCTTCTTGTACAGAGGTCTTTTTACTCATATAATGGATTGGATAGTACTGTCCATCGTCATCTTGTTGTAATAGGATTGCACCGAATCCTAATTTAGATGCATCTGTATGAACTTCTAACTTATAGCCTTGCTTAAAAAGGTGTAAGACAGGTGCATTAGATAAAATGTCTTTAAGCTTTTGAAAAGCTAATTTCTGCTCTTGCTCGAATTTAAATGGAGTGGAAGCACGTAATAAGTCACTGAGTGGTCTTGCTATGTTGGCATATGAACGAATAAATTTTCTAAAGTAACCCGTTAAACCTAAGAAACTCTGCACTTCCCTAGCATTACGGGGTTCTGGGAAATTTTGTACTGCGAGAGTTTTTTCTACTGAGGGTTTAATCGTGCCATTCTCAATTATGTGACCTAAGAAATCGATCTTACGTTTCAAAAACTGACATTTCTTTAAATTTAACTCTAGACCAAATTTTGATGCCGTTTCTAACACACGTTTTAATTTATCTAACCCTTCATTCTCATCTTTAGATGGAATAATTATATCATCTAAATAAATAATTACAGTACCATCTTTTAATAAGTCTTTAAACACATAATTTACATATCTTTGAAATACTAAGGGACTATTACATAATCCATAGGGAACTTTTAGAAACTCATATTGGGCATTATCGGTCACAAAAGCTGTATATTTCCTACTTTTTTCCTCTACATCAACTTGTAAAAACGCATTCTTTAAATCTAGTGTCGAAAAAACTTTACCCTCCCCTAATCTATCAAATAAATCTTCAATATTTGGCAACGGGTATTTATCTTTAATTATTTTCTTATTTAAAGCACGATAATCACAGCATAACCTTATTCCTCCATCTTTTTTCCTACACACCACTATTGGCGAAGCATAATTTGATGTACTTTCTCTAATTATACCATCCTTTAACCATTGGTCAATTTGTCTGTCCACCTCCGATTTCTCTACAAATGATAATCTGCGAGAGCGTGAGCACACTGGTATATCATCAGATAAAATAATGGACATTTTTAAATCAGTACTTTTTGTTTTAACTGGCTTATAACTTTTTATTAATTCGCTTAATTTCTCTTTTAACGACTTATCTAAAATATAACTGACATCGAATTTTTCTTCTTCTGAAAAATTGCACATACTTGAAAAAAAAGAAACTATCTCATTTTCCTTTCGATCGAATACAGGAAAAGAACACCCACCTGCTTCATCGAAATTTCTTTCCCCCGAATTTAGAAGACTATCTTTCCCCCCTACGCTGGAACTCGAAACATCTGCTTCCTCTTTATTTTGTTGTTTCAAAATATGAAAGATATTATTAGGCAGAATTACGTCGCATGTCAAATTGTTGCATAAAGCACCGATTATGTTTATTGAATCATGATTAGGTAAAGATATTTTAAATTCAGTCAGATTTGCATCTTTCTTTTCATTAAAGCAGCTAACTAGAGTGGTTGAAGAAATAACATTTTTAGTCTGTGGAATGCTATTTTTATTTACAATTAGAATCGAAGAACCAGAATCTTTTAACCCTTTAAGTGGAATATCATCCACTAAAATATCAACATATTCGAGCTCATTAACAATTAGGTTAATCGGACTTGTTTCGGATTGAACTACTGAATTCGTTGGAAGATTTTCACGGAATTCTTTTTTCTCTGAACTACGTTTAGGACACACTCTGGCGAAATGAAATGTTTTCCCTTTTGCACCACAAATATAACACATTCTTTCATGCTTTTCGTGAGTTTGATTAGATACCGAATTACGTACTATGGGATCTTTATTATTATAATGTGTCTTTCTAAAAGGAGTTTTGTTTACAAACCGCTTATTCTCTGAACTTTCGTTTCGCGTATTATTATTAGTTTCAATTAACGATTTACCTCTAGAAGAGTAGAATAAATCACACTCCCGACCTAACTCGTTGGGTTTAAACCAATTTTGACCTTCTCGAACACTAATATGTTCCTTAGTTCTAGAATCCAACGTTTCATATATTTTATCGGAAACTATAAGATCACACAATTGCTTAACATCGTTAACCCCTCTCAATCTACAATAGTAATCAAAAGAAGCGCTTAGACGCGAAGCGAATTGGACATGAGATTCTGACGGATTACGCAACGCATTTTTAAAATTACTTAAACATTCACGCGGCGTTGGTTGGAACTGTCTTAAAATTAATTCCTTAACTTTTTCATAATCGTTAATTTCTTCGGTGGTTACGTACGTAAGAACCTGATTACATTTATCTCCCAATAAATTAATCAATATTTCCGATTTAAATTTAGGGGGTACATTTTTAGAAACGAATGCTTTTTCAAGGGATTGAAAAAATAAGTGCAAAGCTTCCGGTTTCTCAGGTACTGAAATGGTTAATGTTCGAATACTTCTAATTAAATTTTCTAATGATTGTGAAGTAGTTTCTGAATTTGATTGCTCAACATTATTACTAGAATTATTTGCTGCAGCCTGTAACTTTAAATTCTGTAACTCTATTTCTTTTTCTAACTGGGATAATTTAATTCTTTCTATCTCAATTTTGGTTTGTTCTTCTACAGATTTCAACTTTTGTTCTTCTAGTAACATTTTAATAACACCTCTAACAAATTCTAAATCATTTTTATAAATATCAGAACTCTCAATTAAAGTTTTGATTTCAAGTACCTTAGCTTCCGCCGGAACAGTTAGGCCTAATTCTTCAGCAATTGTTCTTAAATCGGCTTTTCTAATGCCTTGCAACACGTTTTGGGCCATTATAACTCTAAATAATTATTTATACCAAAAAATATTTCAATATTTCTACCAAATTAATATCATACTTAAATAGGAACAAAATAATATGAGAACATATTTCTTAAAAATGATTCTATGCTTTTTGTTCTCAAATCAAAATTATCATGATTTTTAAATAACCACCTGCAGAACAATTTGTAATATACAACAGAATACTTAGATCATCTTATATATTTCTTAATTATTACACATATTTCATATAATATCACCATTATTGTTATTGTTCTCTATTTAATAATTGTCATCACTTTCGTTTTAAAATAATATTGTTATAATATTGTTAAAATATTATTGCAAACAGTAATAAGCAAAATTATAAAAGATTACTCAGAATATTTTTTTCAATCATAATTCTTATTTTTATTCATTCTTCTCAAGTTATATTATTTATTTTATTTCATCACACATTGAAACCAAAAGTGTTCTCAAAAGTATTTCACCATTAATTTCTAATTCAAAATAGTAACTCAAACTCTTTTTGCTCAATATATGCATTAATCATTATTATCCACTATCAAACACAATGATAAATATATAACAATAACAGTTACCTTTTATAACTTGTTGGTGGTAATATCCCGGTCGAGCCCCCACTTGTAGTATATGAGCTGGGCGTCTAGGGGTGGGGCAATGAAGAGGTGCGATTAAGATAACTAAAAACATTTATTACGTTCACAACACAGTTTACACAAAGATAAAATGATAATAATAGCAGGGTTTCCATCAATAACATTTGCTGGTTTCGAGGCCTAATACACATAACAAGCTCTCTTCATTACTAGGACTAACAGAAAGTATCATATATGAGCACTGACTCGCTCTACAATTCACATTAGTACCTACGCGTACTATTTCTAATAAGTGAGATTATGGTATAGAGCTCTCCATGGCTCTACACACTTATACAGAGCACAACAAGCTCTAATTAGCAGAAAAATGAGCCTGTCAGCCTACGCGCTGAAGGTCTCAACCGATCTCCACTGCAGCCAGATCTCAACTCCTCCGTTTGTCATCTCGTTCAATGATACGCATCCGAGGCAGCGCCATCTGTAGGCTGTGCACGGAACTTCCCACATATATATATATATATATATATATATATATAATGGATATTGAAAAAACTATCATATTGACGAGATATTTTCTGATAAATAGAAGAAACGTTTAAAATAACGTGTATGTTCAGATACTAAAAACGCTAAAAAATGTCTAGCGTATGCATACTGACAGAAGTGAATACATATATATATATATATATATATATATATATGTGTGTGTGTGTATGTGTTTGCACAAACATAAAATAGTATATATGTGTGTGTGGGGGGGGGGGAATCCTCTAACTATATAAACTGATATAGTTTATTTGTTAAAAATTAAATAACATAGTTTTGCTTAGAAATTTAAATTATTCAAAACAAAGAGCGTTATAATTAGACTTGTGTTTACATTTTATTCAAAGATTGAAAATAATCAGAATATTCAAACATTGAAAATTATAAACAGTTCTGATGGAATGTAATAAACTCTAAACTTAAAAATAATATCTGCATGTGATATGGTGATTTTATAAATTATATTATAGGAATTCCTTTACTAAATGAAAAAAAAAAAAAAAAAAAAAATAATAATAATAATAATAATATGCATATTGTGGTCATCACAAAACTTTCTTCTATATTTTCCCTGCAAATTCCCACTGTACACATTATTTATTAAAATTATTTTCCATAATGAATGCAGATGATTTTCATCTCAAAATAGCATAACAGAAAAGTCGAAGAAAGCCATTTTCGTACTCTATAGAAGACATCTGAAAAAATGCCTGTTTCTTTTTGTTTTTAATCGATAACTTTTTTTTTTTTTTTAAACTATCACAAATATATGGTTCAACCATGTTTTAAACGTACTGACATGTTCTTCTTATAAATAATCTTATTGAAAATTTACACCCCTCGTGAAAGGTAACGATGCTTTTACATATTAAAAAAAAAATCTAGTTCACTGTTACTGTTATAATTATAACTATTATTATAACTATTATTATAACTATTATTATAACTATTATTATTATTATTTTATTTATTTATTTATTTATTTTCGCAAAGTATTCATTAAAAATAATTTTCTTTTGGATATTTGTACAAAATTTTGTCTTATATTTAGCATATTAAACTAGTATGTTGTTGTCACCACTTGACTTTCTTCTATATTTTCCAATACAAATTCACTC
Source organism: Salticus scenicus (assembly GCA_963930645.1). Lineage (NCBI taxonomy): Eukaryota > Metazoa > Arthropoda > Arachnida > Araneae > Salticidae > Salticus > Salticus scenicus. The sequence continues at coordinate 232,235,203 of OZ005658.1, forward strand.
AGTAAAAATAATTTAGTAAAATTAGTAAAATTTATTGTCTGTCTGTTATCAGCATATCTCAAAAACAAATTATGGCAGAAAGTTCAAACTTGATATTCTAAATGTGTATCATATAAGGATGCTAAACTAAACTTTTCGTTAAGATCAAGCGAATGGTTCGTGTACAGGGACACTCAAAAGTATTCAAATACATTATGTCTATGAGGGAAATTGCAGGTAAGTAGAGTTTAACATCTATAGACTGCACTAAACCAAATGAAACGAATATATATTTTTGCAATAGAGATAGTCAACAGGGAAAAAAAATTGTGCACGCAGGAGCCTCGCCTCCCTCCCTGGGGGGGGGGGGGAAGTCCCCCCTCGAGGGAGTAAATTTTCATGATGGGTATCTTTCAAAAGATCTCGCCAATACCTTTAAAACGAAAGGTTGAACCATCGATCTGCGATAATTTAAAACAAAATTATCGATTTTTTTTACTTTTAACAAAAAAAACTTCGAAAGAATTTTTTTTTTTTTTTTTTTTTTTTTTTTTTTTTTTTAAATAATATTGAGAATAAAATGAACTTTTTTGGATATTTAGTGTTATACTACTTCTCTAATATGGAAATCGTCTGCATTATCATAAAAGATAATTTTTTTAAATAATAATTTTAATAAATAATTTTTTAAAAACAGAATTTTTTAAAAGCTGAATTAAACTCTATATAAATGTAGGTGCATTAATGAAACGAGGGTTGAGGCGGGCGGTTTTCCCCCCTCACGCAGAACTAATTATCATATAAAACTCTTCTGAAGCCTAATTTGAATTGTTTAACACAGGTTTACATAACAGTACTCGTTATCTTACCTCTTAATCTGCAACCTGTATTTATAGTATTAAATTTCAGGGTAAAAGAAAATCATGTGAGTGACACACCAGATTATTTTCTTTAATTAAGGAAAAAAAAACATTGTGATTATGTTTACTATACTGAATGTTATTAACTATTCGTTATTATAATTTTTGATTTTTTCCTCACAATTTGCGATGTCAATGAAGAGGACAGACGATTTAAGGGTCAAGGAAAGATCAGGGTTTCTGTTATCATTAGTATTTAACTATTAAAATTGCTTGCTTGTAAATGTCTAAATACAGCTTTAACTTAGTAATTATAATAATTATAGTGATGTATTAGCTCATTAAAGAAATTGCCAAAATTTAAAATAAAGTACAATATTTTCTTTCTTCTTCTTCTTCTTCTTCTTTTTTTTCCCCTTTCCTTTTCTCTCTCTCTCTCTCTCTCTCTCTCTTTTTTTTTTTTTTTATGTGTGTAGTATTTTTAAAACAAAATAGTTCCAAAATATTATAAAAAAAATAAACTACGTGTTTTAACCCGTTAACGCCCGAATTAATTTTGCAAAATATAATTAGCTGATTATTTCACTTCTAAATTAATACAGACAACGGACAGTAAAATATATTAACTTAAATAATTCTTCTGATAGTTTTAAATTTAAAGCCTATCCTCATTTATTGACGTTTAGTGTTCTAGCGAGAAAACTTCGAGATAGACAAACTTTGAGATAACAGATAAATTCCCTATTATATGTTGGCAAATATCTCGAAAGTAAAGTATTATAATATATATTATTATTCAACTTGATTTAAGTTAGTATACCTGCGCGAAAAGCAAATATAGGTGCGATGAATGAAAAATCATAAAATGACTATCCAAATTATGAAATAATAATTAATAGTAGACACATAAAACTTTCAGGGATCATTTAGAGTGACGCTATAAACTGTCACCAAAAAGCAGAAATCATTCCAAGAAACCACAAAAAATATACGTGCCACTTTATTAGCTGTCCTCAAATGAGGACCACATAACTTAAACTATAAATCACATAAATTAAACTATATATTTTTTTGCTTTCAAAATACTAAAAATTTCAGCTATATTTAAATTTTTAATATATTAAGGGAATCTGTCCCCTGTTCGCTTCGCTCACAAACCTCCACGGCGGCACAACACCTTAGCTAGTAAACTTTGTCCGCTTCGCTGGTTGCAATATTTAAACGAATAATAATAACAATAATAATAATAAATTTAAACGTTTAAATAAATATATTTCAGTTGGCGACTGTTTTCAACAATTCAAAATCATGGTCAAATCCCGCTATATAAAACTGTTAATAAAATGTAGATGACATTTAATTATATGTTTTATTATATTGATTAGAAGCGCAGTTAATTTAAAGTAAATCAAATGTACATTTGCATTTGTTTCCGGACAGTAAAATAAAAATAAATAAATAAATAAAACTTATAAGATCATTTGATTAATTTGATTAATTAATATTAACATTTAAATAATAAATAAATAAAACCAAAAATTTTAAAGCTATTATGACGTTAGTTTTATCAGAAAGTTTTAATGATACAGGTTTCACTTTCCTTTTTCTTTCTTTCTTTCTTTTTTTCTTTCTTTCTTTCTTTTTTTCTTTTTTTCTTCTTTTTTTTAATGTAAAAAATGTTTATTTTTATGTTAAAGAAATAAATGAAATACAATGTTGTAATGCATTTTATTTCTGATGGCACCTTCTTGAAATTACAATTCAAAGAAAAATGTCGGGGAAAAACATAAAATCACATAGAAAAAAAAAAAAAAGTCAAAATAAAAATATATATTCTATTCTGCACAACACAATTAGCTGATGTATATCTTAGTAAAATCTGATAAAGTTTCCCACGAATAGTTTTTGAGGCTATAAAACTTTTATAGCTGAAGTGTTTTGCCATACTTCAACATTAAATATCTTTTAAAATAATGATTTGACATACAAACGATGTATTTGATCTTACAGTCAGTAACAAAGGTTTCCGAACACTAGTGAAAATTCTTATGTAAAAAAAGTACAATTCATACGGTTTTCTTCAGTAAATCCTTGTCGTCGAATCCTGTTCTTAGTCAATGTAAGACCCTCATTCGATAAGGATTTATTTAACACAACCGTATGAAGTGTATTTTTTTTTTTACATAGGAATTTTCGCTAGTGTTCGGACACTTTTGTTACCGACTGTATTTATCACACATTTTTGTACAAAATTGCCAAATTTCATATATGTGAAACTGTTTTTTACAGTATAAGCTGATAAACCGGAAAAGACATGATAAATTAAAAAACAGCAGTAGTAGATTTTTTTTTTTTTTTTTTTTTTTTTTTTTTTTATAATACAGAGATTTTTAGCTCAACACAATTTTTCTTTTTAAAAATATAATGCGTTTTAAACAATTAGTATTTCCTTAGGGAAGAAATTACGGAGGCTCTTACTGGCAACCCTGCCCCCAACCCCCCCTCCCCCTCTCACACTCTCTCACACACACACATTTAAAAAATAATAATAACATATAGGGTAGGTGCTCCAGTGATTGACATTTATCCCGAAATAATTAATAAGTAAGAAAAATAATAAAATCATATATTTTACATATAAGAATTTTAACATTTTATGTCAAACACTGGAGCATAGGGTGCTACTGGTAAAATGAATAACTAGCAGTGTCAAACACTGGAGCATAGGGTGCTACTGGTAAAATGAATAACTAGCAGTGTCAAACACTGGAACATAGGGTGCCAATTGCTGAAAAAAATGAAAAACTGGCAGTGTCAATTGCTGGAACATTGAGTGGGTGTCAAATAAAAATTCATAAAAAAAAATAATTGTTATCAAATGTATATATTTTAATTTAATATATATGTGGTTCCGAATGTCTTTCATACCATATGTACTAACTTAAGATTTTTAAAAATATTTTCTGATGACTAGAACATTAAAAACATAAGAGATTGCTCTAGAAGTGTCAATCACTGGTGCACTTACCCTAATATCAAAAATGTAACATCTGACTGAAATAACAAATACAATAAATAGTATTTTTAAGTATTTTTTATTTCTTTGCTAAATGAACCGATTTTCCCTTTATGAATATTACAATAATAAATTTATATATGTTTATAGTCCCTTTAAATATATAAATATGTTAAATGGATCATATAGGAAATTCCTTAATGAAATGTTTCAAAATTTTTGTTGTATGTAACTACTATTTTGAGGAATAAAGCTATACAAAACAATTCTTTTCCCGTGTTATCAGGATTAGTTAGCCACGGAATTTGAAAATATTCCTTATTTTAGCAGGATTTAAGACTGAATTATGAAGGTAAAATTAATTGAAGTGTTAAATACATTTTTTTTTCTTTCTCTGATCTTGCTTTGCTGTTTACGTCACTGTGAGATCTAGGCTTACTCTCTTCACTTGACTTCCAAACGCAACATCGTCCCATAACGAACAACAACAGATTGTGGCCGTGTAATTCTTTTTGAACACTAATAAGTCATGCATGTTAGTCGAGACCAAGAAGCCAAGCGATTCGATGTCACGTGATTTGTTAGCAAGCAGCACCCCCACCTGTGTTATGAACCAGAAATATTTTATGCTCTAAATGCATGGGCTCTTTGTAAAAATTAGCTCTCCGATGATTATTGTGGGAATTTGTTTTGTGTCTTAAATTTTGCTTTTTTTTTGCTCATAAAGCGTATTTTGAGTTTTAAGTTTAAAAATAATTACAAGTTTTAAAAATTATTTTTTGAAACACTGTAAAAAATATCATTGTTGTTAATTAGTACAAGGAAGAAACAAAGCTCTGCTTAAGTTTTAAATGCTCTTACAGTAATATTTATGTGTTCCTTTATATATATTTAAAGAACAACGCCTATTTAAGTTAAAAAGATATTTTTCGCTTAACCTTTCTTAAAAATAGATAAAATTACTATTTTTAAATGCATACAAAACATTTTGAAATTAAGAATAATGATTTTAGGTAAGAAAGGAGGGGGAGGGGAGATGTTACGAAATCAAATTACAATGAAGCATATGTTTTATACGTTACTAAAGACAATAAATGTAATGTATATGATTTACATTTTGTAATGTAAAACATTAATTTCGTTAAGAAAATAACAAAACATTTTCTTAGTGGTCTTATTTAATAATATTAGTGTAATAGCATTGAAGAAGAATGCACAAGAATATTAATGTAAAAACATTGCTACTTAATGCTCTTATAATAAAGTGCTTTTACAAAAATAAAATTACAATAAAGCACCTTCTATATTTTGCTGACAAATAATGCATAATCTATAAAATTTATTTTGGAATATAAAACAATATTTTTGTAGAAGAAAAGAACAAAAACGTTACTTAGTGCTTTTCCACACAAGAATATTGGTATAAGAGCATTTAATAACAATGTACAAGAATATTAGTGTAAGAGCATTGTTACTCAATGTTTTTTCTATGAAATGTTTTTACAATAATGCTTTTAGAATAATACTCTTACAATAATGAAATTACAATTAAGCACGTTTTATATTTTGCTGAAATATAACGTATGATGTATGAGATATATTTTCAAATATAGAAAAATAATTTTGTAAAAGAAAAGAATCAGAATTCTATTCAGAGCGCTAACTGAAAAATATTAGCGTAAAAGCATTGAACAACATCTTACAAGAAAATTTGTATAAGAGTTTTTTTTATAAAGTTTAAATTTTATAAAGTTTAAGTTTTATTTAAGTTTTTAGAGTTTAAGTTTGTATAAGAGCCACTCTGTGCTCTTATAGCAAAATGCTTCATTAATAATGAAATCACAATAATGTACTCTCAGAAATAATATACTCAATTTTGACGATTCAGACATCCTCGGGCTTAATTTCGTTATTTTTGACAACCATTTCGTCAAGCGATAACGTGATTTTTGAGGAAACGTGAACTCTCAAATATTTGACGACTGTTAACTCACATTTATTTAACTGTTTACTCACAATAACATATGCTAGCTTTCAGTACCGCCATATTGGTTTTTTTCCTGTGTTCTTTCAACTTTACGTTACAATGACTTTTATTTGCCGGCCTGGTGGTTCGGTCGGTAGGGTCCTGCCTTCGGGATTCCCGGATTCGAATCACGATGCAGGCATGGAATGGATCAGTTGAGACAAAAATCATTTTAACTATAGGTCTCAAAGCTGTCAAATAAATGTCTAAATGATTTTTATTTGTTTGCTCTGTTTTATTTATATTGTCATTAAATATAATTAGGATTTAATGCCTAAAGCAACGAACTTGCAAGTAATTTTATAATTCTATAATTTGTATTTTATTCTGTATCACGAAACTAGGATGAAAAAATGTATCTTTACTTTTGACGAAATTCTTATGTTCAAACAAGTGACGAAAGTAATTTTCTCAGTTTGGCGAAATAATAAGAAGAAAATATTTTTTTATTTTTGACGAAATCCGTATTCTCAAATAGGTAACGAAACAAGTTTCGTCAATTTGACGAAATGTTCACTCGGAGCATATCCCTAGAAACACTTTCGTCAAAAATGAAGAAATTTGAGTATCCATTTCTGAGAGTGTGAAATTACAATAAATCACTTTCTATAGGTGGTATACAGATAATGTAGAATGTTTGAAAAGTACATTTTGAAATATAAAACAATAAATTTGTAAAAGAAAAAGAAAAAAATGTTTCTGAGTACTCTTATTCAAGGATATTAGAGGGGGGGGGAAATGGGAAGAGTATTTAAGAGTATTAGTCAAGTGTTTTTTTATTTATTTAAAGTACAAGAGATATTTATTTTAAAGTAATATTTACTTTTTAATCTTTCTTAATATTAGCATTTTAAAATGCATAGAAATATTTTGAAATACAGAGCTATGAGTTTAGGAAACGAAGAGTTTAAAAACGTTACTGGTTGAAATTAAAATAAAACACTTATTATACGTTGTTGAAATACAATATTTAATCAGATATATATTGAAATATAGAATAATAATTTTGGGGAAGAGGAAAGATAAAAACAATTTCATGTATCTTAACCAAGAATATTATTAAAATTACTTGTGCAAAAACATAAAAGTATAAATTTTAAGGTACTGTGCTACTTAACGATATATCTCTCTGCTGCAGAGTTAATATTTATTTATCTAAGAATTTTGTGTAGGTTTTATTATCGTTGAATACTACTATTTCTTACTAATGAAAAATTTAGCTCAACATTGAACCAAATTTAGAGCTCCCACAATTCTTACCATTAGACTGTAAAATATTGTATGAAGGTGTAGTATTGTTAACATTACAGAAAAACGCAATCCGAAATCTGATTAAATGAACTTAAAAGTTCCATATTATAAAGCAGATATGCAGGGGGAAAGAAGCTACCAATTTTTAATATCAATTTTAGCTTAGTATGAAGTTACCTTATAATTTAATTGCTTCGATTTATTTTTAAAAAACTTCAAAAAGTTAATAGTAGCTCACCTCAATCTCTAAAACATAAGCAACCCCACAATTCTTGTACAGCCATATAATATAGCTGTTCTATGCCATAAAACCAAATGATATAAGGTAAAAGCACCAACAGTGAACCCTGTACCAGTAAAGGACACTTTTAAATGTAAACTCGGAAAATAAGCTTTCAAATCCTTCTGAAGGTTCGTGCAATGTTCAGGAAGGAAGTTATAGTCCTCTACTACTACTACAAATAATTCCCACCATCAGTTTTAGAATAATATTAGTTTAACTAAAGAAAATATGCACTTTTTGGGATTATGCCATTTTTGTTTACCCTTTTGAATAAGGAGATAAAATTTGTTTGCTTTTCCACTGCTTATTTTTAACTGATTTCTTCTACCTTTTGCTTCCGTAGGACTAAATTAACTATGCCGAATTCATTTATTGTGCTGTTTTTTAAATCGTGTATTAACACATAGTACTTTCATGGGTGTCCACTATTGATACCAAAAAATGCCATCATGACCTGTAGTGGACAGCCCTGTCCACTACTGGCTCATCTGACTTTTAAGGCCAGATCCAGTAGTGGACAGAACTATGTAATTTACCAAATTTAGAGTTGAGTTAAGTGTATTAAACGACGCACGAAAGCTCAGCATTGAGCGATTAGGGACGATCTGGGACTCACTCCTAGAGGTGGTAATGAGACATACAGCGGCGGCAAAATTATTCGAGCACTAGCAATAATTCCTATGTAAAAAAAGTACACTTACTACTGCTTTGTTAAATAAATCTTTGTCGTGTCGTGTTCTTAGTCAATCTAAGAACATGATTCGACAAGGATTTATTTAACAAAACAGTATTAAGTGTACATTTTTTACGTAGGAATTATTGCTAGGGCTCGAATAATTTTGCTACCGACTGTAAATGAAGAAGCCATCTCACCTGTAGAGAATCGAAATTGTGTTGGCATTTCTCCACACCACTGTTTGTGGAGTCTCCCAGACTATCACCAATAATCCCTTGCATACTTAATGACACATTAAATCATCGACTAGATATAAGGGTAGACCCAGGACTAGTAACCTTTTTGTTTCGGAATATCACACCAACATCATTCCATCAATTCATTCGTCAATCCACCGCCAAACCGACATTCCACTTCCTTCCACCCACGGAAGCAAGTTTCTTTCACCTTTGTTATCGCAGTTTTATCTTTCGATTGGGAATAAATTAAGCACAATAACCACAACCTACACTAGCTGAAATGAAAAGCTAGTAATCTAATACTTTTCCGACAGATTGGAGGGGAAGGCTTATTTTTTATACCAACTATGTGAAAAATACCAAAGCCAGGAATCGAACCCGGGCCCTCTGCCTAACGCGCGGATGCTCTAATCACTGAGCTACCCTGGCTGATAACCAGCTTGGCATTTCTCACATAATATACGTTGGCAGGCTCACCGAGTCTGCAAACGCAGCTATATCAAGAGACAATATTGAACATGGCACAACTCCAATTGACTACGAAATTTTTAATTTAGAAATATTATTCATCAACCTTGAAAATTCATTTGAAACTTGAAAATGTATTTTGAAGGTTGATGAATAAAATTTCTAAATTAAAAATTTCGTGGTCTATTGGAGTTGTAGTACCTTTGAAATAGTAAACCCTGATTAAATTAAATTTAGGTATCTACTGCGCATCGACCTTCATAGTCATGTTAAAATATCAGAGTTACAGAAGCCAAATCTCCTGTGGTATCTTTAAAAAAGAGAGATCGACCGCGGAAATCTAAGTGCTGTTCCCGCCGCGGGACGTAGGCTCGGGAACAGAGGGGGAGAATGTAACGCACTAAATTCAAACTCCTACGTATACGTTAAATAGCGTAATTGCTATTGAGCCATCTTCCCTATCTTTTAAAATAATATAGATGGCGCTGTCGCCGTCCTTGGCAAAATATCTAATGATATTTTGCCAAACCATAAAGTGAAGTGAAAACATTTTGATTTCAGAAGTCAGTCAAATGTTAGTCAGTTGTTGCTGAGAGATGTAGACGTTTTATTTCGTGTAAGACGCCTGTGTGGCCATGAGCCCCAGGCAGTGGCCTGTAAGAAGTTATATTCGTCTTATGTATCCTACATTCAACTATATTCTGTTTACTGCGCGCGATGTATGTATCTATTGTGATTGTGCTTAATTTTAATTAAAGTATTAAGTAATGGGATTCCGGATGTCATTCTTCAATGTTTTAACTTGGAATTCTATTATAGAGTTGTGCCATGATCAATATTGTCACTTGATATAGCTGCGTTTGCAGACTCGGTGACCCTGCCAACGTATGCTATGTGAGAAATACCTAGCTGGATATCAGTATCAGCAAGAGTAGTTCAGTGGTTAGAGCATCCGCGCGTTAAGCGGAGGACCCTATTTCGATTTCCGGCTCAGGTATTTTTCACATAGTTGATATAAAAAATCAGCCTTCCACTAAAATCTGTTGGAAATATATTTTTCAATGTTCATGAGTAAAATTTAATTACGTTTCCCATTCAAAATTATGCATCCGAGCATCACAGAAGCAGAGAAGCCATCCCATTTCGTGGAGGTTCAAAACTGTGATGGAATTACCCACAGCGCAGTATTAGTGCGACGTTAAACCAACCAACCAACCAAAACTGTGATAGCATATTTCTGGATCATCCTCAAGTGTGATCCCAGACCGTCGCCATTTGCCCATAGCATAACACCACTGTGCTGTAAAACTCACCCAAGCATCAACCTTAAATGTCGTTCTCAATTTGGATTTATGTATTTGGAGACAAAATGCTAAACATGGGGACTGTTTCCAAGAAATGTGGCTTTTGGTCACTTTATTTTAAAGCAAAAATTCAAACATGTGTAATATCCCCGAAGTGGAGGATCAAAATTGTGATGGCATGTCCTCAAACCACACTTAGGCATGTACTCCAGACCCTCGCCAGTTGTCCTTAATGTAGCAATAGTGTGACATAAAACATACTCAACCGATTTCAATCAAAGGTGTCCACTACCGGGTTTTAGTGTGTCCACTAGTGCTCATTTTAAGCTCTCCGAAATCGTTTATTTTTACATATAAAAATGATACAATTAGCAGTTTTTTTAAATACACTCATATAAAAAAAGAGTTAATAAAGGTGTAAAACATTAATTATTTTTTAGTCTATAAAATTAAGAAAGTTACACAAAAAATAGCCGGAAAATGTTCTTCAACTGTCCACTACTGGTGCCTTTACCTTATATGTCTTTTCTACCTTCACAATTAATAATCATGTTTGAAGTTAGCATATAATTCAATTACTTCGATTTATTTATAGGTAATTTAACATGAATATAGCTGCTACTGAATCTCAATAATTACAAGCAACCACATAATATATCTATTATATGGTTAACATATAATCAGTAAGGTTTTTTTTTTTTTTTTTTTCTACTTTAATTTTTAATAATTATGTTTGAAGTTAGCATACAATTTGATAAATTGTATTATTAGGAAATTGAAAAAGATCACTAATACCTCAATATCAATAACGTATTGCGAATCAACATAATGAAACTCAAATTAATAAATGTCATTTACATTTCATTAACGGCTGCATATTCCGCTATTTGAAGATAGTTTTGTTGGTTTGTTGAACATAGTCACCAATATAAATACATTTATTTAAACGGCTCAATTATTCACTTTTTTTTTTTTTTTTTTTTTTTTTAATTCATTTAAATATAGTGACCAGCAAAAGTAGAAAAGCCTGCTAATAATGAATAAAATAACTTTGCAAACATACACCATAAATTGGAAAAAGCTGCAACATTTGTTTCGAATCGAAATAGCACAACCTTTTTCCAATAAAAAAGTAGACATGAGTGCAATAATGTACAAAAAACAGAGCAAGTGCAAGATTAAATAGGTGTGTGTGTGTGAGGGGGGGGGGGAGTTCCTAATAATGCTGATAAGAACAATACCAATAAACATTCTTAATATTCGATAATTTAACCAAGGAATATAACAAACTTTTTTGACTTGACTAATCAATAGACATATTTTTGTTATATTAGCATATAATTCAATTAATTCGATTTGTTTTTAGGACATTTAAAGTAAAATAAAATAACAATCGCAATAACACAAACAACCTTTGACCATTCACGTTCCTCATTATGTCTTTGACGAAATTTGCCGCATTTTGGCGTCCTTGATCGAATCTAGGTTTTCATTTAGAATAAGAGAATCTCTTGCACAAAAGAAGACGACCAATTGAGGACATTACTTTCTAAAAGAACAATTATACAACTACAAAAGGAAAAAACAAGAATGAAAAACAACAAGGGTGTCCAGGGCGGACAATAATGGACCCGACCTCGACCCCGACAATAGCGGGTGAAACGCATTTCTAATCAAAGCCCCTGGGGCGTAAATCTTCTCCAAAAGCCTTTTAGAATATAATTACTAAACTCACCTACCGCCATTTTGTTTCTATATGTCAGAGAAACATGAAGTTTGTCGAACATTTCTAAATTTTTGAAAGATTTGATGTTGATTTGCAGATTTAAATCCATAAATAGCTCAAAATTCGTAATAATAATAATAATAAAATATTTTGACACACTTCTAAACTCATTTTTAACGATAATGCTCAAAATTTGCCTAAATTAGTATTGAAACTAATTAGAAGCTTAATAAAATTGTCTGTTTTCAGTTTCTCTTTTACTTCATTCTTTCATTTTTACTTTCTTCTGTAATCATAGGAGAAAGTATTAGATTAGTCCAAACTTTTGATTTCCAGTTTTCGGTAGATTTACACGTTTTCAGATGGCTACACGTTTTCAGATGTCAGAAAACGATTTGACTATTTTAGAAATGACTGTTTCTCTGTCTGCGTCTGTGACAAAAACTTTATGAAGCTCTAGATCAAGAACTAATACACAAAATTTCATAAAAATTTATATTTTCACTTTATCATAAATTGATGTCTATTAACTCTTGGCGCATATCGCCCAACAAGTGACGCTGTTATGCTATGATTTTCCCCATTTACGGAAAAATTATATCTTCGTTTCTATAGCGTGTAATTGCAGAAAATTTGGTATGACAGAACAGAGTTATTATAATAAACTAAGCTTATTCGATTTTAGAACATACCGACCAAGAGATGTTTCTGCTATTCTGCCATTTTCTACATGTACGAGAAGGTTATACCTCAGCCTCTATAGTGTATATATGAACCGAAGTTGATATGGAAGAGTGCTATTATGAAAAATATTTCTGACAAAATTTGGGTGTATAAAAGCCGTCAGGTGGCTTTGTTGTTACCCACCTTATCCTATTTTTAATATGGCAACATTTTGGCATCTATTAGTTAAAACTGTATCAAATTACATACATAAAATGTTTATTGTGAGAGGATATGTTTAAAATGTTCAGCATGTTGATTGGTTGGTGGCGCTGTTATCTACAAGGTGTCCCAGAATTCCTGGGCCATACTTTAAGGATAAGTAAAATACATATAAAGAAGCAAGAAGCATTTTTTGTATAGCAATATGGGGTCAGAAATGAAAAGTGCAAGCGGAAAAACAAGAAATGATGAGGAAATGAAAAATAGCTTTCTACTTACATAATAGTAGAAAAGTGCTCAAATGTGTACAGTATTTACTATTAATACAATCAGTGCTTTAAATACATCGATTAGAAACAGCATTATTACTATAATATCTTTTTATGTAATTTTTTGCACGAAAAAAAAAAAAAAAAAAAATGTTTGTGAAAAATTCAACATTCATAATAATCTTTCGTCGTTTGCGAACTTTTAACTCTTCTACTACCTGTATTGAGATGCATGTTGTTGCCATGCGTTTGCGAAAAAGAATAATAAATAAATAATTGTGTTCTAAAGTAAATGATTATATAAGTAACTTGGGAAAAATCAAAGAAAACACTAGCACCAAGATGGTATTCAGAAAGTTATCATATTTTTTATAGAAAATGAAATATTTATTTTATATTTTTAGTACTTGATTTAAAAGTTTGCAAAATTCATGCACGTAAAAGAAAAAATAAAGGCAGACGATAGTTTAGACTTAAAATCAGTCAAAAATTGGATTCTTAAGTAAAATAAGTTTTCCTTTCGATCATAGATTGTAAAATACCGTATGACTTATTGAAAATTTTATATATCGAAGCATTCATTATTTCATAAAATTTACATATTTTTTAATTATAGGTAAAAAAGAGCGAAAACAAATAATAAGAAATATACCGAGTAATGTCAATTGATAATGCTACAGATTTTGAGCAGTAAGTTACCTATTCTTCGCTTTATATTTCTTATATAAAAATATTTCAAAGAGCAAACCGAGTAAGGACAACTCAAAATGCTACATGTTTTGTGGAGTAGCTAACAATTCTCCGTTCTATATTTCTTATATAAAGATATTTCAGAGAGCAAATTAAGTAATAACAGTAAACAATGCTACATATTTTGTGCAGTAAACTAACAATTCTCCCTTCTGTATTTTTTATATAAAAAAGATTTCAGGCAGCAAACCGAGTAATAACAGATAATAATGCTACATTTTCTGTGCAATAAGCTAAAAATTTTCCATCCTGTATTTTGAATATAAAAAGATTTCAGAGAGCAAACCCAGTAATAACAATTGATAATGCTACATATTTTGTGCAGTAAGCTAATCATTCTCCGTTCTGTATTTCATATATAAATAAATTTTAGTGAGTAATCACATAAATTCCCCACAATTAAAAATTCTTTATACAATCACAATGTTTATGGTCACGAAATAGTTAAAGAATATCAGAATAGCCTTATCTATATATTAATAGGCAAGCATAAAATTTGTTGTCCCTTTTTAACATATTAATTATGGGAGTAGAGGGTTGAAAATGGTATCATTCGAAAGGTATGGTTAGCCGGAAGGTGCGAATACAAATATTATTTTCTTACGATGCCAAGAAGGTATATAAAAATACATTTATTTTTTATGCATTTTCCCCCATTTTTACCTTTTATAGAGCATTTCCTCGTGACGTCTGGTGGTTGGCAAAAAAGCGCGCTCGACTTTCCCGCGCCCCGCCCACCATTGATTTTTCGTTGGTAATCCGCCATCGCTATGCTTTTCCCAAGCCTTTTTGCCAACCACTCATAAAAGTTGAGATGTTTGTTTACAAACAAGGAACTGCCCTATACACGTATTTCTTCACATTAAAAAATACCTAAAAGTAGAAAGTTGTTAAATCTGGCAATTTCATAAAGCTCAAATAAAACCATAGACACAGTAATTTGTATAATGTAGCATCACTATACGCAAGCGAAGTGATGACGTCACTGTCTGTCCATGGAGCCATGTAAAAGATTTTCTATGTTAATTGTCCATTGAGTTTTTTGTAAAAAATTATTAAAAAATAACGGAAATTATCTGCCGATTTTAATTCCGATATTTGGGTATCCGCGTTTGTAATGATCGATAGACGGCGCTTTGTGAACACTGCAGTTGTTAGTAAACATAGCCACGTGTGTTCCATTAGTGTTCCTTTGTTATTCTACTTAATATTCGTACTATAATTTCTCCGCCATTACATTATGGAAAATTGATTGCTTTTGGAAAAAATACTTCAGTTTATTCAAAGTTCGATCGGAAGTAGATTTTTAACTGAAGTTGAACAAATATTAGTTTCAAATCATCTGATTAATTCTTTACTTCCATTAGCCGAAGCAACTGAAATTTTAAATTTGTCATTTGGAAATAAATGGAAGCTCAATTCTGGATTTCTTGATCCTTTGGAGTTACACTGTGGCACACAAAAGTATGTGTTATCTTTTTTACCGTATTTATTCATTTTTATTCAATAAATATATGTGAAACTAAACATCGGCAAGCAATGGCGGCTATATGGAATTCGAATTAAACCATGTTTATTGTAATTTCACCTTAGCCCACCAGAGGGCGAGCATTTCATTACAATCGCGGATAGTTATATATAAGTTACTGTCTACATGTGTTTGATTGAGTTATTTTTTCTGTAAAATTGATAAAATTTTAATTTAAAATCACAAAACTCCAGAAAAAAAAAATGGCAAACTTCCAGTTTCGAATGTAAACATAAACATTTCATTTCAAAGGGTGATATTTAAACAATAAATATTGAACTAATATACTAAATAAAAGGAAAATGGATTTGTTACTAACTGCTGCATGAATAAGTAGACGATACGGAAAAAATTCCGATTTCCGTTTTTTGCTGAATTTACATGTTTTGAGCTTTCTTTACGTTTCAATTAATTGAAATTGGCTACTTATTTTTTAAAAATGTGTCTTTATTGCTAGCTTTTGTGGGTAGAAGAAGCAAGTAGAAGATTCATAAAAACTTTTGATTTCCGGTTTTCGATGAATTTACACGTTTTGAGATTTCCTTGCATTTTAATTAAGTGAAATTGACTACTTATTTTTATTTTTTAAAAAGTGGATTTATTATTCTTTCCTCTGCATATATAAGTAGAAAATATAAGATTCAGAAATGTTTTAGATTTTTGGTTTTCGATAAAGTTACACGTTTTGAAATTTCCCGAACTCAATTCGACCATTTTTAAAAAATGTCTTTTTTTTTTTTTTTTTTTTTTGTTCAAACACTGTACTTTATGAACCAATCGAATTAATTTAACAGAATTTGATACTTGGTCTGACATGGTACCTATTAGCGTCTGGGCTGTATCACACAACAAGGGGCGTTTTCACGTTGCGATTTTCTCTCATTTCAGGAAAGGCTAACATCTACAGAGAGAAATAGTTATATTAAGTAAAACTCTGCTGATTCAGTTAGAGTGAATATTGGCAAACAATTGCCGCAGCTGTGTTGCAATTGCATTCCGTTTAGGACAAGGCAATAACTTTGCTTTGCCTCGCTTTGCAAAAAAAATGGTCGAGTTTCGACCACTGGGTGATTCTAGTATAAATAAATAAATAAACACAATCACTAATTAATATGAAAAAGTAAAAGAAATTAATACCGATTCAATTACACAGCAAATTCGGTAAGTAAATGTACCGAAGAGTAGTCAGTGAGTACACCAAACAACTTTTTACTTAGCACCTTAATGGGAGATTCTTTTTCGCCCTCAACATTATTGATAACCCTGCTTTGAACCCTAATTTATCTAATAGACTCAGAAACAAGATGGGTCTTAGTCTAACTTCCTTCTGTAATTTTTCTTTCTTACTTGCTTTTTTTTCTTCATTTTTTTAATATGTTCTCTTTATATCTTCATTCTTTCTACTGTCTTTTTTTTTTTCTTTCTTTTTTGCGATACATGATTTTTCTATTATCATATTCTGTGTTGTCCTTACTTCTTTTTGTTAAAAATATCAGAAACATTTTTATGAAATTGCGAAAATATTCTTCCTATCTAAACATTTTAACAGATTTTCAGCTAATTCAAAATTTCGTCATCGACCCAAACTTCCTGATAAGATCGTCAGCATGACAGTACGTGGGACCAGTGAGAAAAATCATTTAAATAAAATTTGTTGTTTGTGGTGTATCAATTAAGACCAAGTGCTTGCGCTAGGGACCTAGACCTGCATAAAATACTCTCCGTGCGGTTCTTTCTAGAGTCCTAGTGCGTATTCACAAGAAAATTTTCGATAAAACCACAAAAAAAAAAAAAAAGGTCTAGGCCAACGAGTATGACATGGGATCGACCCCGACTACTTCTGTCAACAATCTATTTCGAAAGCAGAACCTTTCGGCCAGTAGTGGGGCTCATCTAAATAAGAAAACAAAAGGATACAAAAGGATTTTATTGAAATGGTATCTTTTCGTATGTCTATGAAAAAGGCAGAAACCTTCATGCAACAGGTGCCTACTTTCAAAAATGTTGTCTTTAGTAGTGGATATTATCATCCCTGGAAACGATACAAAATTTGCAAAATCAGTCTCTGCTGAAGACGAGATAGTCAGAAAAATGTTGAAACATCCGCACCAGTTCCTCATGAAACAGCTATTGCAGTCACGGAATCCTACTTTCTTGGTAGTATAAAGGACTTCAGTCACTGAATCGCCTCGGGGTATAAGGAAGCAAGTATGGCTATTAAATATGATACCGCCGCTCGCAAGAACTAAAACGCCATCAAAATAGCCCCTTTCGATTCTGTTGAAGGTGGTGAAGGCATGTTCCTTTCTCTCTCCATAACCTTTTGTTACATCATAAATCTGCTCTGATTTGTAAAAAGAACTCGAACCCAAAACTGTTGTGCCCTGTTCCTGTGTTCCAAACATCCACTGTATCCAATGACTCTGATGAACAGGTGTTAAAGACACATGCCGTACTGATTGTTCGCCCACGTTTGTACCATGGCAAAACATGACATCGGACGTTCAATAACTTGTTGCACTGTGATAGGCGATTTCTATCTCTCTCTGGCGTTTTTCTTTTCTCGCCTGTGGGACAATATTATGATCATCAACATCATTCCTCAGTTGCCGCTGTTGCTCTTGCATAACAATTATTAAATTTCAGGCAGCTGTTCCTTTCGTTTTATATGCTCGTTATGCTTGTGAAACTATGCAATGGGCAATTAGGAATGCTTCCATAATAGTAGTCAAACATCCACCTTCTTCTAATTACTTAATTGCCCGACCTCAAGTACTTAATAGCTCGATCTCGAAATACATCATCTGTGACAATGTTTTACTGTACCATTCTCTACTCTCAGCCATATTCACCATTAACTTCAACTCCCAATTCAACGCAAAAACTTAAAACGCATCTAAAGGTAGGGTGCATTTTTCTAAAAATATTGACCGGGTCCTTAAGCCATCTAGCGACGAGTATTTCATATAATGTTTGATTGGTTATTTTCCGATAAAAAATTGGAAAGTAACTATGCCGCTAGATGGCATAAGCAGCACATCAAATTTTGTTGAAAAGTTGTACCCCGACTTTATGCGCTTTTCAAGTTTTCGTGTTCAACCAGGAGTTGAAGTTATTGGTGAATTCAACCTTCTGTCTTCTGACTGGTCTGTCAATCCTTTCCGTTGCCTCATTTAACTTTTACGAATACGTACGAAAGTCATTCATATGACATGCCCTAGATTGGTTGTTGAACTTATCACACGGAAGAAGTAGCTCGATGTCGTTGAAATCGCTCTACACCGTGCAATATCTTTAACCGTATAGCTGAGTGCACACCGCCCATGTTCATAAAGAATCGTGTTAATCATGATAAGCGGGAGGAATGTTGGAAGAATTCTACAACATTCCTCCTGTTACATCATATGCCATCTACTATATGATCTACTGCGCCAGTTCCTAGTTAGTGCCCATTGCACAGCACTAGTGCATTATTAAACCCAACTAACCAACCAACCAACACCATTCTATCTGCGGATTGGTCTGTTGATTTATTCTTTTGCTTTATTTTATTTTTTATTCGGATTTCTAGGTTCCCCTTAATTCTTGCACACTATTGTAAAGTGTGTAACATTTATATAAAATTTAGGAAATGCATTTTGTACTTTTTTTTTTTCTACAATTCCATCTTCAGAACTATAACAAAAATCTTATTTTGGAATCTGAAAGAAAAAGAAAATTTGCGAATAAATTTACTTTCATAAACATATCAATCAGCTGAATGCAACATACAGCAGAGCAGAAAATTAAAATTTTGCTAATATTTAATAAAGATAATAGCAATTTATTAAAGTGTAATTATTAAAGTTCTTTTATTATACTTTCCTCAAAAATGTGATGAATAAGTTGTAAAGTTGTATTACTTCACATTTGCACGCCATTTATTTATAACCAAAATTCGCCAAACAACGGAACAAAAATTAAGATTTTTCTAATTTTCTTCTGTAATATCGATAACAAATTACCAAAGTGCATTTCATTAAAATTATTTTACTTATATTTCATGTATTGTTTTAGATATTTTGTAAAGCTGTAGTTCAATTTTTTATGCTAATTATAATTGAAGTTCATAACCTTAATCCAGAATCTGGGGAATTTTTATGTATGCAGTAAGTAATAGAACCCAATCTATCCAATATGAAACCTAGGTTTTGATGCAATTTGGTGCTGCCCCTCCCTCTGTGTAACCCACCTGTAATTTTGCTAAAAACTTTTACAGAATTATAAATCTACAGTATTTTTCACATGGAAAAGTATTACTTGAATATATCTGTGTTACTTCATTTATTTTAATGAAATGTCGAAACTCATGATAAAAGTTTGCGTAGGTAAATATAGTCTTGTGATCCTATACGAAATACTGGTGCCCCTAAAATTTTGGGACACAGATCTTTGTGCTTACTAGACTATTCTTTAGATTCTGGGAAGAAATAGTTAATTTTCTTTTCTGCTGCCCTATGTTTACAATTACAGTAATAACCTGGTTTCGGAAACTAGAAGGGAGAATGTGAATGTAATTTAATTTATGTTTGAAACAATATATAAATAATTAAAATACTATAAATAAAAGAACAGAAAGTGAACGTTTTATGAATTTTCATAAGGCACAGGGACAAAAATTCTTTTCTCTAATTTTCCCCGCGTAATACACTGTTATGTACTGTCGGTAACAAAAGCCTCCGAACAGTAGAAAAAAATCCTATGTAAAAAAAGTACACTTAATACAGTTTTGTTAAACAAATCCTTGTCGAATCTTATTCTTAGTCTAAAAACTGGATTCGACGAAGATTTATTTAACAAAACTGTATTAAATGTACTTTTTTAAATAGGAATTTTTGCTACTGTTCGGAGACTTTTGTTATCGACTGTACAATGGTTAAGTAACGAGTAATTTAAATAAACAGTTTTTCAAATAAGCTCAAAACTTCTATAAAAGTGTCATGAGTTAAACTTTTGCTATAAAATATCCTACATTGCAAAACACTCAAGAGTTGTCATAATTCAATATAATTGGGCAGGTAAAAACAAGGCAAACTTCCTGCTTTCCTATTATTTGTATTTGGCGTTCTAGACTTGTTGTTTGCCTTGTTTTTATAATCTCACGCCAAGTCCTCCATTAATAATAATTAGACAGGGCCTGTCATCATATGTTTGTTGTTTAAAGTGTCCATTGACTAAGTGGATTGTGCTCAGCAAAGTAAGGGCTCTTGGTCTGTATTCCCTCTAATTTAAGAGAAAACTGTGAAAAACTTCAGATGTCTAGGCCGGCCAGTTTGAGCTAGGTTCGAACCCAGGTTGTATTAATCGAACCAACAATTGTCCATTTCTACCCAAAACAGTTGCTACGAGTTTTTTTTGCAATTTTTGGTATAATATTTACATGCAAAGTTTTTTACTTATTACTTTTTTCCTTTCACTGCTTTTTTTAATTGTTTTTAAAATAATAAAATTCTCAAATACTATCCATAAACTATAATAATATGTCTATTAGTAGTGCAGGATGACAAAAAGTATAGTGTAAGTACTACTATAGACTTTGTAAAATTTGGCTAATATTATAACGGGTGCAGGGTGTTTTTTCCCCATACACAATTAGTTTAAAACGACTCCGCTTTCTTAATTACTAATTTATCTTTTTAACCTAAGAAACAAAATGGCATTTTGAAACAACTTGCTTTCAATGCAGTTTTCGCATGTCACATTGTATTGCTCTAATTGTTAGCTTGTCATTGTGTTACCATGACAACGGCATCGAAGCCCATCAAAAAGTTCTTTTGTTTGAATATGCGATCTTTTGTTGCAGTACGCTTTTGTGAGAGAAATCACTCATTCGGGTGACAAAACGGTTGCTGATGCTCTATTGTTGCTACATATAAGCTTTTTGTCACCATAGATCTATCTATGAGATCTATTCATATATAGAGGCTGCTTTTAAAAACTTTCTTCATTAAATCCAGTACATCCTGAGATCTTATATACAAAGTTAAATTAAGTTGAAAATGTAATTAAGTATATGGAAATACTCAGTCAGGGGTAACAATTTATTTGTGTTACAAAAAATCATCAATAGATTGCAACGAACATACAATTGGAATGTGGTGAATCCGCACAATTACATGCAAGAAAACAAGAAAAACAAAATGAATACGTAAAAAAGAATTAATGCATTAAAATTACTCTGTACATTATATATAGAGAATAAAATATTCAAGACAGAGCAGGATTGTACACAAAATTTAATTTTGGGGTCAAAGATTTATTACAAATGTGTGTGTATTATATTGTAAAAAATGTAAAATGCGTTCTTATTTATTTTAGCATTATTTTTGCTCGTGATGTTTTTTTAGTTCAACATATTTCTTTTATTATTATTATTTTTTTTTTTTTTTTCATAGTGGTCCACCGCAAAATGATGAAATTTTTTTGCCATCTGAAAAAGAAAAAAAAGGGGGGTTTGGTTTGTCGTATACGATAAATCTTGCTCAATAAGGCTAGACTGGATGATAGTACGCCCGGGTGGGATGGTCTGTCTGTGCAATTGATGGGTAGAATTTCCTCAGTGTGAGAGGGGGTTGTCCTGAGAAGGGATCCTAGTCCGTAATTACGCAAATTTTGAAGATAAAACTCGTAAAATTCTGAAAGACTGGGTGACGCGTACAACCTGGGTTTGAATCCCACATTTTCGTCTACCAGTGTTGAGACCAGAACGTCTCGGCCACTGGCGTGTCCCTAATTAAAGCTGCACATACTACTTAACTCTTCAGATGGAAAAATTAATTACTCTCATTTAACATCAAAAACTACCAGAACAAACAAATTTGGAAGCAAAGATATGGATGAAATTTTCCGTTTAAGTTTTAATATTAAATTTCTGCTCAACAATTCCGGGAAGAATTTTTCCATTTAGGAATTAAAATTAGGTCGTAATTATACTAACAGCACATCTTCTCCTCCAGGACATTTTTAGGATATCCTGTGCTGTGGAAGAAAAGACACCCAAGAGACAAACACAGAATGAACCTGGGATAAGTGTGCTTTTAGGTATATAACACCGAATTTAAGTGTTAAAACTTATTCTGGACCATTACGTTTATGAAATGCATGCCCAAACTTTACTGAAGACAGAATGTTAAACGTTAAGCCACCAGATAGACGTCAGAAAGTTAAAGAGAAATGGTGATTGGTAGTTTTCCGTTAAGAGTACAACGTTACATAAAAGAAAATTTGCACTAAGTAGAAATGAAACCTTAACTTGACAAGCAATATTTATTGTTAAACTAGAAAGTATATACAGAGATGCAAATTCTTGTAATTTATTATGAAGCATTGTTCGTACAAGAATTTTTTTTCACACCACTTTCTTTGTAGAGTAGTTTTCTCTGACATGTAACTACGATTAAATAAGAAGAAAATCACTCTTCAAAAATAGAAGCATGAAAAGAACATGGGTACTTATTATACTTCCAAGTACATTGTAAAAATTGGCAACTCTGAATAATAGTACTTGCAAAAGGATTACAGTCAGCAGCATAATTACTGAAGCGCTAGCAATAATTCGTATTTAAAAGATGTGCACCCTAATATTGTTTGTTAAGTAAATATTTGTCGAGTCATGATCTTAGTCTTTATACTATTTATAAAAGAGTAAGTTGATGATAAAAATTAGCGATCAAACTAAAAATATATGTATGAAAAATGTGGATGTGTGCTTCAATAATTTTACTGCCGACTGTACCATAAGTGGTAGATCATTGGCCTTCTTCTACTGCGATCCTCTAACGGAAAATAACCTGACGTATATTTTCCTTTAAATTTTCCTTTGTATTAATTTAGAATATACGGCCTTTGAGGGCGATGACACCGTCGTGCAAATAGTCTTTAAGAACAACAAAGGTGAAAATGTTTAGAAACTTAGAATGTATTCTTCGACCACATTTGATGAAACCATGGAAGCATCTGCGCAAAAGCGCTAACTCAACGAGTCCAATGCTGAAATAGGGCTGACAGTCAACTGACTCGGAGAAAATGAGCAATAACAGAGCATGGAAATGCTGGATGTTTTCCAAATTTCAAGCTGGCATCCCTCCAACATTTTGGACGCGTCGTCACTACTAGTTTTAGAATATGTGGCTGGACTGTAGGCGCTTTTGATTGTCTGAAATATGATCTAACTCTTTCTATATTAAATATATTCCATCGTATAATTAAAAGGATTACATAATTTTGAAATAATTAGTCTGGAATAAACGTTTGAAAATATAGAAGTTAGTTGTTTGTTAGGTGTGTTAGGTGTCGCACTAGTGCTGCGCTATGGGCAGTTGGCGATGATCTGGAACGCACTCCTAAGGACTGAACGAATAGAGGGGGGAAAGTCTAGAAACTGTTGGAAAATAGACATTTTAGGTTGTTTCGAATATGATTTAACAATATCTAAAACAGGTTAGGTTCAGCTTAGATTGGTAGAAGTTCTGAAATAGTTAGTCCAAAATAGTCTTTTATAGAATACAGTCGGCAGCAAAATAATTCGAGCGCTAGCAAAAATTTCATTATTAAAAAAGTACACTTAATACTGTTTTTTAATAAATCCTTGTCGAATCATGTTCTTAGTCAGTCTAAGAACATGATTCGACAAGGATATATTTAATTAAATAGTATTAAGTGTACTTTTTTTTGTATAGGAATTTTTTGCTAGCGCTCGAATAATTTTGCTGCCGACTGTAGAACAGATAAACAATTCAGTAACTATTGGCATGAAGACACTTTAATATATCCCAAATATCATTAAACATTTTCAAATGATCCAACAATTATGTGCAGGTGAAAAGTCCAGCAGAAAAATGTTCTGTTCCAATCTGCAGAATTGAGGGGGAACATTAAAAAATCAACTAGCCAGGTACATTTTTTTACCTGCCAACAGCAGAAGGTTGAAAACTAATGATAGAACAATAATTAAGCGTGTGTCAAAAAAATGTTCTGCGCCATGCAACTGCAGGTACCCCTATGCAGTTGCATAGGGGTACCTGTCAGGAACGTTTTCTTTCTAGACAACAATAGGAAATTCAAAACTAATGATAGAAACACAGTTACGTGTATGTGAAAAGTCCAGCAGGAAAATGTTTGGCACCAATATGCATAAGAGTGGAGGAAACACTGAAAAACCTACTAGCCAGAAACGTTTCTTTACCAGCCAGCAATAGGAAGTTGAAAACTAATATTAGAAAACAGTTACGTGTGCGAGAAAAGCCCTGCAGAAAAAATGTTCTGTGCCAATCTGCATAGAAGTGGGGAAAGCACTAAAAAACCTATCAACTAGGAACATTTACTTACCAGCCAGCAATAGGAAATTTAAAGCTAATAACAGAGCAACAGTTACATTTGTATGTGAAAAGCCCAGCAGAAAAATGTTCTGTGCCAATCACCATAAAGGGCGGGGAAAACACTAAAAAAAACTACCATCCAGGAACGTTTTTTTAACAGCCAGCAATACAAAGTTGAAAAGTAATGCTAGAAGAACAACAGTTACGTGTATGTAAAAAGCCTAGCAGAAATGTAATCTATACCACACCAATATGCATAGAATTTTGGGAAGCACCAAAAAACCCCTTAAAAATCCGGCTAGGAACGTTTTCTTGCCAGACATCAAGAGGAAGTTAAAAACGGGTGATAGAACAACATTACATTATTTCGAAATTTCTTTCTTTGGAAAAATATCTCTTTTATTTTTGACCCTCTATGTGGATGATACTTGCACTTTGGTAGACACCTCTCGGTACAATATTGATGGCGTACAGTCAGTAACAAAAGTGTCCGAACACTAGCAAAAATTCCTATGTAAAAAATGTACATTTCATACGGTTTTGTTAAGTAAATCCTTGTCGAATACTGTTCTTAGTCAGTGTAAGAACATGATTCGATAAGGATTTATTTAACAAAACCGTATGAAGTGTACTTTTTTTGCATAGAAAGTTTTGCTAGTGTTCGGACACTTTTGTTACCGACTGTATTATAGATTATAAATTCTCTTGATAATAACATCAAATTTACATACGAAATTGAAAAAAAATAATTCACTCTCCTTTTTCGATACCTTTGTTTCTCACATTCAAAAAGTTTTCTGCACTACTGTTTATCTCAAATATTTTGCAGTTCTATCAGTGGCGGCTGGTGCATCGAAAATAGGTGAAGAGTCACACTGTATTTTACACTGTATTCATTTATAGAATATAAATTTACATTTAAATAATTATTTTTAGTTAATTTTAGTTAAAACCCTGCTTAATAAAAAGTATGCATTAAAAATTCTTCAATATTATTTTTGAGCTCTTCACCTATTTTCAGTTCACGAGCCGCCACTGAGTTCTGTTACCTCCATGTCCATATGCTCGTTCATGCCATCCACCTACCCAGGAAATTGCCACTTTTTATACTTTTGTTAATCGTATCCTTAACATTTGTTTTGATCTTGAATCCCTTAATTCTGAATCAAATATTTATAGGCGGTTGCTGTTAGCAGAGGTTACAACCCTTCCATTATTGATAAAGCTCATTTTAAATCACAACATATCCATACTTTACGCCCTTCTGCGTCTGAGTCCTCTTTCAATATTAGTATTATTTTGCCTTTTTCCCTAAATCTAGTTTTGCCATAGCTAAATTTCTGAAACAAAATGGATTCAAAATATTTTTTTTAGCTATAAAAAATTATCCCTTTCTATTTAAAAGAACCTATAGATATACACAACTCTTGGGGTGTTTACAGTATTCTTTGTCAATATGAACAATCATAGATACGGCTAATAAAATGTAAACTCAATTTTCGTCTTCAAGAACGCATGGGTCATATTCAGAAATAAGAAATAAACAAATCGGACATTGTTGAGTTTTATTGGGAGAATAACTATACTTTTAAATTTAATTTAGCTAAAATAATCTGTCGGCCTAAACACTTCTATGAACTCGATTTTCTAGAAGCTTTTCCTACTTATAAAAATCATAAAAATGTCATTATTTGCGATTTTGCTGTATCCCCTCTCTCTGATTGATTGAAATATTATATAAAATACACATATTCTTGATTTTCACCAGCCATATTAATACCTTTCTAAATCCCATTTTCTTATTGTTCAACACCTCCAGTTTCTAAAATTGCTATTGGCTGCTACTCCGAATCTAAAACTCGCTTTCCTGTTTATATATAAGAACACTTATCCACCTTTGCCATTCTGCACTGATGATGGTACGTTTTACGCTACCGAAGCTGCAGTTTGCTTTCAATATTTTTTGCATTGTCGTTTCCAACATTGTGCAAATATTTATATAACATTTACGTGTATGTAAAAAGCCCAGTAGAAAAATATTCTGTGCCAATCTACATAGGGTTGAGAAAGTCACTAAAACCTTACGAGCCAGAAACAGCCAGCAATAGGAAGTTGAAAATTAATAATGGAACAACAATTACGTATATATATGGAAAGTCCAGTAATTCTTTTTTTTTTTTCTTTGGCCAATCTGCACAGGGTTGGGGAAGTCACTAAAATATTACCAGCCAGAAACTTTTACTTACCAGCCAGCAAGTAGAAAACTGATGGTTGAACAACAGTTACGTGTATGTAAAAAACGCAGAAAAAGAAAAAAAAACTCTATATCAACCATTTTGTTACTTTAGAAAGTCTTCATTCATTTTCTCGGAGTTATTAAAAGCCAAAAGATACGCAAACTTGGGCTTTGCTTGTTTTTTTTAACAGTGTGTATTTTAAAATAAAAAATTTGCAAAATTATTTTGTGAGTTCTTTTTATACTAAAAATCGTAAAGTAACTACTATAATATGGTATGATGCTAAATTTTTACTTTATTTCATATTCAGTAAAGGAAAGCATTGAATTCGTGAAAATATTTGGTTTTCCATGCATTTATATGTTCTGAAAATTCCAGAACACGACTGACCTTTTTTCTTTCTTTCTTTTTTTTTTTTTTTTTAAAGAAAATCTCTGTCTGTGTGTGTAACAAAAATTTTTGAACGCTCTAGCTCAAAAACTAATGAACGAAATTTTATATAAATATATATGTAATTGAACTTTGACATTAGTTCCCATAAAGTTTCGGTGAAAATCGTCGAACAAGCATCTCTGTCATCCCGTTTTATCATAATTTTTAATATGGCAATAATGGACAATATTTTGCATAAAGTATTCTTAGAGCATCACTCCTCCCTTCCTCGAGGAGAAGTACTTATCGAGAGTTTATAAGTTTTTAGTACTTTTTTTTTTCTTTAAAGAAGTTAATCAGCGCTTTCAAAATGAATGGTTGAACCTAAAACATGTCATAATTATAAAAAAAAAAACTAGTATGTTGTGGCCACCACAAGACTTTCTTCTATATTTTCCTATACATATTCAATCAGTAACAATATTTAAAAAAAAAAAAAAAGATTTTTTTTTCCTTTTTTTTTTTTTTTTTTTTTTTGTGAAAATTAATACATATTCAATCACTAACAATATTTAAAAAAAAAAAAAAAAAAAAAAAAAAATAGAATTTTTTTCTAAGTTTTTTTTTTTTTTTGGTTAAAAGTAAAAAAAATCGATAACTTTGTTTTAAATTATCACAGATTTATAGTTCAACCATTCGTTTTAAAGGTATTGACGAGACCTTTCGAATGATACCCATCTTCAAAATTTCCCCCCCCCCCGGGGGGGTACTTCCCCCCAGGGGGGGAAGCGATGCCCCCCCATGCACAAAATTTTTTTCCTAGTTACGTACTACTATTATCAATAATTCATATTACTTTTACAAACACAAGTGTAAAATAACTCTTATTATGCACATTTATACGAATTTTTGTCCTATGCTGCCATGTTAAAAATTTAGATAAAATGCTATCACAGCGCCACCTGTTGAGCTATTGATCCCCAAATATAATCAGCAACAGTTTATGTCGAGGACCAACTAAATACCAAGTTTGGTAAAATTTCGTTAAAAAAAAAAAAAAAAAAAAAATACGATTATTTTTCTAAGTTTTTTTTTTTTGTTAAAAGTAAAAAAAAATCGATAACTTTGTTTTAAATTATCACAGATTTATGGTTCAACCATTCGTTTTAAAGGTATTGACGAGATCTTTCGAATGATACCCATCTTCAAAATTTAACCCCCCCCGGGGGGGTACTTCCCCCCCCGATGCCCCCCCCCCCATGCACAATTTTTTTTTCCTAGTTAACTACTACTATCATCAATAATTCAAATTCATTTTACAATCACAAGTTTAAAATAACTCTCATTATGCCCATTTATACGGAATTTTGTCCTATGCTGCCATGTTAAAAATTTGCATAAAATGCGATTACAGCGCCACCTGTTGAGCTATTGATCCCCAAATCTAATGGGCACCAGTTCATGTCAGGGTGCAACTAAATACCAAGTTTGGTTAAATTTCATTCATATGTTCGTGAGATACAGCGTCCACAAAAAAATGATACAGACAGACAGACAGACAGACAGACACACAGACAGACAGACACACAGACAGACATTTTCTAAAAACTATCAATTCGTGTTCAGGACATCCCAAAACGTGTAGATCCGTCAAAAAACGGAGGTCGAAAATTTTCGCGAATCCAATACTTTCTCTATATTACATATAGAAGAAAGTAAAAAGGGGGCAAGAAAAATGCTTTTTTTTTTTTTTTTTTTTTTTTTTTTAACATAAATTTTCTGCAGTGCGCATTTTTTAGGACTGAGGACTATTAGTCTCAATCTGGGATTTTTGCGTTGTCGTCTTCGATAGTTGGACATTTATCGAAACCTAAAATTTAGCGAAAATATAATTGAATAATTTGAAAGCGATGTAATAATTTGAAGAAAAAAAAAAACTAATAGTCCTCCGTCCTAAACTAAATTCTGCTTTTGCCAGAATTTCATCAAAATCTTTTTTCTTTTTTCTTTTTTTTTTTTTTTTTAAGAAAAAGAAAAGAAAATTAATAATAATCAGTATCGTTACAAACGATATAGAAAAAGTTGTTTTTATTTTTTTTTTTTATATAATTTTCAATTAAGAAATATAAAGTGCGCGAGCAATATGAAATAAAAATAAGTACAACAATGAATTTAATGATTTAATTTTCGTTGAAAGAAATAGTTTGTTCGTTCGGTGCAACTTGCACATTAGTCCCGTGAGGTACAACTTTCACATTAGTCCCGTCAGGTACAACTTGCACATTAGTCCCGTCAGGTACAACTTGCACATTAGTCCCCTTTAAATATAGTGACCAGCGAAGCTGGCAAAGCATTCGTTGATTCACTACTTTAATTGATTCCACATTCCGTCATTTTTTTTTTTTTTTCTAAATAAAAATGATTATGAATGCACTTTTGAAATTTATGTTCCGAGAAAGATGACTTTAAGCACTTATTTATTGATTTTTTTTTTTTTTTTTTATTCGATCAACTATAAAATTACAACAATTTCACGCCAAATATAATATTGCAATATGCTATGATCGGCTACATCTATCGCATGAGACAATTAATTTTTTGTGGTTATAATAGTAGTTGAGATAGTTAATAGTAGTTGGTATGCATAAAAATAATTAAATAAATAATTAAATCTGTAAATCTGATCATAGTACAGCCTTAATATATAGCCTTAATAATAGCTCCCTTGTCAACGTTTGAATTTTTATCGCCATTTTAGACAAAAATACATAATTTATGCGATTATTTTTTCTGTTTCTTTCTTTTCTTTTTCCTTTCCTTTCCTTTCTTTTCTGTTTTTCAATATTTTATAATTTATTTATATTTTTGATGCGCTAACTTCACTTAAAGTGTCTTTCACAAAAGTAGAGTCCTTGACGAAAAATGTCCGATCTATTTCAGCATCAAAATTTTAGAATATTACCCTGGATTGTCAATGAATTAGCTTTCATGCGCTAAGCGCAATTCCTCCGTGCCAATAACATACATACTATTTAAACAAAACAAAAAAGAAAAAAGTCCAAAATTGAAGTATATTAAAAAGAGTTATGGTTGTTTATTTTACTCCATTTTCATTTTTTAATATGCATGAACATATTTAATACTAGCAGGCTTTGCCCGCTTCGCTGGTCACTATATTTAAAGGAAACTCTTTTCTATATAGCTTTATGAAAAAAAAGAAAAACAAAAAAAAAAAAAAAAAAATACTGAAATCGCTCAAAACTCCGGTGCTTGCCCCTATTGCCTGTGACAATAGCTTACCCGTGTTCTTCCATTTGGGTGTTTATCATATATGACAGTATCGAAAAATTTGAAGTAGCTCTTTTATAGTTTAATTCCAGTTACATATGAACAACATTATACGTGATATACATAATATTTGCTTTCACGTTTTTTTTTTTTTTTTTTTTTTTTTTTCAGTTGGTGCTATACATCTCTCAAATGAAAATCGTCTGCATTAATCATGAAAAATAATTTTAATGAATTATTTCAGTACAAATAATTAATAATTTTAATAAATTTTTTGTACTGCGTAAATGTTGTATAGGAAAATACAGTAGAAAGTTTTACAATGTCCACATCGTATTAATTCCTTATCATTTTGAATTTAAACGAGCTACTCTAGAGTCAAGACATTGTAAGATTCTCCATGTCTAGAGAGAAAATTCATTTCGTGATTTTTTTTCAAAACTAAAGTGCAGACTTGCTTTCGATCTTTCACTTGCTAAGCCCATGACAGGATAATAGAACGTGAAATTTGAGCAATAACAACGCTAACGTAGAACCCTCGGAGTGCTTTTTTGAACCTTTGGCAGAATAAAAAGCGACTCAGCATGTGGCAACACACAATTCATCAAATAGGAAACAAGTTTTTTTTTCTAAAATAACATTTACGTGTTTTGTTTCTTTCAGTACAAAGCTGTTTCTTTTTATTTTCTACCTTTCTCTTTTTTGAATCAGTGTATTACAAAATATTCCTTAAAAGTTCAATGATGCCTGTTCCATTCAAAGCTTCATAGCTCTAAAATAATTTTTTTTAATTGTTAATTTGCATTAACAGTCTGACTGACGGGACATATCCGACTGACCGGTTATATCCGTTTACTGAGCTGTCTAAATTATTATTATTATTATTATTATCATGAGGGATTTTTAATTCAAACTTTCATAATTAGGATTATTTTCTTATGACTTTCTTCCACGTACAGTCGGTAACAAAAGTGACCGAGCACTAGCAAAAATTCCTATGTAAAAAAGTACACTTCATACGGTTTTGTTAAATAAATCTTTGTCGAATCCTCTTCTTAGTCAGTCTAAGAACATGATTCGATAAGAATATATTTAACAGAACCGTATGAAGTGTACTTTTTTTACATAGGAATTTTTGCTAGTGTTCGGAAACTTTTGTTACCGACTGTATATACAGAAGAAAGAAGAAAAAAAGGTTGCATTCGCGAAGATTGTTCGATTTAATAATTGTCAATTTGCATTAACATTCTCATTGCCGGAGCCCGATATATTCATTTACTGAGCTTTATAAATTATTATAATAATAATTATTATAACAATTATCTTAATTGATTTTTAAATCAAAATTTACTAATTTGGAAATATTGCTTGTGATTTTCTTCTATGTACAGTCGGTAACAAAAGTGTCCGAACACTAGCAAAAATTCCGATGTTAAAAAAGTACACTTAATTCTGTTTTCTTAAATAAATCCTTATCGAATCACGTTCTTACACTTACTAAGAACAGGATTCGACAAGGATTTATTTAAGAAAACCGCATGAAGTGTACTTTTTTTACATAGGAATTTTTGCTAGTGTTCGGACACTTTTATTACCGACTGTACATAATACAGAAGATCAGAAGAAGAAAATCACAGAAGAAGAAAGTATTGGATTCGTAAAAGTTTTTCGATTTCATAATTGTTAATTTGTATTAACCCTTTCAGGGTCAACGTAATTGCGTACATTTAATGTCAAGTGCCACCAGAATTTGAGAACAGAGCTAGATGGTAGGAAATAAATCAATTTTTTAAACTAAGTCAAAACGGTAAAAATTTATTAAAAATTTCCGGTGTGAATTTTCCAAATTGGGAATTAAAATTAGGTTGTATAAAATATATACAAACGCCCCTGAAAGGGTTAACACTCTTACTGCTGGGACCGAATATATCCGTTCACTAAGTTGTTTAAATTATTGTTATTATTACTATTATTATAATTATTATCGTAACGGATTTTTAATTCAAATTTCATAATTGGGATTTTTTTATTTATTACTTTTTTCTATGCATATATAGAAGAAAGAAAAAAGAAAGTCACAAGTTGATTGATTGTATGGCTTAAGATCGATTGACTACACTAGAGTTTTAGGCCTATAGGTGGAGTGCCCTTTGTGGGGGAGGGGAAAGGGTCCTAGCCCGTATTTACACGATTTTCGGAGAAGACCACGGAAAAATCCGAACGACTAGGTCGATGAGGGCGAACTGGGATCGAACGCGGCATTTTTCATCTAATAGATCTGAGCTCAGAACCACTGAGCCACGAAGAAAATCTCAGAAGAAAAAAATGTAGGATTTGTAAATAGTTTTTTATTTGAGTTTTCAAGGAATTGACATTTTTGAGATGTCCTGAATATCATTTGACTATTAAAAAATAAAATGTTTGTCTGACTGTGTATGTCAAACCAAAATTTTGTGGGTATTGTATCTCACTGGTAAATGCACATGGAATTCCACGAAACTTTATATTTAGTTGGATTTCCACATAAATAAGTGCTGATATGATTTTGATCTATATTATCCAGAGGTGGTGCTTCTGGGCTGCTTAAATCTATATTTCAGCCTCTATTGTCTATTCATATAGGTAAAATGGATATTATTAACTTTGCCAATTCAAATTGTGTGCATATCAGCCGACAGGAGGCAATTTACTCCATTTACAGAACAGCTATATTTCAGCTTCTATAGTGTAGAAGTGAATTAAGTTTGATATATAAGTTTGTTATTTTGAAAAACTATGCTGATTCATTTTGGGTACATATCGACCGACAAATGACGCTACCATGCTGTAAATTTTCTCCATTTACGGAAAGACTATATTTTATCTTCTATAGCATATAAGCACACCAAACTCGATCTGGGTTGTTTTTGTTGTTGTCTTGTCCAAGAAGTTGGTGCAGAGGAGTCAAATAGGACCGAAGGTACCCAGGACAGCCGTAGCGACATCAACGATCCTTGAAGAATAGAGGAATTGATGCGAGGGAGCTAGATGGATACTGAAGAGCTTGGCCAATATAGCAGGACAGTCGTAAAGGTGACCAGGAGAAAGTTGAATGTCAGTACAGTGAGGGCAGTAGATATAACTTCGTTGACCATCTGGGGAAATTTTCATTCCCCTGAAGTACTTTGTCCTCAGTCTGGCAACAGTAGATGAAATGGCACGGTTACAGTTTAGGGCAGGAATAGAATTGCTCTTGATTGGCTGGGAGGAAAGTCTACAACTGACTATTGCATCAGCATCGGAGCTGTTGGAAACTTAAGAACTATTTCTTACTTTCTTGGCGAGGCTGTCAGCCTGCTCATCTCCGTAAATATCGACATGTGCTGGTATCCTTCAGTGCTGCCAGATTGAGGGAAATTTTTATTCAATATCCACCACTAAATTTTAAATGAAATGGTTGGCTAATCATTTCAATGATTTTTCTGTTAGATGTCTTCCAAATAATTAACCAATCGTTATAATTAAAATTTAGTGGTGGATATTGAATAAAAATTTCCCTCAATCTGGCAGCACTGGTATCCATTTCAGTATGCATATCTTCTGGGCTGCAATAGTTTTGTTCATGAGCACAATAATATCCTGGGTAAGTTGAGGGTTGCCCCGTATGATGGCCTGGAGCGCAGATTTAGAGTCAGATAATAATAAGAGGCCACTAGAATTATGGATTGCCTTGGAGTGGTAAATTTCAGGAGTTTTTTTTTATGGCTGTAAGCTCACAGGTGTAATTTGAAGCAATTTTGCCAATAGGTAATTTGTGATGTTCAGAATCGCCATTTGCATGAGTGAAAAAGATGCCAGCACCACCTTTGTCGAGGTCAGAGTCGAAGGAACCATCTGTAAATGCAACAGCCAAATTTTGGGCCAAGTTCGAGAGTTCATTGATGGTATGGATGCCCTTCTCCTTGATTATTGTGGCTGGCTCTTTTTTATTGCAAGATTACAATAGGTTTAGATTTATGACTACTCGTGGGGAGAGGCTGATAGAAAAGAGAGACTCTTTAACAATATCAATATCTTCGTGATGTAAGTCAATTTCCCTTTTAATTTCACTGTCGAATTGTGGGGTGGAAGACCGTTTCAGTCTAATTTTACCATTCCACGCCTTGAAGTTTTTGCTAGAAATATGAAGATCTGTTAGGCTTCTGATTTTGTTCGTGAACTTGATGGTGGCCAATTTTCTTCTATTTTCTAAGGGAGTTAGACCACACTCATTTTCTGCTTTATTGTTATTAGTTGATGAGACAGCGCCAATAATGATTTTGGATGCTCTGTACTGGACAGTGTAGATCTTATCCTTCGCAGAAGATGAGGCAGATGCCCAGATGGGGGCGGCATATTCAAGGATGGGCCTGAATAGCGAGATATAGGTATTAAGAAGAGTTGTTGGTCTTGATTCCCCAGATGCACCACATAGTCTTTTAAGGATATTTAGCTTTTTTAAAGCTTTATTAGAGATTTGTTCAAGGTGTTGTGAAAATCTCAACTCATCGTCAAGAGTTAGTCCAAGCTACTTAGGATGTATAGTTCGATTGATTTCAGAGCCACAAAGATTTAAAGTAAGTTGGAAAGATTTTCTGTTTTTCCGGTCAGTTGAAAAAATACAGTAATTTGTTTTGTCAGGATTTAACGTGAGCTTAAACTCTTTTGACCATTTCTCTAGTTATTATTAAAACTATGCTGATTCGATATTGGTACATACTGCGCTAATAGATGGCTTCCTAAAGATCCTAGGTGGTATTTATGCAATTTTCGGAGATAACCACGGAAAACACCGAACTGATAGACCAATGAACGTGACCTGGGATCAATCCCGGCGTTATTCTGTGGGAATTTTTTTTTTTTAATTACTCATTACTTAACGTATTTTTTTAAATTCCGTTTTCACATTTAGAAAATTCACAATCGTTAATTTGACTCTCTCCTTTTTTTTTTCTACTTTTTTAATATTTTATTTTAAAGCTAAAATGTGCAAAAAAAAA
The DNA here is from genome assembly GCA_963930645.1 of Salticus scenicus. NCBI lineage: Eukaryota > Metazoa > Arthropoda > Arachnida > Araneae > Salticidae > Salticus > Salticus scenicus. Next base: position 232,270,734 of record OZ005658.1, read on the forward strand.
AAAAAAAACATTTAAAACAAAAGATTAAAAAAAAAGAAGAAAAAAAAAGGTTTTGAAAAAGAGAGTGAAATTAATGGTTGAAAATTTTCTGAATAAGAAATGGAATAAAAAAATACTTTAGGTAATAAGTAATTTTCAAAACAAATTTCCCCATAGAACTACATGCTCAATAGGTGGCTCATTCGCCTTTGATTTTATTTTGCTATTTTTCTGTATTTGTGGTGCTGCCATCTAGTTTCACTATGTATAATTAGTACTCTAGTTATTCAGTTATATAATAGATGGCAGCACTAAAAAAATCATTTCTTCTTAACTCAGAAAGTCAGAAATTACATTAACATTTTTTACTTCATGGACAACTAAATTCACAATATAAAAACACACAAACCGTTAATATTATTTATAAAACAACACTAAATATGTCTGTTGAATAATGTCTACAGAACAGCTTTTTAAAAATGTCGCCTCTTATTCTTTACTTCACTTTTTTCTCTTACTCACATAGTGGTTTTTTCCGAAATTCATGTACGGACCCACCAGCGGTCGAGTGGTTCTGTTCTGCCCTCAAAACTGGTAGATGGGAAGTGACGGATTCGATCCCAGGTCACACTCATCGACCTAGTCGTTCGGAGATTTCCGTTCTTTTCTCCGAAACTCGCGTAAATACAGGCTAGGACTTCTAAGAAAGACCCTCAGGGAGGGCGTTCCACATATTCGCCTTGAACCCTAGCGTAGTCAATCGACCTTAAACTCTACAACCATCAACCGATCAACCATAGTGGCTTAACTGGCCGTTCGGAGTTTTCTGTGGTTTTCTCCAAAGCTCCTGTAAATACAGGTTATGACTTCTTGGAAAAACCCCCTGCGGAGGGCACTTCCCCTATAGGCCTAGAACCACAGAGTAGTCCATCAGCCTGAGGCTTCACAATCCAAGAAGGTATTGACCAACCCATTCCGAAACTCGCGTAAATAAAATAGTTGTGTAGATGTTAATCAGGTTGATTGCACGGGAACTACAGGCCTAAGTGTAGGACCCCTCAAGGATGGGCTTTCTAAGTAGTCTTCGTCCATTTTTACGGGAATTTCTGAGAAAACCACAGAAAGCTCTGAACGGATTTCCAGTAATGTTTAGAGTACACTGGAAAAGTTCATACACAGTATTTTGTATCTTATGCCTAAAACTGTAATAATATATCTATATAGATACAAAGTGCAAGAAAGTATCTGAGTGCCCCACTATATATATATATATATATATATATATATATATATATATAATCGCAAATACTTATTTAATGATAAGAAAGCTGTTTAAAGTTTATTTAATTGGAAATAATTAAATTAATTAAAGTTAACTCAATTATTACAAAATATTTTAAAGATTATTTAATTATTATATGCCCCAACAGTGACCCAGAGATTCTGTTGTCGGTGTTCGTGTTAAAATTAACGCCAATTGATTACTCTAGGATCCTTGACATGAGAGGGAGTGTCCACCGGGGGTGCTTTTTATGGGGTGGAAATGCAGATTTCGATCTCGAGTCATAATTATTAACCTAGCGTTTCAAATTTTTTCGTGATTTTCTCTGAAACTTTCTTAGATATGTATTAGGATCCCTTAAAAAAGTGATAGGCACTGTACCCTGGCTTAGGATCCAAATGCAGTCGGTCGACCTTAGCCTCTATGTCTTAAATGTTACATATTTTTAGCGTGATGATTTTTCTTGCTTGTTTTTAAGAAGTTCATCAATTTTTGGCTCCTTTGCAAGGTCGAGAGAGGCTTTTAATTTTTAGCAGAGATTATTAATTTGATTTATGTGCTGTTGCAAGTGATTTTGTTTTTTGGTCAACTGAATCTGAATTTTCATTGTGCTTTCATTCAGTAAATTATATTTATTTATTTACCAGTGGGTCTTCACCCGCTTACGCTCCATTTTTCACACATGCATTTCCGAATTTATTTCTCTTGGCCAATTTAAATTACTAAGCTTTGATTTACATGATATTTAAACAAAAATGGCTTCATCTTTTACATTATATTTATATGTTTTGAAGTCCCTGCTCTCCAAGAAATTAAAAATGACATCAAAATCCTTTAATTTAAATTTTATAACCACATGTCTTTATATTTATTCATATTTATAATTTCTAGCGATGTAGATGAATTCTGCATACTTAATTTATTATTATTTTCCTCGGACAGATTAAAATTCCGCATAGTAACGAAAATAGTTCCTTCTAAAAATAGAAATTGCTTTGTTTTATTTATTGGGAATCAATCAATGAATTTTCAGATATGCAAAACACGGATAAAATTTCATTTTCTTTATCTCAATATATAGTTTCAATTGTGATATAAGTGTTTTCGTTGAATTACCCCTTTTCATTATTTTATTCAGTTAAAATGCACGCAGAAAAGCTAAAGATAATTTTTTCCAATACTTTTTTTTTTTTTTTTTTTTTTTTTTTAAATCTATGACACCATTTTCAGCATTATTTTCGGGAAACTTGAGCTTATAAATTACATTATTCAATTTAAATGCACGCATAGAAACCAAGGATATTATTTTGCTTTCTTTATCCTAATACATTGTTTCAACTATAGCATAATTTTCAGCACTGGTTTAGGGAAACTTGGTCTTTTATTATTAAGATTGTTTTATTCAGTTGAAATACACACATAAAAACCATGGATAAATTTTACTTTCTTTATTCTAATGCGTTGTGATAGCTAGGATATCATCTTCCGCATTAGTTTAGTTTGGGGAAACATTCAGTTTTTTTTTTTTTTTTTTTTTTTTTTTTTGATAAGTTAACTAAGTCTTTTTAAGTTAAGTTAAGTAAGTTTAAGGTGAATTTAGGGAAATTTATTTATTTATTTTACAGAAAACCAAAAATGAAAGCTTGATATGAAGTTGAATTTATAGTTTTAACACAATTACGGAATTATGTATTGATTAACCCTTTCAGTCGCAGTGTTCCCGCTGATGGAACACCTAATTTTAATTTTCAAGGGCAAAAACTCATCCCGGAAATTTTTTAGCAAAAATTTACATTTATAACATAGCAGAAAAGGCCTCTTTTTCTAACCTGAAAATTTAAAATTTCTTTTATTTTAATTATGTTCGTAAATTCCGGTGGGAGTGTAATTTAAATGATCCGAATTACCCTGCGCCGCAAAGGGTAAAGACTTATTTTCTTTTCATTCACGATTTGTAAATTTTGGAATAATTCGTAATAAAGATATACCTCAATTTTATACTTTTTAATTTATTGTATTGTTGAAAGTTGTAGAACAAAATTAATTTTAAGAATAATTGAACCGAAGAAAGTTTTTGGACAAGTAGGAGAGTAATTCATAAAATGCTGTAGTTAAAATTGTGGAGAATTAGACTTCGCCATCCTCATTTAACTTTAACTTGAAGCTGAAACTTATTTTAATTACTTAATGAAGTTATGAAATAACACAAAGTCAGATTTATAAAATCAATGGAGCTTTTATTTGAGCTTAAATAAAAAGGCGGGCGTTGAACTTTATATTTAATATCTTTATAACTTAAGATGGACAGCCATACTAACTATTCTAACTTCAAATGATTAACCACAAATAATTTCCACTAGTACATTTAACTTCAATCACCCTCGCGACTCAGTAACCTTTCGATAGCAGGAGGATTCCCTGACACCGCTATCTACTCGACTTACATCCAACTATATCCGCTACTAACTCTCCAAAGCAATCTTCCTTCCAACTAACTCCTAAAAGCAATCTTCCTACTACTATATCTTCACTATGAAATACATCGCCTTTTATCTATCTCACTTCCCAAACTTATTAGCATATGACAAGTTACGATTTTAATTTAGGATGAGAACTAACTCTACTGGTCGACTGAATCCAAAAACCTTCGTATTCATGTGTTACTCTTAAAGTGTGAATTTTAATTGTAGCATTACGCTAATATACCTCACAAAATTGACTTATACAATCAATGTAGTTTCTAATAATGCACATAAAAAATGTAGATATTAACCAGATTTTTCTGTGGCAGCCAAAATTTTGATGTCAATTTTGCATTGCAATTTTTATGTGATTCAATGCTGTTTCACGTGCAATAATCCCCATAATGCAAATGTATACGAAGTATTGCTCTATTCAGACTTGTCATGATGTTGTGAAAATTTTTCATTTAAATTACGGCTTACAAGTAGGCTGTGGATATTCAATAATGTCCACTCCAGTATCAAAAATGATATTTTAAAACTAGACTGATACATTTGCACTGAAAATAATTCTGTTAGATTCTTATTATTCAAAATTTTTTGCCTGATTTTGCTTAGCTAAGAAAATTTTGAATTTTATCTAACTTGCGACCGCAGCTCAAATGGAAAAAGATGTGTTGGTGGAGGGGCGAGTGGAAAATTTAAGCCGGATTTTTCTAATGTAACCCAAATCTCAATAAGTATTATTTAAATTTATTTAAAATCTCAGTCAATATATATATATAATGTAGAACGTTATACTCTGACACTCGATATTTTAGTCTGTTTAAAAGAAGTAGTAGCTTTTGAAAATCCACACTGTAAGAAATAGGTTCTTAAAAATAAGTATATATTGTCTCAAAATAGTCCCGAAGCAATATATACTTGAATTTTAAAACCCATGTACTCATTTTTGAGTATAATATCATGCTCAAAAATGGGGTTGACCAATTAGAATCCCAATATCCCCATGTTTGACATGTCAATGTACTCAAAAAGGAGTACATGGGTTTTCAAATTTAAATATATATTGTTTCGGGGCTATTTTGAGACAATATATACTAATCTTTAAGAACCTATTTTTTACAGTGCAGCTTAGCATTTTTTTTACTTTCTTCTATATTCAATAGAAAAAAGTATCAGATTCGTAAAAATTTTAGACTTCGGATTTTCGATAGATTTACACTTTTGAACGGTCTTGAACACGATTAGATTTTTTTTAGAAAACGTCTGTGTGTGTTTGACAAAATTTTCTGGTAATTATATCTCAGGAACTACTGCTCAAAATTTCATAAAATTTGATAGGTAGTTGCACATTGACATAAATTAGTGTCCATCAACTTTTGATAAAAATTGTTCTGCAGGGGGCGTTGCCATTCTGTATTTTCTAAATTTTTAACATTGCGGTATAGGACAAAATTTTGTATACATGTACATAGAGAGAATCATTTTTTAATAATCATTATGAAATTAAAATGAATAATTTATAATAGGGACAGTCAGCTGAGGGGAAACAAAAATTGTATATGTAGGAGTAATGCTTCCCGGGGGAAGGGGGGGGGGAATTTCCATTATGGGTATCTTTCAAAAGAGCTTGTCACCTATAAAACAAATGGATGAACCATTGATGTACAATAATTTGACATAACGTTATTGATTATATATATATATTTAGTGTTACACTACTTCCATAGAATGAAAATCGTCTGCATGCATTGTGGATGATAATTTTAATTAATTATTTTTACTGGGTGAATTTGTATAGGAAAATATAAAAGAAAACCATGTGGTGGCCACAACATACTACTTTTGTTTCTGATTTGACAAATTTAAAATTCTCATGTGTGATTTATTTCGAATTTTATTAATTAATAATACTTTTTTAATGTACATTGTTTTAAATATTTATCAGTTACCTTTCAATAGTACGTGACCTGATCATTCATTCATATTCAACGTAGATAATTTTCCGTTCTTTATTTGTGCCGCCTGTTAAATTTTCTGGCATGTACCATTACCACTCTACATTCTACAAATAACGCCGAAATTTGTGCCTCGCACATTATCGTAATATACACTAAGCGACAAAAATAAATAAATAAATAAATAAATAAATAAATAAATAAATAAATAATAAATAAATAAATTAAAAGCTGCACTGCAGAAAAAATGACTTATACCTTTTTTATTTGTAATAATTTTAAAATTAAGGGTTGAAACAAATAAAACTGTTTTGTTTCCATAATACCAAAGGGATGAAATGATACATATGTACATTTTCGATATAATAATTCCCTTTATTACACACTACGAAGTTTTTTATAAGAATCTGCATAAAACTTTCGTTTTAAACAATGCAATAACCATACACTTTGTATTCCATTATGATTTATTATATGAAATAAACAAGTTATATTTTTATATATGAAATAAAACTATTTATTTGTTAGATCTAAGCAATTTTTTATTAAAAATATGTATTCTGTATTGGGTTAATTCCACCTTTATATGGAATTACTATTTTAATGCACAATGGCATAGTATTATACAGTGTTTTAATATAAATCTCAGAAATTTCAATGTGCAAAATATCAAAAATAGTTTTTTCTAGTTCTGTCAGAGTTGTAGGCTTAAATTTCGAATCCTCTCCCCCCTCTCCCGCCTTTTTATAGACGAAGCATTTTCGAGCGGATCGCGATTAGGACTATTTCAATGTCTGGTAAAGAAGAAATTCTACTATATCTTTTGTGGGATTTAACTTAAAGTGAAAAAAGATATGGTTACTTACAGAATTATAGGTTCTCATGGGAATGGATAGGAAATTTTGACAATTTGAAGTGAATAAACTTACCACAGACGCCGCGTAATATGGTGCATTATCATCTTGAAATGCTGTTTGCGGAAATGTCCAAGATACCTCCAAAGTAGTCGGTCAGGCACCACTTTTATAAAGGCCGTGTTTCATTTCGAGTTAATTGATCCCTTGAGTATAAAAATTTGCCCGACTGTTTGAAAAGTTATGCACCTCCGTACCATAATGTACGGAGAATGTTTTAAAAGTGTGATTTTCATTAAGTCGGTCATATTTTCGTTGTCAGATCTGCTTGTTTTCTTTAGCTCAAAATACGTTAAACTTGACTCATCAGAGAGAACCAATTCAGCCCGATAATTAACTAACCATTTTAAAATTTTTTTTAGCCATCTGAGGTCTTGCTTTCCTAATTCTCTTCACTGAGAATGGAATTTTTTCAAATTTTCTGTCATTTAAACCTGCTTTGTTTAATAGTTGCTGCACGGTAGTTAAAGAAATTATGCTGCTAAACACTTTTTCTGAATCTCTTTTATGTTCTAAATGAATACAAACCGATTTTTAAAGCAATGGATTTTTAACTTACGGTTATCTCGCTTGGTTGGGCAACATGGCTGCCTAAAGTCAAATTTCCAGTTTATACGGCCAAAAAATTTTATATCTTGCTAAAAACCATTTTACCAATATTTCGTTAACATTTAATTATTTTGCCATCTCACGTATTAAAAATATTTTTTGATTTTCATTCAAAAATTAATACTTTTTGTGGCATCGTTAACTGTCTTATTCTTACAATTTTTCAAATGATTCCTAAAATTACAATTTTCCTGACCATTGCATTTTGTTTTTAACACTGGACTCAATGTTAAAGTGTACGTGGAGGACAACATAATAAAATCTGTTCGAAAATTTGCTTTTTAAACAATAAAATTAGCGGTTGTAGAAGGTGAAAAGGAAAATAAGTGCGTTTTTTTTTTTTATCGCTTAGTGTATATACAGATTTACGTACGAATGGCAAACTGGCATTAAACATTATCCATACGTTTACCACTTTTAAAGTAATAATGACGTCAATTTTGTCAGATGCATAATTTAATTTTTGATATTTTTTTTATTATTCACGTGCAAAAATATTTCTTTTCATGTAAAAAAAAAAAAAAAAAAAAGAACGAATAAACTTTTTTGGCAACAACTTACTATGCTTTAAAGCTAATTTTAAAACTAATATAAGGTTTTGTTTCTATAACTTAATTAATAAATTATGAAAACAAAAGCTTAATTAAAAAATAATCTAAAATTCGAAAATCAGATTTCGAGGTGCATCAGGAGAGGTAAATCCATCTCCATGCAAAATTCTGTAGCTCTGCGCTCAGCTGTTTGTCTACAAATCAACCGATACACACAAACACACACACACACAGAGAGAGATACATCACCGTAAAAATAGCAAAAAGGAATTCAGTGACCTCAAAATGTATAGATATATGAAAATCTCACAGTCGAATTTTTGTTATGATTATAATACTTCCCTCATATATGTATATTCGAAAAGTTAAAAGAAAACATCCATAAAAAAGAAATTCTTGTGATAAAATTCCAACGTTCAACAAAACTAAAATTCCCAAAACTTCAAATTTTATGAAAACTTGGCATAAAATCTTGGAATTATATAATAGTAATGGACGTTGCAAGAATATTTTTTGGCTACTTTTTGTGTGCTATTTTTTAATTTTAGAGTTTGTAATTTTAAGCAACATATAGTACCATAATTAACACTGTCTATACTTGAATGCACTGCGAAAAATGGTAATTGAAATAGTTTTATACTCAAAATATTGCTTTCTCTTACCCACATATGATACAGAAAGTACTGTTTTTTTTTTTTTTTTTTTTTTTTTTGGGGGGGGGGGGGTTAAATTTTCGAAATTGAGTTTCAGTTATATTTACAAGTTTTGAGGTCACCTGAATATGAAAATCATGTATTTAGTCTCTCTCTCTCTCTGTGTGTGTGTGTGTACGTGTGTATGTGTCTGTTTTCAACATATCTCAAGAGTAATTAGCAGCAGGAACTCAAAAAATCAGTATTCTAATTCTGTATCATTTAGAGATGCTACACTAAATTTTTTGTTGAGGTCAAGCGAAGGGGTAGTGTACCGGGACAGCCAAGAGAATTCAAACATTACGTCTAAATTACGTCTAAAATTTCTGTTAGGTAAAATTTAACATCTATAGGCTACACTAACAAAAAAAAAAAAAAAAAAAAACTAGTTGGCATAGGTGGACTCTGCTCAGTTCCCCATCATATGTATGTTCTCATAAATTTCATGTACAGGACTTATTATATTCATGTTAAGAGAAATGAATTTGACCAAACGCTTGACACAGTGACAGAACGAAATCCTCGCCTAATAGGCTACCCACCATTCAGTTCGATATGTTATTCTAATCTATTAATTTATTTTATTGGGATCAATTTCGTAGTTTATTTTCATGCTACTATTTCCAATGCAACTTTCCTAAAAATGCGTACTTTTATGAAATATCTCCCCATTTTGCTATGTTGATAAAATCTTAAATTTCGAATAACTTACGAAATTTTTCTATTAGAATATTTGTAGTCAATCATGTTCATACAAGTATCATAAATGCTATTTTGAAATTGTCTGATATATTTATGATCCTCAAAATGGACGTTTATGCTCGATTTTGCCTTATTCTGCCATTTTAAGTAAATCGTAAATTCCAAATAACTTACGAATTTTTTAAATTGGAAAAATCATACTCTATGGTATTCATATCAGTATCCTAAATAATATTTCGAAAGTGGTTTGACATCTTTACGAGGATAATATCCCTCACGATTGACTTTTATGTGAAATTTTGCTCTATTCTGCCATGTTAAGAAATTCGTAAATTTCCTATAACTTACGAAATTTTTATATTGGAAAATTCATAGTCATTAATACTCATGCCAGTGTCCAAAATAATATTTCAAAAGTAGTCTGACATCTTTACGATGAAAATATCTCTCAAAATTGACTTTTATGTGAAATTTTGCCCTATACTGCCATGTTAAGAAATTCGTAAATATCCAATAACTTGCGAAATTTTTAAAGTAGCATGTTTATAATTACTATGTTCATTCCGGCATCAAAACTGATATTTTAAAACTGGTTTGACATTTTTACAGTAAAAAGTTTCCATTTAATGCACGTTTAATGCACAAGTGAATTTTTGTCCTATATTCTCCCATGTTAAGAAAATCGTAAATTTCGAATAACTGCTGAAGTTTTTAAAATCGAATGTTGCAAATGAATAGGGTTCTTGCCAGTGTCGAAAGTAATATTTTAAAACTGATCTGACCTCTCTACGACAATTTGTTCTTGAGATATCGTGTACACAGACTAACAAACTAACGGACTAACAGACTAACAGACACCCTACAGACAGACACCATAAAAATTTTGTCATTTTCGGATTCCTCACACCTGAAAACGTGTAGAAAAGTCAAAAAACCGAGGTCGAAATTTTTCACGATTACCTAAGTTCCCCATACCTATAGTATGATGGGGAACTAAAAGTAATGAACACATTTTTTATAAGCATAAATGTTTATTTCATGTAGAATATTTTATTTAAATCTTCACCATTCGTTTACAGCAAGGGTGGCCAACCCCGCGGCCCACGAAGAGACGAACGACATTTAAAGTTTGACAGCTTTGGTTAACGGACAAAAAATTAATAAATACGGTCTGAATTTTCGAAGTGAAAATACCTTTCAACGATTATGATAGCTAAAGAACTGTTGTAATGAAATATTATTAGATACATTATTCATTCTTTTTATTATAGTTTTAATATACAGTCATAAATTTTCCATGATACCATTGTTAATTTATGAATGAAAATAATTTAAATTAATGTATTCTGCTCCAAATTTTCACCCTACTCTTCCCCAAAAAAAGTGTATACATACATGAATTATATACTCACAAACATATATACAAATATGCATATGTACAGTCGTAAAATAATAATAATAGTAATAATAATAATAATAATTTTCTTCCCCGACTAATTTCACCGTAAATTATCAGCTAATTTACGGCGAAATTTGTCGGGAAAGAAGGGGGGGGGGGGTTATGACTGTACATACGGTGCGGCCCGAACGAATAAAATAGATTTCCAAAGTGGCCCACCAAGTCTTTTGGGTTGGACTAGGGTGCCTATATTACTGTCTTATATTACTATATTATCTTATCGAGGCACCCTAGGTTGGACAGGGCTGGTTTACAGGACTACCCGAAAGAACCAGAATATAGTGGGACTATACTTGATAATTGCTGGAAATGCATTTCCAGTTGTGCTATGGGTTATTAATATAAGACTATATTTAAGTTCACAATGTGGTGTGTGCATACTGTATAGACGATATATACAGAGCTAATAATAATAAAGCAAAAGCATTCTTTTCTACCAACAACATTCCTTTGGCGTGCTCTTCAACAAATTTTGTATTATAATTTTTAAATGTAGAGCATAAAATTACAATTTAATTGCTGCTTAATCGAAGTATTAATCTGAGCATTTAAGAAACTGTTACTTGCTGAATTTATTTAAGACATTCGGGATTTTGTCTAGAAGTTTCTAGGTGATATTTCCGATTCTAATTATAACATGATTTACTCATGATTCTTATTTCATAGGAAAGACGAATATATTTTCTTCCGTTATTTATTGTTGATTTAGTCTCATTTTTAAACGTCCTTTGCGAAACTTATGCTTAGTTTCGTGACACATGTAGTAAGTTATTTACCACCTTTACCGACACCTTCATCGCAATTGCACATTATTCCAGAAATATACGCAATAATTCTGCAACAGAAGAAAAAAAAAATCTGGTGTGAAACAACCACACGACTTTTCCATTACCCACTATTATACGTATTAGATGCATTTTTTGGCGATAATGTGATCAAGAAGACATAAAAGTGCTCTAAAGAAGTAGAAACCTAAATTTTTTTCGGTAAGAGAAACTTTTTACACATATAAAGACATATAAAACGAAGTTTACATATAGCGAAGTTTAAAAAAAAAAAAAAAAAAAAAAAAAAAAAAAAAAAATGGTAGAGTTATTTTTTTGAAATACCAATTTTCGAGATCTAAAACTGACCTACCTAATCAGGATGGCTGTTAATTTTTTTTCTAATAATCACGTAATGCATGAGATGCATGAGGAATGGATTTATAACAATTTTCAAGAAAATCGTTAGAGCCGTTTTTGAGATACCAACTTTTACCAAAACTCAATTATTGACCGGAAAAAAATAATTACATACAAAAAGATGTTTAAAAATGAGTTAATTTGGCGAGTTTGAAAAAAAAAAAAAAAAAAAAAAACAATCGGTACAGCCGTTTTTAAAAGAACGCGCTTGCGAGGCCTGAAATTGAGCTATTTATACAGGACGCCTATCATTTTTCCTGAACTAACCAACTATATCATTCGAAACGAAATCTAATAGAGTGTTTATATAGCAAATTTGAAGAAAACCGTTAGAGCCGTTTTTGAGATACGGACTTACTAGTCCAGTCAATAGGTACGTAAAAAAGGGCTTACCTAGCAAAAGGTGGGGTAGAAGATTTTTCTTTTTTAATTTGTACATATTAGTGTCAATATGTAAAAAACGATTTATCCAACATGGTCGACCCCGGGAGAATTTTTGTCGGCTGAAAAACCTCGAAAATTTACTACTTTTTTGGCTTTTTTTGAAATATCTCAGAAATGGCTGAATTTAGCAATATTTTTCTATTATAAAGTTTAAAGAAGATTAAATTTCCTACAATTTTCTTCATTACAACTTTTTTGTAGTACTAATAGCAAGCACGTTACAGCCTCTTGAAAGTTGGCATTTTTGCTCAAGCTAATAAAATACAACTCAAAGAAATGAGTCGGTGCATGAACGTTTATTAGAAAACGGAAAAAAAGAAAGGACATACTCATCTGTCTGACCTTAGGAAATGATACCTGCTTCGTAGCAAAGTAGGTAAAAAAAAAAAAAAAAAGCTGCCCCCCCCCACACACACATACACACGCAAAAAAAAAAAAGCTCTCCCTTTCTCCCGTCTCTTCCCATCTTGTAGTACGCTGCCTCGGCTGAGCATCTACCTATATTAATCAGTTCAGTTAGAATGTGTGAACATACTTTTTCAACCCATGAGCGTTTTCTATTACAATAACCGGAGTGTTTGTTTTATTTACGAAATCAGTTTGAATAAAGGTGAAATAAAGATTCTGAAGGAGAAAGGTATACAAAAAATCTGCAAAAGTGCAATGCAAAACGTCAAAATGAAGAACATCGGTGTTTTTTGATGAACCTACAACAAGTAAGAATTCACAATGCCTGTCACAAACGATACATCAATGGGCGAATGATTGCAGCATATGTACGGCGTCATACAACTGGTGATAGAGCTGTTCCAAACTGTGCGGCTCCATATCTTCCATCAAGAACTGAAGGTTTCAGTTTTAAAGATCAGTGTTTCTCGTGTGGAGAGGGGATACTTGAAGATTTCTTTAAAAAACAGGAACGACTTCCTGAGCATGAAAGAAATTTTATGCACCATGCTATGAAACTGGTGTGAAAGAAACACTTGTAAATGGTGTCGAAAATCGTGGGGATGAGAGAAGAAAAAAGTACTTGAATGCATCGGAAATGTAAAAGGTTTAGTTGCTATAAATGCTGGGTATCACAGATTTTGTCATCAAAAACTGTATTGGAGGCCTAAAAGTGAGATGAAACGAGGATAATACCGTGCAAGTAACACTGATGAGGCAATGGAATCAATTTACTCCTACCCTGAAAACGACTCGGACGAGTGCCAGTCTCATAAAGTATTTGATGAATAAAATAGAGGATGATTTTCGTCCTGGCATCAGATCGGTTACATCGCGCTTTTGCAAGAAATATGGTGAAGATGTTTTAATAGCCGAAACTGCCAACAAGAAAGCAGTTTGCTTCCAAAATGTTGGCTATAAAATACTCAGTGAAACTGGTATAGTAACAAGGACTCTGATCCTCAACAGGAAAATGTCGAACTAATTTCATCATTTGACGAGGCTGAAAAAGATAAGCTATTCTAAGAGCTTATATAACTACTGTAAGACGGAGAGGAACAATTTGAGGACGACACACCTTCTTTCTACCTCTGATGACTATTGAAATTTAAGAACCCGGGTTTCAAAATAACCACGAAGAAAATAAACATGTATATTATACATTAATGTACGTTTCTTTATTTGTTTCAAGGCTAAATGAATCTCCCTATAATTTGCATATAAAGTTAAATTTCTACAATTTACCTTTGTAATTATTTGCTGTTGTTCTTCAAACAAGTTTGCCTATTTGTGAAGTTCATTTAAAATTAAGATTGTGTCTTGTTATTATCATTAATACTAATATAGCAGTTATTAATGTTTATTACAACATTATGTATTATATCTAAATTTCATTAACGTTTTATAATATAATAAATAGTAGAATTAAAATATTTATGTATTAATGCACTGAGTTTTTGCTTACTAGCCCCCTAATATTTATTCATTTACATTTATATACAAATATCTTTTATTTTATTTATTTTTCTTTGTATCTCTTTGTGTGTGTATTATGTGTTCCAGTGATAGAATACTATACATTGGCAGTTATTGGAGTCTGATGATGACTGATGTTGTTAGGTCAGAATTGTCAGTTCGTAGCCGGAGGGGAGAGAGAGAGAGTTAGTAAAAAGGAGAAGGGAAAAATTAAAAGAGAGCAGATTTGTCATCTGTCGTCCTTAGTGAAGAAAAAAGAAATGATCGCCAATTTATCTGGCGAACATATTTAATCCCTTTCAAAAATCACGATTATTTTAACAAGGCATATGTTAAGAGAACAATCAAGAATATAAAACAGTATTTCTTACAATATATATTGTAAAAAAATACATCTGACGTGTATATTTCCGTATTACGTTTTTGATCACCAAATCCAAAAATCCCAAGGATGACAGATATCACAGCTATACCCTTAAAAGTTGTTAAGCTTTCTGTAAATAAAGCTTCTTATTCTAATAATTACTGTAGATTATTTATAAGGAGAAATGCGCTTTTTTTACGAAGTTGGGAAATCTGTTTATTTTCAAGAAGCTGTTACGCACTTGCTATTAGTACTACAAGAAAGATGTAATGAAGGAAATTGTAGGAAATTTAATCCTCTTTAAACATTACAATAGAAAAATATTGTTAAATTCAGCCATTTTTGAGATATTTTGAAAAAAGCCAAAAAACTAGTAAATTTTCGAGGTTTTTCAGCCGACAAAAATTCTCCCGGGGCCGCCCATGTTGGATAACTCGTTTTTTGCATATTAGTACTAATATGTACAAATTAAAAAAACAAAATCTTCTACCCCACCTTTTGCAAGGTAAAATGTATTTATTGACTGGACTATTACAGTCCCACTTCCGGTTTTTCAAGTTTCACCAAAATTTGGAAAATTCATCTGTACACCAGACCTGTTTCAATTCTGAAGTTTTGTAGTTCTATCTTTATTAGTTTTGGAGATATGATAGCCAGAAGATTCCACACATACATACACACTGACCAATTGCAAAAACCACTTTTTTGGACTCGGAGGACCTTAAAACGTATAAGTTAGGTGAAATATCGATATCGAATTTTTGGACAGAATACCTACGGTAGTAGGGCAATAGAAGTAAAAAACTTGTCATTGTTTACATTAAGACAAGTGACTGAAAATAATATGTTAAGGAACATAAACAGACATGTTGTCACGTGTTCTATATAATCTTTAAGAGAACCAGACATTTACAAATAACCTGGTGCGACACTCACAGTACTTTCTCTCATTGTACATTTTAGTTCTGCACGTGTCCGATTTTACCCGACCCGAACCTGACAGATGGATTTTAAATCAACCCGAAACCCGACCCAAACCAGCAGTAGAGAATTTTAATAACCTGAAACCGATTTCTTTATACCCGAACTTTACCCGAAATCCGAAAACTAAATGAAAATGAATAATTAATCCAAAAATAGAGCAAAACTTTTTAAAATTATAAAATAAAGTAAATTTTCATTGTCATACAATTTGTAAATCGTTTTAAAAAGAAATAAAAATGTAATTATTTTAATACACTAAGTTAAAAAATTAAAAATCTGAAAATTGGATTAATAATAATTTTTAATCATTTATGTTATTCTGTTCTCCAAGTATTTATAAAGATGTGCTTCAAGATTAGAGTTTGTAAATTATCGTTTAATGCTTATTCAATTCTTAAAAAAAGAAAGAAAAAAAAGTTACTTCATTAATTGTTTTTGTCCGTACATGTTTAGTTTCTTACGCGTATCATGGAATATATAGTCTATTTATATCAATTATATTATATAAAGTTATATTTACATGGAACAAGTTGTAGATTATCATTGGTCAATCTGAAACCTGTAGATGGCGCTGTACGCCGTTATTAATGTTTTTTTTTTTTCTTTCTTTTCTTAGTGTACTTGTTGTAGTGAGCGTGTAAATAAATGTGTGTGACAGTATGAGCATTCCTCTTATTTCGGAATTATGTGTTTCATCGTCATCTATGATTAATAATGGAATATGAAGTGGCCGGCAATCCCCACGACTCTCTGGATCGATGAAGGTAAGCCATTTACCTTATTTCAAGTTAAAATACTGAAATGCTTATTTATGCAAATTGCTATTTTAAATAACGTCGCCAAAGTAGCGACATGTTTTTGGCGCCCATAACAGGGACTGCCAGGCCCTTAAAGGTGGATAATTTGATTTATTCTATATAGTGCAATTTTATAGATTGATCAGAATATAGCAACAGAATTAGAAAAATTAAAACGAAAACGCACTACCCTAAAGGGATTGTGCACAAAATTAATTAACACGATAAATACAAAGTTAATCGATCCCGAGGAAGGGTTAAATGTTTAAGAAATAGAATCGCAGTTAGAAAAACTGCAGGTGAAACAAAACGAAATTATAGAAGTTGAAGAACAGATAAAAACGAAAATCGCGGTTCTCGACGAGCTACAAGCTGAAATAGAATCGCGACAAGAATACAGGGATTCAATTATTGATGTAAAAGCTCAAACTATGAATAAATTAGAAAAAAAAAATAAAAATTTGAATGTCACTCAGATCTTATCACAGCCAAGAAATGAGCAAACATCTAATTTACGTTTAGAAAGAATTAATGCAAGTTCCGTAAGACTGCCCAAGATCTCAATTCCAGTTTATGAGGGATCTCCTGAAAACTGGATGGAGTTTTGGAATCAGTATGAAATAAAATACACAAAAATAAGGATTTATCTAACGTAGACAAATTCGTATACTTACGCAGCTTTTTAAAAGCCCAAGCTTTAACAGCTATTCAGGGTTTAGCACTCTCTGAAGAAAATTACAATACGGCTATTGATTTGTTAAAATCTAGATTTGGTAAAAAAGATATCGTAATTCGATATAAAATTGATGCATTATTAAATTTATGCCCTGTTAAATCTGCAAATCAGATTAAAGAATTACGCTTACTGCACGACGCCCTTGATGTTAATATAAAATCTCTCGAAAATTTAGGAGTAGATTTAAAATCCTACGGAAATTTGTTATTTCCGATTGTTACTAAATTAATACCTACCAGTATTATGATAGACTATAATAAAATGAAAACAGAATCCGAGGAATGGGATGTACAAGATTTGTTAAAACATTTAAAATTAGAAGTTCAGACTAGAGAAAAAACCTTTTTATTTTTAAAACGCGAAGTAGAAACTCACAATAGCGGGTACAAAAACTCAAATTCCAGATTTGATTCAAAATCATCGGAAAATAATAATGCATCCTACCGGAAAACTGTTTTGGGATATAAAAATTCTAACACAATGCAAAAGGCATCCGCCTTTAAATTAACTGTTAGTAAATGTATATTTTGTGTTGACTCAGTAAATGATCATGATAGTAAAATGTGCAAACTAAATTTAGAGGACAAAAAATTGTCTTTGCGCAAACAGTGAATCTGTTATTTATGTTTCAAAAGAGGTAAACATACAGCTAAATTTTGTTTATCGGGTCTCAAATGTGACACATGTTCAGGAAAACACAATACATTAATTTGCTATAAGCAAAAATCGGAAACTCCAACAACGGCTCAAATGAGTAATAAAAATCAATTCGAACAAACCAAACAAATTCTTTTGAGAATAGTGCTTACGAAAATGATAATTCTGTAGTGTCATACAAATGTTCTGTACAAAATCCGCTTCAGAATAATGAAATATATTTACAAACTTGCTTTGCAAGAATAACAAATAATTTTAATTTAAACTCTTTAAAGTGTGTATTGTTATTTGACAATGCGTCTCAACAAAACTTCATTAATATATCACTCGCTCGTGAATTAAAATTGCCTGTAATTAGAAAAGAAACTCTAATCATATACCCGTTTTCTTGTGATCAACCCCAGCAAAAAGAATATTCAGTTGTAAATTTCGAATTGTCTCATTTAAAAAACCACAAACAAAAATGTTATGTAGAGGCATTAGTCGTGAATCAGATATCGTTTACGAAGCTAAAAATAGTTGATGACGCATCCATTAGAAAAGTTTTGGTTTCTAATGAGGGGAAAGAAATAATTTTTCTCAATTGCATTCAAAGAAGCCAGACATATTAATCGGCGCAGGTTTATATTGGAGTCTCCAAAAAAATAAAAAGAAAATTAATCGTTCGTTGTTTGCGGTTAACACAGCATTAGGATGGACGTTATCAGGGAATAATAATTCAGCAACATATCGAGACAGCGTAATTACTGGCGCCTCTGTGCTAAAGATTGAATGTTCTGACTCTGTTTATTTACATGAAAACCATTCATGCATGAAAAAAATGAATCATCGAATTGTACGGCTAATGATCTGCAAAGGTTATGGACGTTAGATTGTTTAGGAATAAATGATGATAAATTGATTTCAACTTCTGATCTGGAAATAATAAATAAATTTGATAAACAGTTAGAATATACCGGATGTCGATAACGCAGTTATTATGGAATGAACATGGTATTGATAACTTTGAGAATAATTTTGAAAATGCTAAACGGCAATTCAATAATTTGAGGAAAAGATTAAAAGCGGATAAATGGATTTTTGAGCAATATAGGCAGATAATTAATGAACAAAAACAACTAGGCATCGTAGAGGAATGCGGTCGGTCAGAAAGAGAGTATTTCGCCCCACATCGTGAAATTGTTAGAAAGGAAAAACAGACAACAAAGGTACGAATTGTTTTTAATTGTTCCAGTAGAGTTTCGGGGTGTAAATCTTTAAATGATTGTCTCATAAAGGGGCCATGTCTTACACCACCAATTTTGGATGTAATTAATAGATTTCGAATGTTTAAGATTGCGTTTTGCGCAGATATTGAAAAGGCGTTTTTAATGATAGAAATCGTGGAACCCAATAGAAATTATCTTAAGTTTTTATGGTTTGACGAGGACACCCAGAATTATAAAATAATGCGAATGACCAGAGCGACGTTTGGTTGTACCACTTCTCCTTTCTTTTTAACGGCAACAATTAAGAAACACATTAAGGAATATAGGGAAATTTATCCGGATAGTTATGAAATGTTAAATTCAGCTCTGTTTGTGGACGATTTGCTATATGGCTCTGATACCGTAAACGGTGCCTATGAATTAACTTCTACTGCGGTAAATATTTTAGCAAAGGTTGGAATGAAATTGAGAAAGTTTAGTACGAATTCACAGAAATTAAAGTCCATGTGGGATAAAAATGATTATTTTTCGGAGGTAATTAATGATAGTGTAATAAATATTCTTTGATTGGTGTGGGATAAAGATAGTGATAAATTGGGATTAGCTTTGAAATCTATAGTTGAAAATTTGGATATATCGGTATGTACGAAAAGATATGTATTGCATACAGTAGCAAAATTTTTTTATCCTATTGGGATTATATCTCCCTTTTTAATTAGGATAAAGTGTTTTCTTCAAAGAATGTGGGAAAGAGGTATGGATTGGGATCACGAATTGCCGGATGATCTTAAGGGAATTTGGATAAAGTGGTGTAACGAAATTAAGGATTTATTAGAAATTCGAATAGATAGATGCTATTTCACGTATGTTGATTTGAAAAATTCGCGAGTAGAACTACACATTTTTTCAGATGCTTCACCACTTGCATATGGTTGTGTTGCATATGTTAGGGTTATCAGTAATGATAAAAAAGGTTATGTAAGTATGATTATGTCGAAGGCTAGAGTTGCACCGCTAAAGAAACTAACGTTACCAAGATTGGAGTTAATGGGAGCGGTGATAGCAGCTAGAGTAGCGAACTATATTTGTGATATATTTAAGGAAATTAACATCGAGAAATTTTATTGGACAGATTCTACTATTGTTTTACACTGGGTGAAGGGATCGGCGAAACAATGGAAACCCTTTGTTAAAAATAGAGTAGTCGAAATTCAGGAATTGTCAGAACCCGAAAATTGGTCATATTGTAATACAAAGGATAATCCCGCAGATTTAGTTACTCGTGGTATTAGCGCAAATGCGTTAGTTAATAATGATTTTTGGTTTAGAGGTCCAAATTGGTTATCTGAGCTAAAAGGTAAAGGCAATGATATTGGAGAAGAGGTAGACACTCAATATATTACCGAAGAAAAAAGGAAAACACCTGAAAAAAATAATTCAGTTAGAAACAGTTGAACCAATACTAGATCTTGAAAAACATAGTAACATTTTAAGAGTCCTCAGAATTACGGCATGGATAAAGAGATTTCTTAACAACACGAATCCTAAAAACGAGAAATTTAGGGGTCCATTATCGGCAGAAGAAATTGGTAGTGCGCAAACTATGTGGGTTAAATATACACAGAAAATTAGTTTTCCGAATGAATTAAACTGTTTGATAAATGGGGAACCTATTTCGAAAAATTCCAATTTAATTGAGTTCTCGCCATTTTTGGATTCCGAGGGAATAATGCGTATCGGAGGAAGGCTTCAGAAATCGAAATATTCCTTTAATGAAAAACACCTGATCCTGTTGCCTTCAAGGGGTAAATTAATTGATTTGTTAATTAAAAATGCGCATGAAAGAGTTTTTCATTTTGGCATTAATGATACATTAGTTCAATTACGGGAGGAATTTTGGGTAATCAAGGGCAGACAGGCAGTAAAAAGCGTATTAAGAAAATGCACAATTTGTATAAGATTTAATGCTCGATCTGGAGCCCAGATGTCAGCTCCGTTACCTGCAGATCGCATTAATGAACAAAAGCCCCTTTCAGTCATTGGCCTTGATTTTGCAGGCCCCTTATACATTAGACATAGTGACAGCAAATATTATATATTGTTGTGCACATGTGCGATAACAAGAGCAGTGCACCTTGAATTAGTAGAGAACCTATCAACTGAAACATTTTTATTGGCCTTCAGAAGAATAGTGGCAAGGAGAGATCTTTGTCACACAATATATTCAGACAACGCACGAACATTTCATCGAGCTGATATCGAGTTAAAACACATATGGAACATAATTAGCCATCCCGACGTTAAAGATTACTACAGTAGTAATAAAATAATGTGGAAATATATCATGGAAATGTCGCCATAGTGGGGAGGTTTCTATGAAAGGTTGGTTCGCTCTGTTAAAACTGCATTAAGAAAGGTAGTTGGCAAAACCACCTTAACACATACCCAACTACACACCGTTTTGACAGAAATAGAAGCTTCGATAAATTCCAGACCGATTACATTTGTATATTCTGACTCTGGTGAACCAACACCAATTACGCCAGCACACTTCTTGGTAGGCCAACGACTAACTGCCCTACCTATCGTACATATGAAACCCCATGTGCTTCCTGGAACTTCAAAAATGTATATTAAAAGATTCAACTTAAAGGAACGTATATTGGACCAGTTCTGGTGACGATGGAAGAATGAATATATTCTTCAATTGAAAACCGCCATGACCAGTCGACACTCCAGTATCCGAGAGTTTGCGGTAAATGACGTTGTTCTAATTCACGATTCGAGGCTACCAAGACATTTGTGAAAATTTGGTTTAATCACGCAAGTGTTCCCCGGTAGGGATGGTAAAATACGCTCATGTGAGCTTAAAACAGCTAATGGAACTTTACGCCGACCTTTCCAATTGCTATATCCAGTAGAAATCTATGAAAAAGACTAAAGCAAACTTTAAAAAAAAGAACTTTTATTACAAACAATGACATTTAGAACAATGACATTTTGTGTAAAATGTATTTTTTCTTATTGACATAGATTAAATTATAAAATGAACATATAATTAATGTTCATCCGGGGCCAATGTGTAGATTATCATTGGTCAATCTGAAACCTGTAGATGACGCTGTACGCCATTATTAATGTTTTTTTTTTTTCTTCTTCTCTTAGTGTACTTGTTGTAGTGAGCGTGTAAATAAATGTGGGTGACAGTATGAGCATTCCTCTTATTTCGGAATTATGTGTTTCATCGTCATCTATGATTAATAATGGAATATGAAGTGGCCGGCAGTCCCCACGACTCTCTGGATCGATGAAGGTAAGCCATTTACCTTATTTCAAGTTAAAATACTGAAATGCTTATTTATGCAAATTGCTATTTTAAATAACGTCGCCAAAGTAGCGACACAAGTTTCTACTTATAATGGTAATTTTTTTCAACGATGTTTTAAAGTCTACCCGACCCGAATCCTAATTGCGGGTCGGGTCGAGTTTCGGTAAAATTTGGTCACCCGACCTGATACAGGTCTCTACTCAACATTGCTAGAGTTCAGGCCTGTTTAAACCTAAATGCATGAAGGGCCACTTTTAAATCTATTTCATCCGGCGGGCTGCATTGTATATATACATATACACTAAAACATATGTAAAATGCCCATATAGTAAATTGCTATAAGTAAGTAGTTTAAACACTTTCCAACGGCTTGAAGGTATACCAAACTAACCAACAAGTGGGAATTTGGTAAACATCCAGTCATTTGGCACTCCCTTATTTCTTATTTTCTTTCAGCCACAAGGGTTATCACCCTTATTTGAACCCTGGACTTGTTGAGTCAGGACCTGCGCAGAGGCTCCAGTGGTAGCGTGTAACGTGGTTGAAGAATTCTATTTTTATTTAAATTTTTTAATTGGTAAATTTAGATCGTTTAATCAGAAAGTGACGTTGCAGCTAGAACGTGAACCTGTTGATAGCCACTATTATCGTCTATGACGTTTTAAACCTTAAGAGTCAGACAGGATTATCTAAATTTTTGCTGTTTTAAAAGAACATATCGATTTATAAATTCTGTAAATTCTCTGACAGGCCAGTAATTGCCACCCCTGCTGTTAAACATATTTTTACATTTAAGGTGAAAAATATGATGTGGTAATTTGAACTTAGCTTTAAATAACTGTTGAAAAATGTTTCTGGAACAGTTTTATTTGAAACATATTTATGAGTGAGGGGTACTGCTCCTTTATCACGCGTTTGAAAATTCTAACTACATTCAGATATACATATATATATACACCCCGCGACAAAAAGATAGGTACAAAGGGTTTTTTCTTTGATTTTTAATAAAATAACATTATCTAAATTGTGCTTATCATTTATAATTATCAGAAAATAACACTATTCCCGGACTAATTTTTGTTTTAAGACTAATTTAGAAAAGTTTTAAGACTAAAATTTTTCTTATTTAAGACTACACTCCGCGACAAAAAGATAGGAACAAAGGGTAATTTTAAATTTTTCATAAAATAACATTATCTAAATTGCGCTGATCATTTTCATATTCAAAAATTTAAAAAAATAAAAAACCTTTATTCCTGTCTTTTTGCCGCGGTGTGTAGTCTTAAATTAGAAAAATTTTAGTCTTAAAATTTTTCTAAATTAGTCTTAAAACAAAAATTAGTCCGGGAATAGTGTTATTTTATGATAATAATGCATGCTAAGCACAATTTAGATAATGTTATTTTATGAAAGATCAAAGAAAAAACCCTTTGTACCTATCTTTTTGTCGCGGGGTGTACATATTATTTTCAAAGTTGATTTCTTTATTATAATTGCATGTTTTGCGTTCCGCCGAAAATCAGATTTTATTCTATATGTCAACAAGGGGTCTGTGTGTCTGCCTTCTATCAGCGTAATGTAATTACTAATAATTGACAGACGTTTTAAAACCTATCTACATAAATTCCAACTCTCGCGATCAGACCAATGTGAGTGCAGGATCGTGGGCTCTCCCAGCCATTGCTACTATTCCTGCCCACTAACCCTCGACTGTCGCATACTTAGCCCTGTCAATAAACCCTCAGACAGGCTTTTTAACATAATTAACCGAAAACTTGGTCAAAAACTAACAAAAATTTTTACCACCTAACGCATCTCTAATTCAACTTCTTAAAATTTCGATGACTGCAATTAGCAACCTGAATAATAAAAATAAGTCAATTAAGAGACTTTAAAGCCCGCAGGAGAAGTCCTTCAGACGAAACCAATATCATGCAACCCATACTTATTCTTGCCGCCCACTGTCGCGTTGGAGTTTCCACTCAGGCGGCCCTCTATAATTTAAAAACTTTTTTTTTGTATGCGTTTTGTTTTAAATAAACAATATGGAGGTAGGCCTAGGCCTCGGCCTAGAAGTACTTTACACGGCTACATGACGGTGAGTGGCGTACTTTCGTCGGTCAATTGACAGAAGCTGAATTTTAGTATGTTAAACGTATTTCGTACGTGGATGCAACGTGAAACTTTTTCTTAATATCGGTAAATTTGAAAAAGGTTTGTGAACTAACAATTTCTTTTATTACTTTCCTAACGAATATAAAACAATTATTATTATTATTATTATCATTATTTAAGAGCGAGGGGTCAATTTTTCGGGGAACTGATTTTTTGCTATTCAGGTCCCCTAAATCCCAAAAGTTGAATTTTAACGGATAGTCTATGTGTGTATTTATGAAAGTGATATCAACATATATCAAAAACAAATATTAGCAGGTCCAAACCCTGTATTCTAAATCTGTATCGTATTACACTCTGGTAAGAAAAGTAGCACAACTTCAAAATGCACTATTTAAGGAAAAACAATTTAAAGGTAATTATCGTTAACGATAAAGATAATTATTGTTAATGCTTTATCATTAACGATAAAACATTGACTACTCTACAATGAAACTGACACAATCGCTTCTCAGGTGAATAAAATATAAGATAGGGATGTGGCACTTTGTTCGAGCCCTTCATACACATTTTACAACGTAAACTGAATATTGCCATTTTTGACTTGTGTCAGTTTTCCTTTGAAATCTTTTATTGAGATTAGGCAAATGGTTCATGTACGGGTACATACAAGTATATGGATAATGTCTACGAACGAAATTTTAGATAGATATAGTTTCAACATCTTTAGATTGCAATAAATAAGATAAAATTGACAAAATTTCTTCGTACTCTCAAAAGCATAATTTACATAGAGAGTGGTTTGAAAAGTATTTATCCTTCGTTTTACAGGCCGCACAAAAGATTTTTTGATAGGTTAGTGCTATATTTGGCAATCGCTTGTAGTGCATATCAAGAGGTTTTACGGCCTGCTTATTTTGCACGAATATATATATAAATAAACGTCTACCAAGTAAAAATGAATGAAGCTTACTGTGTAATACTACAATTCCGAAAATCACATGACTTTGTTATTCTAATAGATTTGTTTGATTAAGAAGAAATTCTTTTGCAATAGCCCCACCCTTTTTTCTTTTCTTTCAATTATGCAAATACCATATGTAATGAAAGTATTCGGTCAAACAATTAGAAATTAAGTTTATACCTGTTCTGTATGTTTTAAGTTCTCCTGAGTCTCAAAAAGGGTATTTTGGAAATTTTCCGGTATGCACATGCGTGTGAAAAGGGGGAGTGGATCTGCTAACTATATATCCGAAAAGAAAAAAGAAAGAGCAACGAATCTTCATAATTAAAATAGATATGAATTTTCTAAGATGTGGTGAAAATCGGAAATGCGGAATTGAACTGATTAGGTAGTTCAATTTTTTGACCTCGGAAATTTGCGTCTCAAAACATGATCCTCTTTCAAATCTGCAATAATAACCTTTTTTTTTTTTTTTTTTTTTTCTTTTTTTATGCCTTTTCGTTTGTATTGTTTTCTATCGAAAAATCGGTAAGATCTCTAATTAGTTAGGTCAGTTTTGTGTGTTCCGACCACACCACACTACCTTGGAAATGAAATAAAAATAAATAAATGAACAAATAAATAAAAAGATTGAACAACCATGTTTTGTAATTATATTCCTGATTCGGGCACAGACTTAACTTATAAGGTTTGTGATAATATTAGAAAAAACAACAAAAAATGGTTGGGAATATGAATTGTTTACGAGAAAAGGTATAGCAAGAAAATGTATTAGGATATGTGTGCTCTTGAGTATTATAAATCAAGGCTGTTTCGTGCAGGGTTTTTTTTTTTTTTTTTTTTTTTTTTCATTTGATATGTCGTGATACACTTAAGCGGATACTTCACCTAATTTAGCCGGTAGTCTAACCCCATGTTATTCTACGGAGAAAATTATTTTATAAATTACTCATCACATACTATATATATATATAAATTAAGTTTTCACATTTAGAAAATTCACAATCGTTAAAATGTTTCTCGTTTTTCAAAAATTGGATTTTTTTTTTTTTCTTTTTTAAACTGTAAAGTGCGAAAAATTATCTAACAAGGAAACATTCAAAATGTGTCGTCTTCAAAAAACATTAAAGAAAATATATGTGATTCGACTCTTCATAAAACACCAGGAAGTGAAAAAATTATCGGCTGAAATGAATTACAGCGACAACAAAAAAATATCAAAATTAAGCATATTTGGCGATTTAGCGCTGTTAGGCGTTCAGTTCGCTAGCACCGAGACTGCCGTGTACGAACAGAACCGTGTTTTGCTTCTCCGCCAAGTACTCAAAATCAATCGCCTAACAATGTGAAATCACCAAATATGCTTAATTTTGATAATTTTTTCTCGTCGCTGTAATTCATTTCAGCCGATATTTTTTTCACTTTCTGGTGTTTTAGGAAGAGTAGAATCACATATATATATTTTTTAAATATTTTTTGAAGACGACGCCTTTTGAATGTTTCCTTGTTTGTAAGAGCAAATTTTGCCTTTTATAACTTCAAAATGAAATGTTCAAAAATCAATTTTTGTAAATACGAGAAACATTTTAAAGATTGTGAATTTTCTAAAAGTAAAAAGAGAATTTAGAAAAATACATTAAGAAATGAGTAATTTATAAAATAAATTTCTCTACAGAATAACATGGCGTAAAACTGCTGACCAAATTAGGTGAGGTATACCCCAAGGCCATCAGTCAGATTCTTTCTTTAATTTCTTCCCATGTTATCTTATGTTTTCCGTTGCTTCGTTTTATAAGGATATGTTATTAAAAATGAAGTTTTTTTAATATTAATCTTTGAACATGTCGCCTTTAAAATTAGTTATTATTATTATTATTATTATTAATATTTTGTAAAAAAATTAATTTAAATATTTTATTTCATTAAGAAAATTTAGGATTCTAAGATTTGATTTCTAAAAGAAATATTTAACCTCATTTTTACCTTTACCCCACCGTTTTTTTTTTTTTTTTTTTTTTGGTTATAAGAAGCTCGCTCCGTGGAGAGTCGGATCTAGTTTAGCCTTGTTTTTTCTTATTTCCAATCTTTAAACATACTGCCTTTTCCCATTTGAGTTTGCGAGCAAAAAAAAAAAAAAAAAGTTAATCTCATTAGACTAATGTTATAATTTTTTCTTATTATATCATTGAACTGAGCCCACGAGCTTAAATATTGTCCATTTATAAATCTTATTTTATTTTTTATTTCATTTTGCAAGCGCGCTTTTTATTTCCTAACTCAAAATTATTAAAAAAAACTTTTTCGATACTGCTCATTTCGAAACTGATTATTATTAATTTTCTTTTCTTTTTCTTTAAAAAAAAAAAAAAAAGATCTGTACAAAGGACTATTAGTTTTTTTTTTTTTTTTTTTTTTTCATATTATAACATCGCTTTCAAATTATTCAATTACATTTTCGATAAATTTTCGATTTCGATAAATGTCCAACTATCGTAAAACTGGTATCGTAAAACTCTGTAGATTGAGACTAATAGTCCTTAGTCCTAAAAAAAAAAAAAAAAAAAAAAAAAATAATAATAATAATAATAATTTAAATATATTTTTTCGAGGTTAAAAATTAGAAGCTTGTGTTTACTTAACAAAATAAAATATAACATTTATTTTTAAAAAAGGCTCATAAAAACATAAAAAGCCATATGTTCAAAAAGTGGAATTCAAAAAACCACTCCAAATCAAAAAATGATGTCTTTGTAATATGAAGCAACAAAAACTCAATTAAACCACGTGAGAAAAGAAGAAAGAATAAATAAGACTGACATGCAATCTTAACACACAATTATAAAATCACCACAGAACTGGTGTTTAAAAGTAATTAGTATAAAACTTTAAATAAACACCGCTTTGTTGCTTTGCCGCTTTGTTTACAACATTCGTGCCTACTTTGTTTGCCCGATGAAGTGTCGTGTTTTCTTTCGATTCAAAACAATTGTTGCGAGTTCTTGCATTTCATGGTGTTTATCCAAAGTTTTGTACTTATTACTTAACCCACGATGTTAAAAAAATAAATAAATAATAATAATAATAATAGTTGAAATAAAGAAAAGCTTTAGTTTATTTTGTAATATTTTATTACAAATCATCACACATACAAATAAACATGACGAACAGAATCACCAAAAATATGCATATAATCATAGAAGAAGTATATCATTAAAAATCAATTCATGTTTTATTACATATTACATTCCATATGTATTTCACCCGATTAAATAATCAATTGTTTAAAATATACAAAAAGACTATTCATAAAAATAAAAAGTGAAGAACAAAAAAAGATAAAAATGATATGTATACGAACAAATAATGTTTTTTTACAGTATTGTTTTTTTAAAAAAAACCTATTAAAATGAGAGACTTCACAGATGAACGACAACTATGAAGATGTCTTAATAAAAGGGAAAAAATCCATAAAAATTCCGAAGAGATTTTGTTTTCTTGTATTATGTTTCATGCAATACAAATATTTCAGCAGTCTTTTGTATCAATAAGTAGATTCAATGTTTTTCATAAGTTATGTGAACAGGCAACATATGTACATAAAATATACATAAATTACTTGAAAGAGTAAATGCTGTATTATATCTTACAAATTTATTAAAATTTTTGTTCAGGTGAATATATGAATATTTAAAAGTTCATAAAAGTCATTGCCTTATTATTTTGTATTGTATATGTAGTAATGACAGATGTTTCGTTATAAAATTTAAATAAAGAAATATTATTAATAACAACCAACGTATTTTGAACAAAAGTAAATATATACAACCCAGAAATGCTTATAATGTTTTTTCTTCATTCACTTCATTATAGGAAACTTTAGTTTAACAATGTATGCTAAAGCATTACACAAATATAAAAACAATATTCTTGCTTTTGCCATATCAGAATTATATTTTGAATCTAGGACATTTAAAAATTTATTGAAATATATGCACTTTATCACTTGTAATGAAATACGTAAACTTTTTATTACTTTATTATTTTTATGTATTGGAAATGAAGGAATATATACAAATTGTTAACATCGCAGAAATCACGATGTTAATGAGGTTTTCCATAATTAACAGATGTAATGGAATGAAACACAAATACTTATCATTAGAGTCACAATTACCCATGAGATTACATCTGCATAGATGTACAAACCATGGTAGATGAATATTTTAAATGATTCCTTATTTGAACACAACAGTAAGCCAGTTGCCCTGAAAATTCCTTTTATTTTTCTGGTTAAACATACGTATATATACATAAAGGTTCCACCCTAAAACAACACCAAAAACTTACCTTAAAACAGAAAAGTCTGAAAATAGTTTTCAAATGGTGCAAATGCGGATTTTATTTTCATACAGTAATGACTTTTCACATCATGTAAAAAACAGTTACTGACTTAGTTCAAAAGCCTAAAACAGTTCAAAAGTACTTTTTTTTTTTTTTTTTTCAAAAATTCATAAAAATTAATTGTGGTTTGGCAAAAAAACAAACTAATAACATTCAAATAACTTTTCGTATCAAAATCGCAAATGATAAATTTAATTTCTTCAGCTTCCTGTAATTACAGGAAAACAGTCTTTAATTTAAGTGTCATTGGTTACTAATGGTATTTTTACATTCCACTAGACTGTTGCAATAAACCAGAAAACAGTTTTTAGATGATCTTCTGATTATAAGTTTAGTAGTTACTACTCGTACTTCAATAGTTTCTTGTAATATTCAAGCAGTCCTGAAGTCGAATAATAAACGAATGATGGTTAAAAAACGCCTTTAGAAATCTTTGGTTTCCAAGAAGCAAAAGTAGTATACATACACATGGTTCAACTAAAACGTTCCAAGAAGGTTGGTTCCCAATTTCAAATGTCTCAGAATCTGAATTAACATAATATAAGCGGGCCATTTCAAAAGCTTAATGTGATTTATACACAATTATTGATTATAAAAAAGGACATAAGTTTCACACGTATACTAGACTTTGAATTTTAAATGAATCATCAGTCACTGCTAATATACAAATACAGTCGCACAACTCCTAAGTATACTTACAAGGGAAATACTGTATAATTTAATGAAGGTTATAGTCATTTTTAAATAATTTATGTATATATGGGAAATATCACTATTCTCAGGTGCGCTTTACTGATTTAAAATTGTGTGTATGTATACATTATACTTAAAAGTAAAAACTTTCTAAATAATGATTTATAATTATGAAATTACGAAATTTTTTGGAGTTAAATATCATGTGATTATTATTATTATTATTACTATTATTAAATTTGCTTCTATAACTGAATATACATACTCGTCATGTGATAATTCCAAATACAATATTTTATGTTTTGTTTGTTTTTATTTTGGCACTTGTTTTTTGCAGGAATAAAATATAAAAGGTCCAGGCAGCACTGTTAATTTAAGTATGAAAGTTTCCAATAATGAAATTAAAAATAAAATAATTTTATAACAAAATTGCTAAATAAGAAAATGAAATAACGAATGATCGGTTTATTAATAGATAAATATAAATAAAACTTGTTATAGAAAGTCATTACTATCTGCAGGTGTAAAAGCTGCAAAAATTGGACAGTTTTTAATTTTATAATATTAATATCTGAAAAAAAATTTCTTTCATAGATGACTTAGACACTCATTTTTATTTTTATTTATTTATTTATTTATTTTTTTTTTTTTTTTTTATACTTAACTAAAGTTCACAGAAAAGATAGATAATGCAAAATCGATAAAAATCACCCGTGTTACTCTTAAAAGCAATGTTAAATGTTAATAGAAATGTCAGTTGTAAGTCTTTAAATATTCATCAAAGTACCTGTGATAAATTTTGTATCTTTTAAAAGTTTTATTAAAGGCTAGTTTTCAATTGATTTCAAAGTTAATTTTAAGTGACCGATTACAAACTAATAGTAGTATTCCATAAATATAAGATGTTTTACAACAGTGTAAAAATTATAATTTGAACAACTGTTTAATGAATTTAAACATTGATTTACAAAATCTAAGTATGTCAGCCATAAATTTGTTCACAACTGGAAGCTTTCAAAACTGCAAGTTGTATGTCACTTATTTATAAAAAAAATTATTTAAAAAATTTCAAATATCAGTTAAACATTATTTTTAAAAAAGAAAAAACTTTAAAACATGTAAATGTAACTTTAATACGTTAAAAATTAATATTACAAAGAATTTCGCCAGAAAATCCTTTCATCATTCGATAAAATTTACAGAGCAAAGAAAGTATATTATTTATATATATATATATATATATATACACAAAAATCATAAACACGGTTACAGTTAACACATTTAAAAACATCAGAATAATACCATAAAGGAGAATAAGCCTTTATAAAAGCTAAAAAAAATAAAAAATTCATATATTGAGATTTTGTACTTCCATTCAGAAAAACTCAAAACAGACAACAAGCTGACGTTTGAAAAATTCTTAACTGCAACTGTAAATGTTACTTGATGGTATGGTACCAGGGTTTCCTGCAAAAAATCTCTGTGAATTTAGTCTTTTAAAATATTAAAGTTTTTAATGCTCATGTGTATGAAGTTTCTTTTTACAGTTTATAATATTTTAAACGCATGTATTTTATATTATTTCAGTTTAGAAAGTACTTTATTATACTAGTATTAGTTTTTCAAGGAATTTGTGACTTAATTTGTATATCAGAACAAAAAATGTTGATGGATATCAGCTAACTATTTGATGGAGACTATTGCACAATATTATATTTTGAGCTTGCTTATAGTCTTGTAGTCCATGGTGTGACCTCAACCAACGCTCCAGTTCTGCCTTTAGATGTGGCACTTAGAAAGCTCTTTTCCGAGTTGCGACTCTTATCAGTTACAGTTACTCTGAAACCATTTGTAGGAGGCACGGTTGCAGCTAGCGACTTCTCCTTCTCTTTGACGATGTCCTGAACACTTGGTTTCGTTTTATCCTGTAATATAATAGTTTGACTTTGGTTTCCTGGAATTTGACCATTCACAGTTACCTGACAAAAAATATAAAGAAATAATATTATAGTTCTAAAAAATTAAAGAACACGCTTTTATAGAAATGTGAACTAAAAAGCACAAAATATCTATCTTAGTATTAAAATGCAGGGTAAGAGAAAATCGGGTGAGTGACACACCATAATATTTACATACATTTAAATCTTTAATTAAAATAATTTAGAATTAAACAAAAAACTTTTTTAAAAAATCCCCCCTGACTGGACTCGAACGCTAGACCTTTAGGTTCGTAGCGCGGAGCTTTACCTCATAGCCACAGCGCTCACGTAGGGAAAGTCTTTTTTTACAATATAGATTTTTTGTTTGCTCCCAGAGCGGTTACAAACTTACATTATACATACAAACATACATACATATGAAGCTAATAAAAGCGTGTTTAAAAAGGGTAAACAACATTCAAAAGGGGTAAGTTTTTCCAGCAGAAACAAAGAATAACCAGAGTTAGTATTTAAAAATAAATAAATAAATAAATTGTTGAGTAAAAATAACCAGAAGATCATTTAACAATATTTGACTGTAAAAAATGCACTGTAAAAAAATAGTAAAACTCAAATTATTTTCAGTCATAAATTAATTTTTATGTAAAAAGGTATGAGATGAATAAATAAAGCATTCTGTCAGAGACAGAATTTAATTTAGTACGACAGGACTATTTTGTATGTTACTAACTTTATTGTTATTATTACCATAGTTGTCTATTCTTTCATATAAATGTATGTGATAACTGTGCACACTCGTATAAACCTTCATTCGCATACCATTACAACTGCGTCTATTGTCGTACGGTCTCTCGACGTATGTGCTTTGGATTAGTTCGTAAATCACCAAGATCCTTAATTTTTAATCCTTCGATGAATTCTTTCCCGCTTTCTGAATTAAAATGTACCTTAAAATCATCCATTAACAAATAAATTATTCAAATTTGTTTATTTATTTATTTATTCATTTAACTGTAAGAACGCGTGAAAAATAGTTTACTCCATGAATTTAAATCCCATTGTCTACAAAAAGTTTTAGTTTATAAAAATGACGCCAGAAGTAATTTCATGACGCCTTTTAAATATCTAAAAGTTTTTACAATTATATACGATACTTGTCTTGTCCTTTAATTTAAATAAAAGAAAATTGTTTCATCATTATTTTTAGGGGGGGGGGGAGAGAAAGAAATATATTTATTATTCACGTATAAATAAATAAATTTTATGTCGAAAAAAAAAAAAAAAAAAAAAAAAAAAAAAAAGCGAATGCATATTTTTATTTATTTATTTATTTATTTACTATTTTTACATGAACTTATTTTCGCTTTTTAATTATTTTAAAGTTACAGTGAGGTTTTAATTTAATATATTTTGAACCTATTATCGGATTTAACTAAATGATACAGTGCTAATTAAATTTTGTCCTAAATAATAAACGTATCAATTTTCATAGCTTTCGGTTGAACAGTGTAACTTTATATAACGAACTAAATCCTGACATATTCAAAGTAAAACACTTCAAATGGTGACGACGCGAAATGTCTGACTGAAAGCAGTGGTCATGTAATGCAACAGCAACAATAATAATAAATGCTAGAATACACCACAACATGCGGGTAAAAAACGCCACCACGTACAGTAAATTTCAGCGTGTTGTAAGTAGACGCCTGGTGGAATTTTTAAGTTCTGAAAATATATAAATAAATAAATAAAAACTACCCATGCTTTTTTTCAGCATAAACTGCTGTAAGTTCTCTCAAAAAACATACATATTAAATAAAGCAGCCCCATTTAACTAAAGGGGGATCGATCTAGGGATATCCGCTTCGGAGGAGAGAACGTTACCAATAAACCATTGCTTCTTGAATACGGTTAATTATTTTAACAAGAGGATTACTAGTGTAACAATATAACAGGGGGAACGTTAGTCTATAGGTAAAGTTATAATAACAGGAGACTTGGCGTTGGAATATTAAAACCCGAATAAACTACTATGTCAGAAACGCCAAAGAAAAATATTTCAGATGCATACAGCTGTTTCGGTAGCATTAAGCGTACCGTCTTCAGTGCAAAAAATATTCAGAATCTGGAGAAGAATCTTCTCTCTAATCTTCAGAATCTTCTCTCTTATATAAACGAGCACTTCTCCAGATTCTGAATTCTTTTGCACTGAAGACGGTACGCTTAATGCTACCGAAACAGCTGTATGCATATCAAATATTTTTCTTTGGCGTTTCTGACGTAGTAGTTTATTCGGATTTTAATATAGGTAAAGTTCTCTCTGATTTTGTGGTTTGATCCCAAATCAAACGTAAATATTTTATTTAACATGTAGTTTCTTTCTTTCTTTTCTTTTCTTCTTCTTTTTTTTTTTTTTAACAGTATACCTTAAAAATTCAAAGATTAATTAAGGTTTCGTGCATTTTGTTACGAATTCTTTCTTTAATTATTCCTTGAAGCAAATTTCCTTTTAAATTCTTTAACCGGAGGATATAAAATCAAATTTAAAAATAAATAAATAAGTAAAAAATAAATTTGAATTATATATGTCTTGGTATTTTTTAACTTAAAATGTTGAAAAGGGAAAATACTTGCAATTTTCAGAAAGTTATAAGATGGTGTTAGGTAATTTTACTCCCATCTATAATATGAAAAAAGATTGAAGCAGATTTGTAAATTTAAATCAATTAAAATCATGATTTAAAATATCAAGATGCAACAATCATTAAATTTGTTTTTTGATTGAGTATTATTCATCATTATGTATGAAATACACAAAAATTGTAATTCAAAGGCTTAAAAGAAATTAGTACTGTAATTCCTTATTACCACAGGAAAACACATATATGCTTTTAAGCTAACAATTGTGGATACAAATCATCGTTATTTTACACACACTTCAATTCATTTAATAATACTATTAACAGTAATAATAATATTGTTACCACTACCAGAGCAATAATGCAGCAATAGTTTCTATAATTATATTTGATGTGTCATATAACTTTTTATTTTTACTTTCCGAACACTATAGTGAGGAAAGTATTGTAATCATGTCAAAAATCCGAGTTGGAGATTTTGATGCTTCTATACGTTTAGAGGTCCCCTGAGTCCGTTTCCACTATTTTTACGATGATGTATGTGTATGAGTGTGTGTGCATGTGTGTATGTATGTGTGTGTGTGTATGTATGTGTGTATATATGTGTGTGTATGTCTGTGAGTGAACACGCTAGCGCCTAAACGCTTTGTTCGAATAAGTTGGTACGTATTTATTTGGTACCAACTTATTAACGTTGGTACGCCAACTTATTCTTTGTTCGAATAAGTTGGTACGTATTTATTTGGTACCAACTTATTAACGTTGGTACGCCAATTTATTCTTTGTTCGAATAAGTTGGTACGTATATTGTCACCATAGTACGAACCCTATAGATTTTGGTGAATCTAGCACTTATAGTTTTTTTACAGGGACACCAGGAAAAATTCTTTATCATTATGGCCTATGGGGCCAATTTTTAAAAGTGCGATAGCGTCTAAACGCTTTGTTAAACTGAGCAAAAAATTTTTACACATGTTATAGGCCACAGTTGCACCAACTGTATAGATTTTGGTGAATTTAGCTCTTACAGATTTTTTACAGGGACACAAAGAAAAATTCTTTATCATTATGGCCTATGGGACCAAATTTTTGAAAGTGCGATAGCATCTAAATGCCTTATTCAATTGAGTTGAAAATTTATATGAATATTATAAATCGCTGTTGCACTAAATATATTCATTTTCGTGAATCTAGCATTTATAGGTTTTTATAGGGACACAACGAAAACTTCTTTATCATTATGATCTATGGGCTCAAAGTTCAGTAGCGTTAAATAGTAAAACATCGTGTAATATATGGAGAAAAGTACTGAAACACTCTATTATGGTTTTCTCTCTTTTGTTTGTTTAATAACTCCTCTTTCTTTACTTTATCTACAAAACTGTTAATTACTCAATGTTCGGAAAGTGGAGTGGAGTCACTCAAGATTTTTTTTTTTTTTTACGACAGGATTTTAACCTGACATTTAGCTTCGTCATCAATTGCTGAGTTTCATGTTGACTATGTTTAGGATGTTTTTCCTTTTCTCAAAAGTAAAAAAATATTTTTAAATTAAATTTTAAGTTAAACTAGCAATAAAATTTAAAAAATGAATGCAGGAACTATTGCCAATGAACACAATTTCATATTTTAATGTAGAAAAATCAGTTATTTTATTTAATCAATTAATTTTTTACCCCTATTGTATATTTAGACTAATTAAAACATGTGTTTAATTGTTCCCCTGTCGCATCATTTAAAAAACATTTAAAACAAAATTGAGAAAAATTATGTGAACGAAATTTTAAG
Organism: Salticus scenicus; assembly: GCA_963930645.1. Classification (NCBI taxonomy): domain Eukaryota; kingdom Metazoa; phylum Arthropoda; class Arachnida; order Araneae; family Salticidae; genus Salticus; species Salticus scenicus. Next base: position 232,307,510 of record OZ005658.1, read on the forward strand.
AATTAAATATAGTAAACCATTTCTAAAGAATGTAACACAGTTGCTACATGCTTTTATATAAACGAATAGATAAAAAAATGTATTGGCGTACTAGAATAAATTATGTTTTGTACAGAATTTTTATATCTATTACTTGAAAAACAAAAATAGGCTTCGGTTTAATTTTTTCCCTTTTAACTTTCTCTTACCCATAAGGTAGAGAAAGTACTGTTTTTGGGTCAAATTTTCAAAATTGAATTTTTGTTTTATTTACACGTTTTGAGGTTCCCTGAATCCAAAAATATTTTTTTTTTTTTTTTTTTTTTTAGCGGTTGGTCTGTGTGTGTGTGTGTTATCAGCATTTCTCAAAAACAAATTATACCAGAAAGTCCAAACTTGGTATTCTAAATGCGTATGATATAGCGATGCTACACTAAAACTTTTCGTTGAGATCAAGAAAATGGTTCGTGTACAGGGACACCCAAGAGAATTCAAATACATTACGTCTATGGGGAAAACTGCAGGTAAGCAGAGTTTAACATCTATAGACAGCACTAAACCAAATGAAACGAATATATATATATTATATATGTAAAAACATTTTTCGTGTAGAATATGCTATAAAAATCATTCACTGTCCATTTACATATTCTACACAAAAGAACTAGATTATAGTATGACAATACTTAAAAATTGATGGAAGTGTACTTCAGGTTGTGCCGTGTGTTATTATTAGGAGGCTTCCTGAATACCGAAATCATGTTTTCAACGTTTTACCTTTGCCTGCGTCTGTTAGAATAAATTAAAAACAAATGATTTAAGGCGATCCAGATATTGTATTTTGAAGTTAATGTGTTTGTTACTAGAACAGTTTGATCAAGATTGATAAGTTTCAAGGGATGTTGTGAAAATTGTGTCAATAATTTAAAATGAACTTTTGAATTTGATAACAGATTTGAATTCTATATAAATGTAGGAACAGTAGTGAAACGGGGGATTGAGAGAAGCGGTAGCCCCCCCCCCCCCCACCACACACACACAGAATTACTTGACAAATAAAGCTGCTCCGAAGCCTAATTTGAATTGTTTTAACATAGGTTTGCATAACAATAATCGTTATCTTACCCCTTAATCTTCAATTTGTATTTTTAGTATTAAATTTCAGAGTAAGAGAAAGTCGTGTGAGTGACACACCAGATTATTTTTCTTTGCTATGAATAATAATTATAGGATTCATTATTTTATTTTATTTCTTTTTTGAAGTTTTCCTTAAACTAAAAAATAATAATAAATGCATTTGAAATTTTCTTTTTCTTCGTGAAAAGAAAGTATCTATATAATTTTTACTTTCTCTTACCCATAAGGTAGAGAAAGTATTGTTTTTGGGTCAAATTTTCGAACGCAAGTTTTTGGTATATTTACATGTTCTGAGGTCCCCTCAATACGAAAATCATGTTTTTAGCAAATGGTCTGTGTGTATGTCAGTGTGTGTGTCTGTTATCAGCATATTTCAAAAACAAATTATGGCATAAAATTCAAACTTGGTATTCTAAATGTGTATCATATAAGGATGCTACACTAAACTTTTCGTTAAGATCAAGAAAATGGTTCGTATACAGCGACACTCAAAAGTATTCAAATACATTACGTCTATGGGGGAAATTGCAGGTAAGTATAGTTTAACATCTGTAGACTGCACTAAACCAAATGAAACGAATATATATTTTTTGTAATAGAGATAGTCAACAGGGAAAAAAAATTGTGTATGTAGGAGCCTCGCCTCCCCCCCCCCTGGGGGGGGAAGTCCCCCCTCAAGGGAAGTAAATTTTCATGATGGGTATCTTTCCAAAGAGCTCACCAATACCTTTAAAACGAATGCTTGAACCATCGATCTCCGATAATTTAAAGCAAAGTTATCGATATATATATATACATATATATTTTTTTTTTTTTTTTTAACCTTAGAAAAAAAATCGTATTATTTTTTTTTATTTATTTATTTATTTATTTTTTTTTTTATTGATAATAAAATGGACTTTTTTTGGATATTTAGTTTTATACTACTTCTCTAATATGGAAATCGTCTGCATTATCATAAAAGATAATTTTTTAAGTAATAATTTTAATAAATTATTTTTTAAAAACAGAATTATTTTTTAATAGCCGAATTAAATTCTATATAAATGTAGGTGCATTAATGAAACGGGGGGTGGAGCGGGGCGGTAGCCCCCTTCACACAGAACTAATTATCATATAAAACTCTTCCGAAGCCTAATTTGAATAGTTTAACACAGGTTTACATAACAGTACTCGTTATCTTACCTGTTAATCTGCAACCTGTATTTATAGTATTAAATTTCAGGGTAAGAGAAAGTCGTGTGAGTGACACACCAGATTATTTTTCTTGTAAACAATACCAAAGCAAGCATAAAAATGTTTAAAATTACAACAATATACAGCTACTATATTTCATGGAACAAAACAAGTTTTGAAGAAAACATATTTAAAATCATTGTACAAACCTTTTGGCACTCTTTGTTGTTGTCAGTATTTTTGGGTGGAGGAGGCGGTGGCTTTTTAGTTCGGATAGTAAGCTTTGAGAATTCTGTACTGGGAGGAGTAGATAAAGACTCCCTTTGTTGTTCACCCTGAAAATAAATAAATAAATAAATAAATAAATAAGTAAATAAAATAAAATAAAATGGATAGTGTTTTAATCTTCCGTAACAAAAATAAATAATTTTTTTTTTTCTGCGTGCACAAACATGTCCATATGTTTAAAACTGTAATTGTATACATGGGTGCTATATGTACATGCGTGTAATATGTATACATGATAAGGGTTCAGGCAATTTATACATATAATATGTGAATGATTGTAAAGTATAAATCTTTAAAAAAGCAAAAGCGGAATTTCAGACAGCTGTTTTGGTAGCATTAAACATACCGTCACCAATGCATAATAAATGAAAATGAAATGTACTCATATATATGAGATCGATTCTACGATGATTTATTGACTAATAGAACTGAAGGATTGTGGTGAAATAGGCAATAGGAAACTAAGAGGCGGGTGATTTGAAAATTGATTAAAATATTAAGAAAGTATATGTTAAGGTTAAAACTTCCAACAATTAAACAAAGGGGTAGCTGACAAGTCACAAACAACTATATTTTTAAGATTCTTATATTGTAAAAAGATTCAAGGAAATTGAATTCATGTGTATATTTTGGCATATCAATTATTTCAACTGCGTCAAATTTTAAATCGTGGTTGTTCTTCCAGCAATGTTCAGAAATGGATGATTTGTTGGTTTCTTGTTTCCGTACGCAACTGGTATTTTCCTTGGAAATTGAATTCATGTGTAGATTTAGGCCTATAAATTATTTTAACTGTATTAAATTGAAATTTATGGCTATTCATCCAGCAAGGTTTAAAAATCGGTAATTTATTGTTTTCTTGTTTCCTTACGTAATTTCTTTCTTTCTTTTTTCTTTTTTTTTTTTTCTTTCTTTTTAACGGAATTGAATACAGCGTTTAGTTTGATCAATATAATACAATCCACATTGGTAGAAATATTGTAAATACCCTAACAATAATGCACGTTGATAGGGGTTTTTACCTGGGAAAGAGCGAGTTCATTAATAGGTGAGATTTTTTTTTTTTTTTTTTTTATGTGCTGTTTATATTGTTTGAGAACTTAAGGGCCCGCTTCACTCACCGCCGCCGGAAGCCGAAGTTAACGTTATCCTATGGGAAATTTTTCTTTACAAATAACTTATTAACTAATACATATTTTTAAATTCTGTTTTCACATTCTGAAAATTCTCAGCTTTTAAATTGTCGGACCTTTTTCTAAAAATTATTTTTTAAATTTTTTATATTTTATTTTGAAGCTGCAAAATACGAATTTTCATTCTGTGAATTTTTTTCATTTTGCAATTTCAAAATAAAATAGTAAAAATAAAAAATAATACATTTTTAAAAAAGCTCCGTTAATTTAACAGTTGGGAATTTTCTGAATATGAAAACAGAATTTAAAAATATGTATTAGTTACTAAGTTATTTGTAAAGGAAATTTCCCCATAGAATAACATTGGCTCGGGCTTCTGGCGACGGTAAGTGAAGAGGGCCGTTAAGCTATGGCAAAACGTTTTGTTATTGACAGAGACATTACAAACATTCGATAACAAATGAAACTATTTTTTAAATTCAGCTTCCATGTTATTTCGTCTCCCAAATCTGCTTTTTACAACATCACTAATATTGTTTATCTTACTTTCTAATTTAAGTTTCGTCACTCATTATTTTTATCATTTTAATGTATCATATACGTATATCCATAATTCCTATCTACTCTCTTTCCTTAAATTTAACGAAGTGTAAGCTCAGACAAATAAATGTCAGTAATTGATATAATATGAAAATATTATAGATCTTAAAATTTATATATTTGAATTAATTTTAAAGAGTAAATTTATTTAAAACACTTAAGGATATTTTTGTTACTAATGTGAAAGGTAGCTAAATTACTTCCTTCCCTAACAGTACAGTTATCCATAATACAACCTGAAAAGGTCCCTAGGATATCATTTCATCCTTAGGATATTCTGAGGATATCATGTGCAGAAGATGTGCTGTTAGGGTTGTTATACAATGTATAAGACAGAGTGGGAATTCAATTAATTAAATGGAGATGTTAAACCTATGTTAGTGGAAAACATAAAATAATAATAAAAATTATTATTATTATTATTATTGTACTACTTTTATTATTATATTTTCAAACATTTAAGTAGGTTGGTGTATAGTAGTTTCTATGTAAACTAAATATAAAATGTTTCTCTGTGAAAATGACATTTTTACTCTCCGAACATACATATGAAAAAAAAAAAGAAATCGTAATCATGACAAAAATTCCGACTTTTTTACGTTTCTTTACGTTTTGAGGTCCCTTGAATTTATCTTTTTTATTTTTACGGTGATGTATGTATGTGTGTATATACATATATATGTGTGTGTATGTATGTGAGTAAACACGATAGCGTGTAAACGCTTTGATCGATTGAACTGAAAGTCGGTACATATGTTGTTGGTCACCGTAGCACGAACACTATTGATTTTTATGAATATAACACTTATAATTTATTTACAGGAACATAAGGAACTTTTACAGAAAAAATCATTATCATTCTGGCCTAGGGGCTCAAATTATTTAAAGTGCGATAATATCTAAACGCCTTATTGGATTGAGCTGAAAATTTATATAAAGTTAAAGGTTACCGTCGCATGGACTCTATAGATTTTGGTGAATCTTCCACTCATAGATTTTTACAGGGACACAGAGAAAAATTCTTTATCACGAATTATATAATGTGGGATAGCGTCTACGCCTTATTCGAATAAACTGAAAATTTATATACATATTACAGATCGCCATCACGCGAATCGTCTGAATTTTGAAGAATCTAGCAATTATAGTTTTTTTAGAGAGACGTAGCAAAAAAAAAAAAAAAATTGTCATTATGGCTTATGGGCTCAATTTATTTAAAGTACAATAGCGTCTAAAATGCCTTATAACCGATTGAGTGGAAAATTTATATACATGTTATATTTATATACATGTTATATTTATATACGTGTTATTTATATACACTATCACACAAACTGTATAGATCTTACTTGAATGTAACACTTATAGAATTTTACAGGGACACAACGAAAATTTCTTTATCATTATGGCTTATGGGCTCAATTTATTTAAAGTACAATAGCGTCTGAATGCTTTATCCGATTGAGTGGAAAATGTATATACATGTTATATTTATATACGTGTTATTTATATACACTATGACACAAACTGTATAGATCTTATGCGCATGTAGCACTTATAGAATTTTACAGGGACACAACGAAAATTTCTTTATCATTATGGCTTATGGGCTCAATTTATTTAAAGTACAATAGCGTCTAAATGCTTTATCCGATTGAGTGGAAAATTTATATGCATGTTATATTTATATACGTGTTATTTATATGCTCTATCACACAAACTGTATAGATCTTACGTGAATGTAGCACTTATAGAATTTTACAGGGACACAGCGAAAATTTCTTTATCATTATGATCTATTGGCTCAAATTATTTGAAGTGCTATAACGTTAAATAAAAGAACAGCGCACTATATGGAGAAAAATATTCAAATACGTTATTATTATGTTCTCCTTGGTTTATTAAACGAGTTCTCTTTCTTTATTTATATAATCGTTAATTACTTAATGTTCGGAAAGTCACGTGGGATCATTCCAGATTTTTTTTTATTGGCGAAATAAGTAAAATAAATAAAAGATTCATAAAGAAGGAAATATTTAAAAACATATGTCTCACATATACAGATGTGTATTATTTCTTTTTAAAATTATCGATTAAAATAATAATGATATCACAGTCTCATAGACAATCACATCAAAGAAAAAAAAGTTAAATAATTCATTAAACTGCAAATATTCTATCATAAATATTATAGAAATTTACAAAAATAATGAAAATCCATTACTACCAATTTTGTTTGACTAATTCACATTTTTTTTTTTTTTTTTTTTTTTTAGTAAAGTTTATATTTGTGTTTAATTATTTTGTACCAATAAATTAGGTATTACTTTCATAAAAAATAAAATAAAATAAAAATAAATTACATTTACTAAAAAATAAACATTTATTAAAAATATATATATTTACATTTATTAAATAAACTAAAAAGCAAGAGAAATTATCCAAATAAACCAATTAAAAGCATTTCACGAAATTAACAAAGAATTATATAAAATATAAAATTTTATTATCTAAATATACGTTACAAATTTCTTAAACAAATTTCTAATACTTACATTCTGTTCAACGTTAAGAACAGCTTGAGAACCAAACATTTTTCTGTGGGCTTCCCTGAACTCCTCCATTAGCATTTCTGAAAATTGGAAAAAAAATCTAATTTAATTTCGCACTAAGAATTTTTTTTTTCTTTGGCAGATTTATCCTAATAATCAATCGAATTTAGATAAACATTTTCTTTATTATTATTATTATTTAGTCCTTATTCAAACACAAAATAATTCGCTGTTTGCATGTATATTCGCATTGGATTGGTATATCGTATTGGAGAGAAAGAGTAGGTTTTTGATTTTCTACTTTTTATTTTATTTTATTTTATTTTATTTTATTTATTATTATTATTATTATTTATTTATTTATTTATTTTTGAAGAATGTGGTTTTGTGACAGTTTCTCAGACGTTATATTTCAACCATTTTCAGATTCACGCATGAAGAGATAGCTGCATCCAGGGATATTTTTTATTTATTTATTTATTTTTTTATTTAATTATTATTTTTTTTTGTCTCCTTTTCTTTTTTTTTTAAATAATTTTAATGTTAAAATGGAGTTATTATTATTATTTTACATATATAAATTCTTGCGACCTCTCTGCTCGTAGAAGGGCGAATCCCTGAAGAGTGAATCCTTCTATTTTTGAGCATTTCCTATTCCAATTCTCATTTCCAATTATCTTTTTTTCATATTTTTCAAAAATTATTGGTTTACAGTTGATTACTTTCTTGAATTTCACGTGAAAAAAAATCACACCTTGTTGGTCTTAGTGTTACGGTCCTAATTGTTAACATTAGCGTAAGTAATTTAAAACGGATTTATCTATTAATTGATACTGTAAATAAATCATAGAAAAAGTATGTGCTAACATTTCAATTGAATTACAGTAATTCTTATGTTAGTGTTGCTGGTATTACCATGTATATACTATTAATTGCTAAATTTTGTAACGTTATTAAATTCTTCACTTTACAAACACACACACATATATATAAAGATCCAACCATTTTATTGAATAATCTGATAATTAATTGGTTCAAAAGATATTAAATAAATTCCCCATTTTAACTTTAAAATTATTTAAAAGGAAAAAAAAATAAATGCTACCTCTTATGCAAGAATCTGTAAATGCATGAAAACTGATTTTTGGAAAATACTAGCAAAACCATATTTTTCAAAAAATCATAAACCCTCTCATCCTCTCCAGCACAGTATACCAATCCAATGTGATACACACTCACAAAAGGCCAGAGCGAACAAATAGTTTTCTCCCCAAAAAAGTGTCGATACCCTCGAATCGCATCACGAATCGATACTTTTTATAATGAGTTACCTTATACTAAAGCTTAACCAAATGTAGCTTGGCACTTTCTTGCCCCGATCCCCTCAATTGTATTAATATTTAAGGGGACTTGACACCTTTTACAGCACCTTTGAATTAGGTTTCATATAAAAGCTTATACAGAAACCGCCACTTAATAAATTCACTGGTTAATAAAATCAGACGCTCAATCTGATAAAAATGTCAGGACCGGAATCAATCCGATACAAACTACTTTTAAAACCACCACTAAATAAAATCATCATCGCCAGTTAATAAACTCAAAAACTGTCTTAGCAGCAAAATCGTCGTTTAAGTATGCTTAAGAAATTTTTATTTACACTGTGATTTTTTTTTTCTTTGTAAATGGCAAAAAAAAAAAAAAAAAAAAAAAAACAGCAATCTCTCCGTTCTCTCTCTTTGTAGAATACTTTACACTTGCAGCATAATTAAAAATTAAGGTACCTGCCTACTGTCGAAGGTGATTTTTTTTTAACAATTAAAAATCGTCTATTTATGTGCATTACATAATAGAATATAGTTAAAAGCAGTAAATAACATGAAAAATATGCAATTTTTAAAATATTTTGATATTTAGACTCAAAATATACATAAAATTTGCAAGAAAAAAAAAAAAAAAATCAATGTTTCAAAACATTATAAGTCAAATTTAAATAAAGATAAATTTATTCTGTAAATTTTATTTCAATTATTGGACGGTCCTTAAGGGAGTGAACTATTCTCAAAACTATAACCATGTTATTTAATATTTTAGAGATGATAACATTTTACATGCTGAAAAAATGACGAATATACATGACAGTTCATAACTTCTATCGACAAAATAATAATAATAATAATAATAATAATAATAGCTATATTCTTTGTCGTAGCTCAACCTCTAAACCAACTCCTCTAGAGTATTTTGTCAAAGTTTCATAAGGTTTCAATTACAACTTTTGGAGTTATGATGTTTTGCGATAAAGCAAAATGTTAAAAATCTCATTTTGAGAAAAAGCAGAAAACGTAAAAAAAATCAGATTTTACCTATTAAATAAAAAATAATTTTAATAAATTCCAGATTTATTTCAAAGATTTTATTTATTTTTTAAAATTCATTTTATCTGTAGTAACAAATTTTGACGCTTATATTGAGTAAACATTTACGTAAACAAACATTTAGGGTCACTTCCGGTTTCAAAAACTCACGAGTGACTAATATTAAAATGCCTGTAATTCAAGTTCTAAGCAAGACAGAAACAAAATGCAAACTGATTTAGAAAGCTAAAATGTCAGGCTTTAATACTAACCCAAAAATAGAAAACCGGAGTTTTGACCGAAAATTGCATTTTAAAGGTACAGTCGGCTGCAAAATTATTCGAGCACTAGCAATAATCCTTGCCAAAAAAAAGTACACTTAATACAGCTTTGTTAAATAAATCCTTGTGAGTCATGTTCTTAATCAGTCTAAGAACATGGTTCGACAAGGATTTACTTAGCAAAACAGTCTTAAGCGTACTTTTTAAACATAGGAATTATTGGCTAGTGCTCGAATAATTTTGCAGCCGACTGTAGGCAGGCACCTTTAAACACACAGCATCACACGTCTTAGTGACGATTTCAAGAAACGTACACTTCAAAGCGCCGTAGAAACTTACAAATTTAATTTGTTCGCAAACTATACATACATATATATATATATATATATATTTAAATATTAAAAGACAATTTCTAGTCCTTATTTTGAAATAACTAAGAAACAAGAGATTTAAAGAAAGATATTAAATTTAAAGAAAAGCGTAAAATTTTGACGAAATAAAGATTTTTCTCAAAGGAAAGCGCATCAGAACTTAGGATGTGTTTAATTTACTTGTTTTGAAGGAATAATTCATCTGTCAAAAGTTAATTAATACGAATGTGATTTTAATAAGCGGCGTGCGCTGTATTTCTATTTAATGTTTATAAATTGAATTGTATTAGGATTGTTTATTAAAATATATATTAAAGCAACAATTTCCATGTTTATACATATATATATATATATATATATATATATATATATATATATATATTATTTTACAGATTTGAAATTTTTAAATTGCGTTTTCTCACTTTGCATTTTTTCAGTAATTCAAGATCTTCAAAATGCTAATTATAATTTCATAAAGATTTATAACATTTAATGACAAAAAAAAAAAAAAAAAAAAAAAAAAAAAAAAAAACAGTCATAATACTGTTAAATAAGCTTAAATCAAATAAAATCTACTTTTGTCAGATATAACTCACCATGTTGCATTCTTTTTATTGCATCTTCTTTGCATCGTTTGACTTTGTTGCTTTCTGTAATGAAAGACATGAATTATCATTCGGGAAAACATTGTTTTATTTATGTGATGCAATATTACCTAATAAGGTATAATAATAAAAATAATGATATAGTATAATAAAAATACGTTGTTTCGAATAATAGCATGAAAAAGTGAAAATCAAAATTTTGCTTGACAAATAAAGAGTTTATCTCTTCTAGAAGTCAGCACCTTGCCAAATGGACGAGCGGACTCACAAGGTTTGTCCATTCCTTGCCCAATAAAAACAGATAAGATTAAGGTCTATGCTGTCATGTGATACGCACCAAAAGGCTTCTGGGAAATTTATATTACCGATTTACATTTTACAGCACAATATGTTGAGATCGAGTGGGTTTTTACGTCGTATTAGTGCAACACTATAGGCAATTGGCGGAGGTCTGGGACAAACTCATAAGGGTGATCCGGAGACATGTCATCTCAATTTTGATCCTCCACGAAGGATTCCCTCATTTCGGTGACCCCTAGAGGTATTATTTTACAGTACAATAGGAAATAACCAGTTTTCAACTGTTTTTACCGAACTAATTGCAAAAATTATTACAAGTGTGCTGTATTTGTGTAAACAACTTGTTTTATTTTTTCAAAAAAAAAAAATTTTATAGTGTGTGTTTTAGAGGTGTGCACGGGCCGAAATTTTCAGTCCCGGGCCCAGCCCGGCCCGGCCCGTTGGAAGGGTTTGCTTACCCGGCCCGGTATGAAATCGAAAAATTCGGCCCAGGCCCGGCCCGGACCGTTTCTTTTTTACTAGTGTACGGCCCGGCCCGGCCAAAAAACGATAAAATCAGGCCCGACCCGGCCCGGCCCGATTCAAAAATATATAAAATTACAAAAAAAAAAAAAAAAAAAAAAAAAAAAAAACCTGTCTTTCTACGAAAAAGATTTTTAGTATGTGTTTTGCAGAGGTTTTATATAGCTAAGGAATAGAATATTCTTTAACAAAACTGCTGAATATTTACAAGATATTTATATACGAAGGTATTTCATTATTACAGACGTACAGAAGGCACAAAGACAGACAGAAAGTCAAATCGAAAATATTAGCATTCCTCAAACAATATAGGAAGATATTTAAAATGGTTAATAGTACTAAAAATACACTTTCAACCACTTCTTGTTATATACCGTAATGTATCCAAATCTTTCATGTGATCCGGTAAACAAAACTTTAATGCTAATCCAACTATATTCAATAGAAAAGATGCTTTTGAACATGCTAAAATTGATGCTACCTTCATCTTGTGCCCAAGAGAAAAGAAAAAGAAGGCTTAGAGGAAAAGTTACAGCGGTAGGATTTTTATAGCCTTCATACGACCTAAACACTACAGACAGACCATAGAAAAGTCACCACACGCTTCCTATTGCATAATATCGACACTACTGTTACTTGCAAAGATATTGCGGAGGAACTCGCTGAGCAAGGTCTACACACGCTTGAGGTCCGCCGGTTTGTCCGAAAGTCCCAAGGCACCGAATTCCCCTCTTCGACTGTTCTAGTAACGTTGCTAGGTACTCATCTCCCCTCGGAAGTCAAGCTGTGCTTCCAACTGCACAGAATATCGCTGTTCATCGACAGATCTCGACAGTGTCTAAACTGTCACCGTTATAATCATTCAACCAAGGCTTGCCGTCTGAGTAAAGGCCAGTTTCGACTTGGGCTCAAGATCAACGCTCAATACGTCATTAATCACGCTTCCGACACAAAGAGCCAAATGTCTTGTCATCAGTTGTAGCCCTTTCTTATCAGATCGCGCAGTTAACTCAAAGGAAAGCATGCAAAATTGACAAAGATATCTGCCTCCCGGCCCCTCAATTATCTCAGCAGGGGGTTAGAAACAGCCCGTCCGAAGGCTTTGAGCTCCTGTGAGCTCGGCTCATCAGATCAAAGGATTCTGAATAGAAGCCGCGGAATGAGCGCAAATGGAAACCGGACTTTACAAATTGTGCATCACCTGCGGCGAAACCCACAATGACCCATGCACGGCTCCCTCACCCAAATGTATCAATTGTAAAAACGCCCATCCAGCAAACGATAAGAACTGTCCTAGCTATCAGCGAGAGGCCCGTCTCCAAAAGTTTAAATGTCAAAACCACTTGTCTGTCAGCGAGGCACGGCGTCGCTTTGTTGACAAGGAAGTCTCATCAAACAGGTCTTTTGCATCTGTGGTTACTTGCCCCCCTCCCGATGTGGTCACCAGAACAGACTTTGAAGCAGCCCTCCAAGAAGCAGCCCGGCCCGGCCAAAAAACGATAAAATCAGGCCCGACCCGGCCCGGCCCGATTCAAAAATATATAAAATTACAAAAAAAAAAAAAAAAAAAAAAAAAACCTGTCTTTCTACGAAAAAGATTTTTAGTATGTGTTTTGCAGAGGTTTTATATAGCTAAGCAATAGAATATTCTTTAACAAAACTGCTGAATATTTACAAGATATTTATATACGAAGGTATTTCATTATTACAGACGTACAGAAGGCACAAAGACAGACAGAAAGTCAAATCGAAAATATTAGCATTCCTCAAACAATATAGGAAGATATTTAAAATGGTTAATAGTACTAAAAATACACTTTCAACCACTTCTTGTTATATACCGTAATGTATCCAAATCTTTCATGTGATCCGGTAAACAAAACTTTAATGCTAATCCAACTATATTCAATAGAAAAGATGCTTTTGAACATGCTAAAATTGATGCTACCTTCATCTTGTGCCCAAGAGAAAAGAAAAAGAAGGCTTAGAGGAAAAGTTACAGCGGTAGGATTTTTATAGCCTTCATACCACCTAAACACTACAGAACATAGAAAACAAAGCCTTATATACAGTAACGTATCTAATTTCTTTTGTTTATTACATGTACGCAAACTGGTAGTAACATGCATATTATTTTGAATTAGAAACAATCTAATATTACTTTGAATAAAATACATATTAATTTCGAGACGTTTAAAATATTTGCGGAAAATCAGATCGCGAACAGTCAAGCTGAAAGACAATTAAATTGCAGTTACAGACACTTTTTAACAAAATAAAATTTTATGTGACATACCAGACTGTAAAATTATGTAAAATAAATGACTGAAAAAGTATTTTATTATTTTCCTTTTTCGTTGATTAACGAGGAATTTAGAAAAAGATTCGAGCCGGGCCGGGCTCGAGCTTAAAATTTCCTCCAGGCCCGGCCCGGTCCGAGTACACACACAAAATATTGAGCCCGAGCCCGGCCCGGCCCGAGAGCAAATTGAAAAATTCGGGCCGAAAGCCCGGCCCGTGCAGACCTCTAGTGTGTTTTTGCAATTGCTGGTTTTTTGCTAACAAAGTTCTAAATCGCCTGAAAAGTACAAACATCTGTGTTATTTAGCCTTACATAACTGTTAGGTGTTTGGGTATTTTATTAATTACGCACTTTATAAACATCAATAAATCTGAACAATTACCTCTATTTACACCATGCTTCAATGGATCTATCATCCTTTCCTTATTTTCTTTGGTATGCATCCTAGCTGCAGCTTTCTGTAGCTCATTTAAGAAACTATTGTCTCTGGAAGAGTGCTCTTCCAGAGAGGTTGGCTGCGAAGAACATGAAGAGGAAGATTTTTCCAATTCTAACTTCCTCTTCTCTTCTTCTAGCCTACGTTTTTCTTCTGCGAGTTGCCTTCGACCTTCTTCCAAATTCCTCTTCTCTTCTAGAATCCAAGAATCCTCTTCTGTCGTCGAAGTCGAAGGATTCTTTTTGTGATGATGTGACCATTTGGCCTTCGGTAGTCCTTCGAAGGCACTTTCCTCTGATATAGAGTAATCTTTTTCGGAATCACTGGATACGCTGCTTTGAAATGAACTACCTTCAGATTTTGAAGAGCAACTTCCGGAAAATTCGTGATTTTTAAGCGTCGTTGAAAGACTGGAAAGAGATTGCAAAGGTTCAAATAAGTACAAATTTTAAACAATAATAATTAAAAAAATTTTTTTTTAGTAACATGTATAAAAAACAATTACACATGTCTACAAAAATAATGTTGACAAAATTTGATAATTTCAGCTGACACGTACATTTTTTGGTGTGCTGAAACCGTAAATGAAGCTAGTTTTCTTCTATCACCCATAATTTTTTGTCAATAAATAGAGGGTATCTATCGACATAATTTCTTCATTTTCAGTTGTTTCTAGTATATTTCCATAATTAATTTTAATTAATCATAAAGACATTCTATAAAAGTTATTATATAACTATAGTGGTGGAAGAGGTTGGTTGTTTGGGTGTAACGTCACACTATTACTGCGCAATGGGTAATTGGAAACAGTCTCGGACGCATCCCTAAGGATGGTCCGGAGACATGACATCACAATTTTTATCCTCCACGGAGGGGATGGCTCCCCAGCTTCGGTGACCCCTAGAGGAATAATTTGGATGAAAACACGGAGGACATTGCAGCCAAGACGGCTTTTACGTGCACCAGCCCCCATTTGTGTACACGACGGTCTTTGGCCGGCTCGAGTATTGGGGGGAGAGTCAGGGAAGACATTGTATCGGTAGACACCCTGTACTGACAAAAATGTATACGGATAGAGAAAAAACTCGCTTCATTTTCGGTTTCAGCACACCGAAAAACATAAAAATCAGCCAAAATTATCAAATCAAAATTTTAGAAGTAGACCTGTGCTATTAGTTAATACTTGCTAGATAGCGATGTAAATAAAGAAGATATGGAAGGTAAAAGATGGGAAAATATGACAAAAAAAAAGTAAATTTAGCTTTTTTTTTCCTATGATTTTAATAAACCTTAATATAAAATTTCTTTTAAAATAACATCTGTATTAAAATACTTTCAAACTTCGATTTACATAATTTTATTGTTAAAAAATCATCGCATTCTTTTTTCCTTTTCTTTTCTTTTTCTTTTCTTTTTCTTTTCTTTCCTTCTTTTTTTTTTTTTTTTTTTTTTTTTTTTTTTTTTTAATAAAATCATTCATGAATATTCTTAATTAAAAAAAGTTTTTACAGCTGGGCCATTGAACATTTTAAAATCAGTAATCCGATAAATTTATATGAGATCTTCCATGCATATGGATACATTATAAAACATTGAATTCAATAAATTAAATAATCTTATTTATGAAGACTAAAAGGGAAAAACGTAGTTTTCATTACATAACAAAATAAAAAATATTATATTAATGAAAAATATTTCAGTAAAATAGTTTGACATCCTATATTTACGTATCTGATATAAACACGCATATTAAAAATATATTTAAAAAGAAAAGTAACAAAGGAAGGATGATAAATAAATAATACATTAAGAAAAAAAAAACAAAAAAAAATAGGCTTTTATTTATAAATGTACTAAAATCTCTAATTCAGAGGGTGTGGATATTATACGTAGCTCTAAAACTTCAGATTAATCTGATGGTAGAAAATGGGATAGAATTCGAAGAAAAAAATTTTGAACTAGAGTTGGGGGCCCAGCCTAGTTTTCCGTTATTATTTGAGTATGTATTGTCTTTTGTATTATAGATGTAAATAAATTTTCAACTCTGTCGGACGGTAGAAATTGTGCGTTTTTTTTTTAAGTTTTGAATTGGAGTTGGTGACTCAAGACCCCTCCGATCGAATCTACTTGAGCTTTTATTGTCATCGAAATTATACATTTATGCAAAATTTGAGCTCAATCGTGTGATAGAAAATCGGTTAAAATTCGAAATGAAATTTTAACAAGCGTTGGGGGCGCAGGAGCTTCAGACCTTTCCCCAAATCCATTACCTCTTAAGCATGTATTATCTTAAGCATGTATTGTCAACCCAAATAGCACGCACATTTGCAGCAAGTCTCATTTTTTTTTATATTACCTTGGCATGACAAATTTGACGAGACAAATTTGCTGTGAAATTGCCACAAAGTAGACAGAACATAAATCTATCTTTCGTTTTAATAAACATTTTTTTTTTTTTTTTCTTTCGCACCGTTTATGCTGCAAACTAAAGTTACTATGTAAGAAGTTGAAATTCAACAATTGTATCTGAAAGCCGATGTTAAAGCGCTTCGCAACTTGCTCGTGTTATTTATTGGAAGTAGAAGCATGGCGTTGTCCGCGGGGCTTCCAAAATATTTGAAGTCTTGTAGTGGCAAGGTTTCTGTGTGATGTGTGTTATATTTCTATGCGTATTAGCAAATAGTGTGACGTGGCAAGAATCAGCGTTTGCAGTGCGTCAGCAGTTGGTGTGACATGACAAGCTTGCTTGTTGCAATGAATTTGCAGTAACCTTGATACGACAGTGCTAAATTTTCTACTAATTTGCAAAGAATTTGCAGCAAATTTGATATAGTAAGAATGCAACTTGCACGACATGTTTGCTGCAAATTTTGCGTATGGTGACTTCGGAGTTTGCCTTATCTTGCTTCAGTCTTGCTATGAACTTACAAGCTTGTCACGCTGAACTTGCTGCAATTTTGTTGGCTTACAATGCAAGACTGCTGCAATTTTGCTGCAAACTAAAATTGCTATATGGGATTGGAGTTATTCATGCAATAGACCAAGATAAATAAAAACGTATAATAATAAACAAAAAAGCCTTTATATAGATAACAGCAGTTTATAATTGCAAATAATGATGGAATAATTAAATATTTTAAGATAAAAATATATTCAATAAAATTCATTGATGCATAGACATGGAAAAATAGATATATGATAAATTATTACATAATTAACAGTACATTTTTGTTTATTATAAGAGAAGAAGTTGTGAGTGATATCTATTAGTAATACTATTAGTAAATTTAAGTGATTAGGTGATATAAAAATAGAGTTTGTGATTTATTATACATGTTTATATATATATGAACATAGCAGCATGCAATGAAATGTTTGCTGTGAACCAAAGCAGAGATGCATGCATATCAAAGTGCTTTTAACCCAGTGTGCAGGTTTCATTCTACGTTCTATGTGCAGGAGAATAACAATGGAAGATTTAGCTACTTACAAGTTTTCAAATTCAAAATGTAAAACAAAAACCCATGGGCGACTTTTATCTGCTTTTGACACGACGATGATGTTGACCTTCAAGGTTCTGAAACCATGGCATAAATAAAATGCAAACAAAAACTTTACACAGTTTTAATGATAAATGTTACAGCCGAATCGAGTTTATTAGTATTATTATTTTTTTTTAACCCTATATTTGTTCGAAGAAATATTAGGAAATTTGTTCATGGAATAAATAAAAATATTTTGTTTGAAAATATGTTTTAAAGGATTTAGGTCCCTAAGGATGAAAAAAAAATCTTTTTAAGAAGAAAAACGAAGAGAAGAGAGGAAGAGAAAGAGAAAGAAAAAGAAAAAACAAGTTATTTGAGACAGGGAAAGTGTGGTTGGGCCAAACACCACAACTTAAAAGAGAATTAAAAATGAATAAATAAATAAATAAATAATACCCAATTTCAAAGCAAGGAGAAAAAATAAAAAGAATCAATTAAAATATATGGAAATGCATTAATTAGCGGCCAGTATATTTGAATTGTGATTTATGCCTCTGACATTAAGCATATTATTGTCTTGGTAAATTCTTTCTTTTTTTTTTTTTTTTTTTTTTTTTAGTGACAGGTGTTCCATTTTCCTGACATGCCTTTTCACAAGCATCTATGTTTCTGAAAATCCGTTCGATGTTTACAATGATAAACATTTGATTTTTTTCTTAGTTAAAAGATATTCCGTTAAGCAACATAATACAAGTTTCAAAACGAATTTCTGTTTTTAAAACAAAAAATTAAATTAAATTTAAAAATAAAATTAATTGTTATATGACGAGTAGTTTGGGGCATAACTGAGTAAAAAGTAATTGAATTACAATTAAATTACAATTATAATTATTTTACTGTCAATCAATTCACAAGTAATTGGTTACAAATAAATTGAATTACTTATTCGATTTATTTGTAATAATTCAATTTATTTGTAATCAATTGCATGTTAATCGATTGACAAAATATATATATATATATATATAATTGTAATTTAATTGTAATCCAATTGTAATTCAATTAACTTTTAATCAATTATGCCCCACGAGTGTGATAGGTCCCCCTCCCCTTATAAGTAGACATTTAAACAGTTCAAACTAAATATAAGGTTGGTGATGCAGTGATATATTAGCCAAAATACTTTATTTGTAACATTCCAAGAATAGTCAGGGCCCGATTAACCTTACAATTGAGGGGGAGCACAAATCCATTTGGGGGCCCCTACTGACTTCTTGGTCTAAAGACTCATACAAACATCTTGAAAAATTTATAAATTTTTCATTAAAATTTGTAGTTACCTGGAATTGAGGACAGGTAAATTCGCTTAAAACATAGACAAGCAAATAGACTTCATTTTTGTACCAAGATATAAACTAGTGAAAGCCTTCATTCACCACAATATATGAAATTATTCCATTATAAATGAATGTGTAAAAGCTTTATTAGCATATATCCTATATAATCTAGAAATGGTAGTTGTGCAGTCAGGTAGGACTGTGACGTTTTATAATCAGACAATGCTTTTAGACCACAAGCTTACAATTCGGGGCCCATTTTTTTGCTTAGTTTGGGGCCTTTTCAAAATTTTCCAGGGGAAGCACATGCTTCTCATGCCTATTGGGTAATCAGGGCCTGAGAATAGTCAGACGTTTAAAATATATAATATCCTCTTGTTTAAAAGCGACAGGGGTGGAACTTTTTTTGTGGCTACAGACTGATTATCATACGATGTGTCATCTTTTCTTTGACCAATATTAATAAGACGAAGTAACATGCATGTGTTTTAAAATAAATTCTTTTTTTTTTTTTTCTTTTTCCCTACGGGGAGGGGCTTTTTAAAAATTCCTTTAATGTTAGAGTTCAAATTTCTAAAGTTACGTTATTGTGAAAAAAGAATATTTTTTTAATTTATATTCGACATACAATTTACTTAATCAGCGTTGTAGTATTCTTTTTTTCTATACTCAATTTTAATTCTGTTTTAATTTAAATTTTAACATTTTATATGACAATAAAAATAATTTACGTTAGAATGGCAGATCAATTTGTAATGATAAATAAAAAAATTTATAAGCAAATATCATGAACTACAAAAATTCACATCATTTGTTTCGGGTTAAAATAATAGCACGACCCTTCATCAGGAGAAAACAGTAAAGCTATTATCACACAAAAGAACGTATTGTCTGAAGTAAGATATTACCTCTCAAAGCTACCCAACGTCTTTCTTGAGTTGCAAGTAGGTTTATTTCTAAGCATAAACGAAATTCACATATATAAAGAACGGACATTTGGTGACAATTTACCTCAAGGATGTTTCAAGGGGATGAGGATAGATGATATTCTGGAATCGCTATTCTCTGATTGGAGACGTTCATGCTGAAAACTACTATAGGAGATACAAACAGTCGAAAGTTCATAATTGAAGAATATACATGGGGCAAGTTGTATCAAGCGGGAATGTTTCGACCGCTTCCCAGTTGAAAAACTTGTTTAAGAGGGAGCATATTCTCATATCGAACTTCGTCTGATAACGCCTTAAGTACACTTGTAAGGTCGAGACTATAGAACGTCTCCACAGTCCGTTTGAATTTCAGCTGAATCCAGCAATCTAAAGTTGGGACGGTCAAATTACTTCGTCGCCAGTAACTCGGCGACAGTTGAGGTTGAATTAGTTTTATGTCGGCATTGTGCAGCAGTGAAATAATTAGGATCTCGGTGTTAGATGAGTAGAAGAGATGTTAAAAGGTTTTGATTGAAATGAAATGAAAGGGAGTTGTTGAATGGAGTATAAAAGGAAGGATAGTGAATTGCTAGGATATAGATATAGGATGTGATGTAATGAAATGGTAATGAGTTGGTAGCTGATTAGTATGGAGTTAACAGTAATGTTGATGGTGATGGTGATAGCTTTATGCGTATGAGGGTAGAGAGGTGTAGTAGTGTGGCCTAAGTTAAAAGGATCAATCGTGCTTTCGGGAATCCGGCCGATATCCTGGTGTGAGAAGAGTAGTGATAACAGAGAGCTACCATCGACAAGATCAGTATTGGTGAGCTAAGTTTTAATCTGTCTTGTTAGAACTTATTGCCTGGGGTTTATTAAAAGTTATAATAGAGTTAGCTCAACGCCCTCCTTAATACTGAATGCTAAATAAACTGTGTTATTTATTTGTTAGCTTTGTCTCGAGCTCTTCTTATTTCTAGTTAATTAAGCAATTAAGTATTCAAGTTTATATTTAAGATCTAGTAAGATCTAAGATCTAGGATTTAAGATCTACATTAGAGAATCATGGCCCACTTGGATTCTCTACACACTGTAAAAAAAAAAAAAAAATCCCGTAAGATTACAGAGAAAGCCCAGCAGCAGAGATTCCAGGCAAAGCCCGTAAAAAAAATATTGGTTTTACGGGCAAAATATTTTTTTTTACCGGCATGTAACGTAATTTAAGGTTATTATATACTTAATTTACGGTCTAAGCGTTTCTTTTTACGGGCTTTGTCTGGAATCTCTGCTGCCGGGTTTTCCCCGTAATCTTACGGGAATTTTTTTTTTTTTTTTTACAGTGTACGAATGCAGCATCAAAAACTGTCTGATGAAGGACACGTGCTATTATTTCAATACGAAACAAATGTTGCGAGTTTTTGCTTTATAATATCAGTTATGTGATGCATTTTACCGAATAGAATTTTACACATAGAACTTTTAATTCATTTACTTACTTCCGGATGTATTTAAAAGTTTCAACTATATTTTCCTCGAGAATACATAAAATCTTTTTCATAATTCTAAAACTTGCACACTGGGATAAAAGCACTATGATTTCATTAATACTTTTTCAGTTCTTAACTTTTGCAGTGGCCTGTTTCTGCCATTTATGAAAAATCTGGCGTTTTCATCATTATTAAAAATGAAGTTAAACATCTCACTCCTCCTCTCTCCAAAGAAAAAAGAAAATAGTGTGAATTTAAGGTAATTTAGCTGCGACCAATATCTTTTAAAAATTTAGTGCTAAATTTCACTATTTTAGTAGCGTTTATTAATAAAATGGTGAAAAATAGCACACAGTTTCTAAAATGAATTGGTTGAAGCTTTATTGATCTCAATCGGCACCATTTTTTTTTTTCTTTCTTTCTTTCTTTTGAGGGGAGGGAGAATTTTTTTAACATTATTTTCAAAAAGGCACAATACCTATCCCACGCCGACAGTTAAACATGATTTTATTCTATGGGGAAATTTGTTTATAGAAATACTCATTACCTAAAGCGATTTTTTTTTTTTTTTTTTTTTTTTTCGTATTTAACAAATTTAAAACCGTTAAATTAGTTCTTGTTTTTCAGAAATTTGTTTATTTAGCTTTAATGTTACGTTTTGGAGCTAAAATAAATAAATAAATACATGAAAAAAAAGGCACTTAGTTTTTTTTTTTTCTTTTCTTTTTTTTCTTTTCTTTTCTTTTTTCTTTTCTTTTCTTTTTTTTTTTTTTTAAGCTCCAAAATAAAATATTGAAAATTTAAAAATTATAAGAAAAATAAGAACTAATTTATGGGATTTAAACTTCATGAATGTGAAAACGGAATTTCAATATTATTTACATAAAAAAAAAAATCAATGAACAAATAAATTAACAAAACCTAAAGATATAAACCTGCATTAAATACAAAAATAAACACATCAATATCCTTTAAGTAATAATTTTAATACACAATAAACAGAATTAATGTAATTTCCATAAAAAAAAAACAATGTATCAGAACGTAATTACTTAATATAATCAATAACATTTAATTTTTAAACTACATGTATGGTGTGATGTAGAATTTGTCGAGGCAAACAACCATACAAATATGTATTTTTAAAATACTTCATAATCATGCAAAGCATTAAATAAAGAAAACACAAATACGTATTTAAAGCATTGAAAGCATTTATTTAACTTAAATTATAAAAATAACAGACAAAACATACATGTTAAAGCATTCTAGGGCAATACAAAAGGTTAGCGCATAATACAATCAATTGCTTCTGTGCGCAAAGCCAAATACATTGCTGGTGCTGTACCATATGCTGTGCTAACTACAGAAGGACTAAGATTTAGTTAATATTAATAATTAGTAATGTAACTTATGCACCCATTTTTTCTACAACTAACTAAAAATGCAACAGGTTTTTAACTATCAAAATAAATAATTAGGCTTTCAAAAATAAATAAATAAATAAATAAAGATCTGTTAGATAATTTCTGAAATTTCGCACAAGGTCAGATTAATGCAGACCAAGTTAAATATAAAATCTCTAAAGATTACCTACAGAATAGCCATCTAGATGTCTTTTAAGGCTTAAATATTCAAGAAAAGTATTGCTACGAGTGTACAGGAATATTTCAAAAATAAATGAATCTTAAAAAAAAGGCTCGTGACCCTTAGCACAATTCCAAACTAACCCAGACTAAGCAACATACTAACTGTCCAATCTTAACTAAAAAAAAAGTCACATGTCTTATATATATATATATTTGAATATTTAAAATTATTTATTGCAACAGATTCATAGGAATATTTAGAAAGTAGGCAGTTTGTTTTTTTAAAAAAAAAGAAAGAAAGAAAGAAAGAAAAGGCAGAAAGAAAAATGGATCTTTTAGAAAATTTCTGAAATTTAGCACAAGGCTAAACCAATACAGACTGAGGTAAATACCAAATCTCTAAATATCACATCACCTAAAAAATAGTCATCCAGAAGTGTTTCAAGACTTCAATATTCAAGAAAAATATTGCTACAAGTTTATAGGAGTATTTCAAAAGGAGATGAATCTTTGCAAAAAGCATCGGAACCTAAGCACAAATCCAAACGCAGACTAAGCAACATACTAAACATTTGAATATTTAGTACTATTATTGTTATAGATTTACAGGAGTATTTAAAAAAATAAATAGATTGTTAAAAAAAAAAAAAAAAAAAAAAAAAAAAAAATTCTTGCGCAAATCAAAATAAACACAGATTGTGTTATAAACTTATTCCAAGAATATCTCACCCAAAGAATAATAACATGTGTCTTTATAGAATTAAATATTCAAGACTATATCAGTGATATTGTAAAAATTAAAATCTAGAATATATCAAGAAATGCATCTAGAATATGTGACACAAGTAAACGTGTAAGTTAAATTAAAAAACTTTTTTCAAAAATTTGTCACACAAAATTTTTCATATTAAGTTAATGTATGTCCAATCATTGACATAGACCAGTAGGAGTCAATTTACCCGTCACTAATGCTTCTGGTGGTAGATATGCAGTCATCGTTCTTATTGATGCCGGATAGGCGACTTGTCGTACCATTATCTAGAAAAAGGCTGATTCCAGCTCCTTTCTTGATTGTCAGCCGAATGTCTTTGGCTGATTTCATTAGAGCTACAGCCTGAAAGAAGACGTACATAGAAAATTAGACAAGTATCTCAATTCCATTCTAAAAAATGTTTCAAATTTATTAAACTATTAAAGAAAGATTCTACAGTTTCATACTTTTTGGTGAATTAAGTAAGCAACAGAAAACCAGTAATAGATCCCAAAACCCAACTGCAAAATCTAGATAATATTGCCAATTTTTGAAACTCTGGTTTGAAAAATGACGCATCTGAAAATTTTCTTTACAGTGAATATTTAAAAAATAATAAATAAATAGATAAATTTCTAAAGTTTTGTAACATTTTTGTTGTGAGTTAGAAAATACAACAAGGATATATACGACAAGTATGTGTACGTAAAATTTATAATTCAAATTCCATAATTTTAGTCTTAGTACTTACCTACTTTTTAAAAGCCTATTTAACTGAAAATATTTATTAAAATGTTTTTGTTTATGAATATATTGTTATGAAAGAACTTGTCGATTTTCTTGTGCGAGAAAGTAGTTCGTAAAGAAACACGCAAGTTCTAGCCGATGAATTCTTTTTATTCAACGTAACTTCTCGAATCATTGCGAAAAAACTGTGATTAGAACGAAGAATCAGTGCGAAAAAACTGTGATTAGAATGAATATTCTCAAAATAGTAAAACAGTACTGTTAATTCATCGAATATTCTAGTAGCAGTCCAATGAAAGTAACACTGGTACCGCAAAAGTCACTGTTTCAGGAATGTTCTTGAACAATCCAATAAAACAGTAACTTGTTCCCCAGAAGCAAAGTAAAAAACATCAAATACTCCAGAGCAGACATTTTCACTAGCTCATGAACAAAGTTAAGTCGCTTGGAGCACAGTCTCCAAAGTGCAGTCGCTTAGAATAGCTCTCTGAACAATTCTGAATCGCAGTCACTGCACATTCTCCAGTAGCAGTTATTTTATTTTTATTTATTCTTTTTGGCGGAGCTATATCCAAAATCTCATGGAAAGTTCTAGATCTCGGCTGCTATTCACTGTAGAACTTCGAAACTTCAGGAACCCTAAATTACTATTTTTAGCCAAATTTGATCGCCAAGTCGCCAAGTTTGTCACCAAGGCTGACCTCTTAAACAGGGAATGAACTGCATGTTTTTCTTCACATTGACTGTAAAACTAAGAATACTTTCACTACAACAAGACTAATGATACATGGAAAAGACTTTATCCATTGTAACAATATTAAAAATTATTTATTATTGCATAGTTAAAATATGCCATATTTTAGCTATATCTATAAAAACACTATAAAAATTTTAACTATTTTTATTTCAAATTTTGTTTCTTTGATACATGTAGAAAGCTGGAAAAAATATTAACGCTACATATATTATATACCAAACTGCTTATAGTAAAATAACTTCCCTTTTTTTCAATTAATTTAATCATGCTTAAGGTTATATAATTCAAAAGTTTATTATTATTATTATTAGTCGCCAAGATTGACCACCTAAACAGGGAATGAACTACATCCTTTTCTTCACTTTGACTGTCAAATTAAGAATACTTTCACTACAACAATACCAATGATACAGGGGAAAAGACTTTATCTGTTGTAACATTATTAAAAATGATTTATTATGGCATAGTTAAAACATGCCATAATTTAGTTATATCTATAAAAATACTATAAAAATTTAAACTATTTTTATTTCAAATTTTGTTTCTTTGATACATGCAGAAAGCTGGAAAAAATATTACTGTCACATAAGATATTATATACCAAACTGTTAATACTAAAATAATTTCCCTCTTTTTCAATTAATTTAATCATGCTTGATGATACAGAATGTAAAAGTTTATTTATTTATTTATTTATCTATTTATTTATTTTAGTGTTTTTTCAGATGTTTCCATTGTCTATTTTAAGCTCATCTTTGGTGTTGTAATTTTTACCCTTTCCATAAACGTCACGCACCAGAAAGCACCACAAATTCTCTGTTGGGTTCAGGTCAAGGTTTCTTGATGGTCATTCAAGCAGTTGAACATGATTAGCTTGGAGCAGGATTTTTGTAGATTTTAAATTGCAAATGGACGCATTGTCCTGCTAAAATATGTACTCGCCAGATGCCATTAAAGGTGCCTCTGGCAATAACTTTTCTGCAAGGATATCTTGATAGGCTTCAGAATTTGTCTTTGTTTCGAATAAGCAATTTGCGTTGTTTCATTAACAGCAAAACCATCTAAAATCGTTGCGAAGAAACCAACAAATTGATTCTTTGAGAAAAAAAAAAAAGATGGTTCGCTTTGATGACTGTGCCAGTATTTTTTAAAACCATCCGAATGATAGAGATTAAATTTTGTTTCAGTCCTAAAAGCAAAATTTTGTCAGTTATCCTCAAAGCAATATATTTCTTTGCAAACTCTAGGCCCGCCGTTTCACTGAGAAAAAAATATACCTCCTTTTTCTAGAAAGAATAAGTGACCATTTTCCAAATCCCTTAACTAGAAATATAGATTTCCGAGCTATGCGCATAAGGTACGCCAATAAACTAAATTGACGAAATTATCGAGAATTTCTAGTGTACACCTTTCTAGATGGTGAAACAATATTCTGAATACTCTAAATATTCTGAATCATTTATATTGCGAGAAATTCTCGCTTGATTTTCTAGAATTGGGTAATAAACCAAGATTATAGTTGCAGAAACTCGCCTCTTGTAGTCTCATTTATTTGCAGAGATTTTTAAATAACTTTGCCCTCGAGAATATAGGCAAACGCACTAGAATTCTAATAGGGGCTACTAGAACTCGCCTTCCAAGGGGACTAGAATTTATAAGGATGACATGGAACTATTTTTTCTAGAGCCACAATTTAGATTCTAGATGTAAGTTACAGAATGTTTTCTCAGCGTTCATGTCTCTTATTTAGAGGCGATTGGCGTCTTAATATTACTATATTTTAGAAATAAAAATTTTTTATAACACATTTCATATAGTTCGCCTGGTGCAAGAAAGCTTTAAATCATGTACATTTTAAGAAGAAAGCTTTTTTTTTTTTTTTTTTTTTTTTTTTTTACTTTGTCGTCTAACAATCAGTGTTGCCAGATCTGGCGGAATTTTTATTCAATAATAACCAATAATTTTGAGAAGTGATACTTGATATACATAATAGACTATCAATCTTCGAAATGATTAGGCAAACATTATAATAAAAAAATATTGGTGATTATTGAATAAAAAATTCGCCAGATCTGGCAACACTACTAACAATAGCTGTCACCTGTCGAGAAGTCAATACATAGAAAGACATCTTATGCCTTTCCAATAAGTGCTATTATCATTATATTTATTTATTTCAATTATTAACTATAGTTGTAGATATGCTTAAACTTTTAACTATTTCCCGAGAATTTAAGTCACACTCTTTAAAATTCAGAATCTCACCAAGATCGTTTGGGGTTAATTTCTTAAATACCACTCCCACAAATACTGAAATTTCCGTCTGCCATCAGATGTGTGATTTATTAGAGTAGCTCAGCATATTATAAAATAATAACAATATAATAATAATAATATGATTTCTTGTTTATATGTAATTACATTCGTCGTAATATTTTTTTATAGGTATAATTGAATTTGTTATTTTCTGTTTTATATTTGAAACTTGCATAAAATTCAGATGAGCAGTAACAAAAATAGTGACTTTTTTTGCTTGGCCTTAAGATTTCCAGTACTATAGATAAATATCGTAGTGTATGTACAGCCGGTAACAAAAGTGTCCGAACACTAGCAAAAATTCCTATGTAAAAAAAAGTACACTTCATACGGTTTTGTTAAATAAACCCTCGTCAAATCCTCTTCTTAGACAGTCTAAGAACATGACTCGATAAGGATTTACTTAACAGAACCGTATGAAGTGTACTTTTTTTACATAGGAATTTTTGCTAGTGTTCGGACACTTTTGTTACCGACTGTACTTAAATTTCATAAATTTTTAGTTAATGCACTTCTGTTTGTTACAACAATTATTTTTTTAAACACAGGCATTTTTATGAATAAATAATTTAGATAACTCTTTAATAAAACTTCTGTTACAAAAAGAAAAAAATTAAAACCCTTACATAAAGTTAATTTGATTTATTTTATAATAATATATAAAAATGGTTTTAAATGCTCGCCACTGATGCATGCTAAGCTCTGTGTAAAACTAATTTTTCTAATATAGAAATAACTCAATTATAATTTTTTTTTCTTCCGCATTAGAGTCATATATAGAAAGAGTTAATAGAGGTACTGGATACTGATTATAGTTATAGCTTCTAAAATGAAGAACAGTATAATAATTATAAGATTAAAAAAAAAAAAAAAAACTTTTTATATACCACGTTTTAAATTTTCTGATGAATCGTAGAGCTCTTATCAATGCGCATAAAATTTTTAAAATAATAATGACGTCAATTTTTGTGAGATGCATAATTTAACTTTTTATAATTTTTTAACGTTCACGTTTAATTAAATGTATTTATTTTTATGTCAAAAGAAAATGAACTCGTATTATTATTATTATTATTATTATTATTATTATTATTATTATTATTATTTTGTAACAAATAAATTATAGCTAATATTTTAATGGCTATTTTAATGCTATTAGGATGTTATTATTTTCATATTTTAATTAATTATAAGAAAACTAATCAAAAATTCGAAAATAGGACTTCGAAGTATTGTGTTGTCACCGGGTTCTGAGCTACTGTGAAAGTTTCAAATGTCTAGCTAGTAGGGAAGTTAATTAAAATTCGATTGCAAGATTTGTAACGGACAAACAAACAAACAAACAAACAAGAATAGAAGTTAATAAAAACATGGTAAAAAGTATCCGGAAAATGTCCTTAAAACACCCATTGCTGATACAGTTACCCTAATATTTCTAGAAAGAAAAAGAAGAAGAAAAAGTTGCATACCTCGTTTAATTTAAGGTCGTGAAAACTGGTGCCGTTCATTTCCAGTATCTGGTCTCCGACCTGGAGACCAGCCTGATCTGCGATGCCGCTTTCTTTGACTGTACACATGAAGATGCCAGGCATCTCTGGAGGACCTTTGGCAATGCTAAAAGTTAAAATATATATATATTTGTCAACTATTCTTAAAATTCTAATCATACTATTAAATACATTGTAACCAATCAGTGAATTTCATTGTTGCTTCGTGGTTTCCTTGTTATTCATCTGCTTTGAAATTTTGCGCTTTTTTAAATCCATTTGACTCCTTTTCTGGTCGTGGCAGGCTGGGGGAGTGTTGCCGGCGTGAAACTAGTTTAACCCCATAGGCAAGTCACAAGTCTTGCCGCCTGCCTCCTTCCCTTTCTTAAGTTTCTTAAATCATTTTTTCATAAATTTTGATATAGTTTATGGTTTTAAGTTAAGATTTGTTGTGTTAGTTTATTGATTCGTTTGTTTTGCAGGCTGTTAATTAATAAATCGAGTTTCTTTAAATTTGTGTATTTCATCCCCTGATAATTTTTTTTTTTCATTTATCTGAACTTCTAAAAGAAATTTTTAATCTTATTGGTCACTGGTGTTTCAGTGATCTTGTATCTGTTGCTTGGCTTCTACTATGCTTAATAGATCATCATTATTATGTATATATATATATATATATATATATAATTTTAACTAATTTTTTTTCCTAAATATTTTAACCCTTTGCCGGCCCTGACACTATAAAGCGCTCTAAACAGTGTCTCCAAATTTAGGGACTCTTTTATTCAACTATCACCAATAATTTTGAGGAGTGATATTTGATGTACATAATGGACGAATGACCTTCGAGGTGATTAGGCATACGAATAAAATTGAGTGGGGGATAGCGAATAAAAAAGTCCCTAAAATTGGCAAAACTGACCAAAGGAATGAAATTAAATAGGAACGGCAAAGGATTAATATATTCTATTAGACTCATTCGACCAATATGTATAAGACAACTTTAATTAACACCATTTAATTAGCCACTAGTTTTAGAAGATACATTTGTTATAGATAATGTACATAAACTGAAAATATATAAATATATATATAAACATAATATATATAACGCTTTTACCCTTCAGCCAAAGGTTACGTCGCAGTTCCGACCGGGACAGATCCGACCGGGGTTAAAATCGTAGCACTTGCGACCGAATTCTTAAATCTATGCACACCTGTTCATGGCAAGGTAGCTTTTCCGACCGCTATAATTAATGGCGTGGCAATCGCTGCGTCAATGGATATATCCCGCAAAAGATCACCATAATTCCCTTAGCAATGCACATTAGATTTAATGAACATTATTTCAAAACAATCTATTTGTTGTTCAATTTTTCTCGCCAAAAAGATTAAATATTTTACTATGCAAAAATCATATAAAATATGTTATAGTATAATAACATAACCACAATTCTATTAATAATTACATAAATACAATGATGGTGCACAATCATTTTTGCAATCATTATTATAAACTATTAAAATCATCGAATCCGGAGCATATTCAGATTTATTTATTAGATATTCTTATTAATAAAAATATAACTTTTACAAAAGTATATGTATTTGAGTTGATGAAAAATTTCATTAATCTTCCAAAAAAATAAATAAATAAATATAAAAATAAATAATAAATATAAATAAATAAATAAATAAATAAAATAATAATCAAAATAAATAAATAAAAATAAAAATAAATAAAGAGAAGTACCTATGAAATACCAATGAAAGAAATTTAGCCATTGGTATATTTAGTCAGACCCTGACTGGTGCTTATTAGATTTGAGGATCAATCGCTCAACAAGTGACGCTGTAATCCCATTTTCTCAAAATTTTTAACGTGGCAATATAGGACAAAATTTCGTATAAATGTACATAATGAGTTATTTTTAACGTGTGATAGTAAAATTAATATGAATTATTGATAAGAGTAGTAGTAAACTAGCAAAAAAGGTTTGTGCACGTGGGAGCGTTGCTTCTTACCCGGGGGACGGGGGATTTTCAGTATGGGTATATTTCTGAAAATCTCGTCAATACCTTAAAGACGAATGGTTGAACAGGTCTGTGATAATTTACAATAAAACAAAGTTATCGATTTTTTTTTTTTTTTTTTTTACTTTTAACGAAAAAAACTTAGAAAAAAAAATTGCATTTCTTCTGATAATTGCAAAAAGAAATAACTTTCTTTCGGCATTTAGTGATATAATGCTGGCAGATAAAAATCGTCTGCATTTATAATGGAAAATAATTTGATAATTTAATAAATTATTTGTATTAAATAAATTTTGTGTAAAACTATATAGAAGAAAGTCATGTGGTGGCCACATCATACTAGTTTCCCTTGCAGATGTTTTAAGTTATAGGAATGTAGATTTATGATGAGTTTAGTGGACGTTTATTTGGCGCCTGTAATGTTGTATTATTTTGATATTATTCTGTGTGTGATAAGAATTAAACAGTAAAACTAACACTAAGTTTGAAATCCATTCTTGTACACTTGAACTTCACAACACACATAAATAGTTAAAAATATTATTAATCCATTTTCCAGATTTTTAAATTTTTAATTTAGTTATAACTAAGTATTAGCAATTACACTTTTAAATCTTTTTAAAATGGTTTACCATATATACACACAGTAGTGTGACAATTAAATTTACGTTATATTATAAATTAAAAATATTTCCCATGATTTTTAGAGGAATTATTAATTTTCATTTAGATTCGGGTTTTGTTGCGGCCGAGGGGTACTACGCTCAAAACTGTTAGACATGAGGTACCAGGTTCGATTCCAGGTCGCGCTCGTCGGCACAGCCGTTCGGAGTCTTCCGTGGTTTTCTCCGAAACTTGCGTAAATATGGAATTTTAATTTTAATTTTGGGAATATGGCCGATTGACTGCTATAGGTCCTAGGCCTGACGGGGAGTGCCCTCCATGGGGGTCATTCTAAGGGGTCTTAGCTCGTATATACGCAAGTTTCGAAGGAAACCGCAGAAAACTCAGAACGGCTAGGTCGACGAGCTCTACCTGGGATCGAACCTGGCACCTCACGTCTACCAGCTTTGAGCGCAGAAATGCTCGGCCGCTGGTAGGCCTGCGCGTAAATACGGGCTAGGACCCCTTAGAAAGACCCCACGGAGGGCACTCCCTCCTCAGGCCTAGGACTTACAGCAATCAATCAGCCCTATTCCCAAATCCAATCCAATCGGGTTTCGGGTCGGGTGCGGGTATAAAGAAATCGGCTTCGGGTTGGGTGCGGGTTGCCGCAAATTCTTTGGTGCGGGTTCGGTTCAATTTTCGGATCGAATAAAATTTATTTGTCGGGTTCGGGTCGGGTAATTGACGTTTCAAGGAGTGGTGTGAGTGAAAGTTACCTAAATAATTTGGAATAAGCTTTTGAATTTAATAACAGCTTTGAATAGAGCAGGCGCATGTTTATGAACAAGCAACACTATTCTGATCTTGTGCGCAACTTCTGCGAATGTAGGTAAGATATTTTCTCCATATAAAAATGAATTTAAAAATAAATTTGAGGCACTGAAATTTATTATATTATTTAAATAATATAATTTTAATTAATTCTTTGTTGTATAATCATGACAAAAGACATCTTTTTATATTACAAAGTATTTTGAAATTGTTTTTCTGTTAAAAGCTCAAACAGTAATATTAAGTACTCTGATCTAAATTCATTATTTAAAAGATATTTTTGATAAATAAATAAGTTTTTAATTATAATATATTATTAATTATTTTTTCTATAATTACTGATTAAAATAAGTTTTTATATCAAAAATAATTTGGTGGTGGTAGTTTAGGCGTTAACCCCGACTGAGAACATGAGGGTCGACAACCATGACCTGGGATCGAACCTGACACTTCCTGTCTACCAACGTGAACAGCAGAACTGCTGGACTTATTAATTATAAAAGTCCAAATAAATGTATTCAGCGATTTCATCTAACTTAATTTAAAAAAAATTACATTTTTAATAAATAAATTAGTTTTTTAATTGAATATTTCATTAAATAATTTTTTAACTAGCCTTTTTTTTTTTTCAATAATTATTCATAGAAAATAAAATCTTTTAATATAAAAAATGTTTTAAAATAATTTTTTCTATTAAAAGCAGAAACAGTTGTATTAAGCAAACTCAGCTAAATTAATTATTAAAATTTATATTTTTGATAATTAATTTAGCTTTTAGATAATTAATTTAGTCTTATATTAGATGTTCTGAATATAATAATTTTAATTAGATCCTTAACTAGCTTTTTTTCATAATTATTCACAGAAAATAAAATCTTTTAATATTAAAAGTGTTTTAAAATATTTTTTTTTCTAATGAAAGCAGAAACAATTGTATTAAGGAATCGCAACAAATTTAATTATTAAAATTTATATTTTTCTTAATTCATTTAGTCCTTAGATAATTAATTTACTCTTTCTTTGAAAGTTTTTTTAAATAAAACAATTTTAATTAGATCCTTATTTCTATAATCAGTTACAGAAAAAAAAAAAATATTTTTTTATGTTTAAGAGCATTTTGAATTAGATGTTTAATATAAAACTAGAACAATTGTATTACATAGCTGCCAAATTTTTTAATTTATTCCGGAATGTTGTTAGTCCCGCCGCTTTTTCACACCGTAATATTTTTAGAGTGATTTTCTTAATAATTAATCGTAATTATATATCGAAGAAATTTTTTCTACAAAGATAGCAATGTGAAAAAAAGTACGGGACTAGGAACATTCTGGAATAAATTAAAAAGCTTGGCAGCTATGTATTAAGCAAATTCAATTAATTTAATTATTAAAATGTTACATTTTTAATAGTTAAATTATTTTTAATTTGAATGTATTATTAAATGATTTTTTAATTATTAATTTTTATATATAATCATTAAAAAAAAAAAAAAAAAAAAAAAAAAAAGTTTTTTAATTAAAAATGTTTTGGTGGTTGTGGTTTAAGCGTAAAAACCTATTAACGACATACAGGTCCTAAGCCTGGATGAAATGCCTTTCATGAGAGTTCTCTCTAATGAGCCCTGGTCTGCATATGCGCGAGTTTCAGAGAAAACCATGGAAAATTGCAAATGTCTAGGTTGATATGTGGGACCTTGGATCTAACACGGCAAAAGAAGCTAATCAGAGCCTACCAGTGGCTGAGCGGTTCTGCGCTCAAAGCTGGTAGACGTGAGGTGCCGGGTTCCATCCCAGGTCACGCTCATCGACCTAGCCGTTCGGAATTTTCCGTGGTTTTCTCAGGAACTTTCCTAAATACGGGCTAGGAACCCTTAGAAAGACCTCCACGGAAGGCAACCCCTATCAGGCCTAGGACCCTAGAGTAGTCAATCGGCCTTATTCCCAAACACTAACACCAATCTATCAACTTGAAGAGCAGAACCGCTCTGTTACTGAAATAGGCCATTTAATTAAAAGTCCAAAAAATAGTGTAAAGTAATTTGAACTAATTTAATTATAAAAAATTATATTTTTAATAAATATATAATATATTTTATTAGAATATTTTATTGAATTATTTTTTCAAACTAGCTTTTATTATTACCATTATTACTATTATTACTATTTTCGTTCATAGAAAAAAGTATCTTTTACTTTTAATATTAAAAGTATTTTAATAAAGATTTTTCTATTAAAAGCCGAAACAATAATACTAAACTATCTCTCTCTCTCTCTATATATATATATATTACTTAAATTAATTTTCTAGATTTTTTATTTTTATTTTTACTTGTTTATTTTAATCTTTAATTATTTACAGGGGAAAAAAAATATTATATAGTATTTATAGTATTTAGAAATATTTTTTTCAATTAAAAGCTGAAATAGTTCTATTAAATAAATTAATTTTATCATTAAACATTTTGATTTTTAACAAATGCAATCATTTTTAATTATATTTCTATATTACATAATTCTTTAGATTTTTTTTTCTATAATCTCCCAAAGAAAAAAATATTTTTATATTAAAAGTATTTAGAAATAGATTTTTCAATTAAAAGTGGGAGGTAACCCCCCCCCCCCCCCGCCGCGCACTTTAGAATGTAGAAAACGAGGAGAAAAAAAAAACTAAAATCCCATAGAAATGCATGGAACGAAAACCAAAAAAGCTCACAATGTCAAGTGTGTTAAAAAAAAAAAAAAAAAAAAAAAACCCTCGCATCGGAAGTAATAAAAGGACAAAATTGACTAGAAAAAGACATCGAGGAGCGGCTTGGCAGGGCTGGGGCTATTAGACGTATTAATCCTAAACCTATCGTCCAGGATTAATACGTCTCGCCTATTATGAGTGGGAGATGTATAATAGGCCCCCCACCCTTAACACACACACACACTTATAAGGGGTTATTTGTCAAATAAAATTGTTTCTTAACCTGGTTTGAATTCTTTTTAACGTAGGTTTATATACAATTAATACTTGTTATCTCATCCCTTGTTCTTTAGTCTGTTTTTTTAAAATTGAATTACAAGATAAGAGAAAGGCCTGTGAGTGCCACACTAGATTATTAAAGTAGGGAAAAGAACTAAAGTACTAGCGCATACTAGCACTCCCTCCCACCTCAAGCTACGCACCAGAATTACATTACAATAATTGTATATCATAAATAAAAAAACTCTTTTTTAAATTT
Organism: Salticus scenicus; assembly: GCA_963930645.1. Taxonomy (NCBI): domain Eukaryota; kingdom Metazoa; phylum Arthropoda; class Arachnida; order Araneae; family Salticidae; genus Salticus; species Salticus scenicus. The sequence goes on from OZ005658.1 coordinate 232,343,131, forward strand.
ATTGACTTTTGTACGAGTTTGGGTTTTTTATTTAGTAAATAAATTCAGTTTTGTTAACTCTTTTTAAGGTTTATATACAATTAATACTTGTTATCTCATCCCTTGTTCTTTAGTCTGTTTTTATAAAATTGAATTACAAGATAAGAGAAAGGTCTGTGAGTGCCACACTAGATTATTAAAGTAGGGAAAAGAACTAAAGTACTAGCGCATACTAGCACTCCCTCCCACCTCAAGCTACGCACCAGAATTACATTACAATAATTGTATATCATAAATAAAAAAACTCTTTTTTAAATTTATTGACTTTTGTACGAGTTTGGGTTTTTTATTTAGTAAATAAATTCAGTTTCGTTAACTCTTTTTAACGAATTTAACCAGTGAAGCCTCCCCCCTCCCCCCTTACACATAAACACATCTCCTGAGAAAACAAAATTTACAATTTTAAAATTTCGGATTTTTGACATGATTACAATACTTTCCTCACTATAGTGTTTGGAAAGTAAAAAGATGATGATATTTACTTATATTTATTAATTTTAATTTTATTTGTTTATTCATTCATTTCATTTTTTATTTATTTTGATGGATAGTGTAATTTCTAAGAACATTTTTTATACTTAAATTTTGGATTTTTATATTTTTTATTTCAATGCTTACTTTAAAAAAGTAATAAAGATTCAACCACCGGGCGATTCTAATATTTATGAATTTATTTATGAATTATTTAATTAATTAGTTTATTTGTTTAATTTTTATAAACTTGTAAAAGATAATTATGGAGAAAACAAAATTTACAATTTTAAAATTTCGGATTTTTGACATGATTACAATACTTTCCTCACTATAGTGTTTGGAAAGTAAAAAGATGATGATATTTACTTATATTTATTAATTTTAATTTTATTTGTTTATTCATTCATTTCATTTTTTATTTATTTTGATGGATAGTGTAATTTCTAAGAACATTTTTTATACTTAAATTTTGGATTTTTATATTTTTTATTTCAATGCTTACTTTAAAAAAGTAATAAAGATTCAACCACCGGGCGATTCTAATATTTATGAATTTATTTATGAATTATTTAATTAATTAGTTTATTTATTTAATTTTTATAAACTTGTAAAAGATAATTAAAGAGAATACAAAATTTACGATTTTAAATGCGTTAGAAATTCTGCTCTTTTTCTATCAATCTTATAAGGATTGTAAAAATATTACTCTTTCACTTTCACCCTCTAGTTAGTACAAATAATTCTCCGATAACAGTTATCTTGAACGAAAAAGGGAACATGCTCCAATTTAAACGAATAGTGCAGACTGCCATAGCTAGACTTTATCGCTCTTTTCCCTGACAGCTTTTAACAAAAGCAATCACAACCCTTGAGAGGGGTCGAAACACTTTAGGGTGGTGTCTGGGATTCTACCCCTGTGGTTGCACCTGCTTTCGGATACATCCGGTCGGAACTGCTACCCTCAAATCAAAACGGTCGGAACTGCGACGATTTTAACCCCGGTCGGATCTGTCCCGGTCGGAACTGCGACACCACCCAGCCAAAGCCCATGTTACTCAATTTGTTAACGCAATTAGTGAACGGAAATACACTATCTACCAGTAAGTATTTGGACCATAAATATAGTAATATATATAGATCTATCATCCCCATGTTATTATCGTGCAAAGGTTTTTGATTAGTGCTGGACGATATCAGAAATTAAATATCGCGATATATCACCATGTTAATATCGATATTATGTGATATATTGCGATATTTCTTTCAAGATAGGAAAAAATAGAAATTTGTAATTTTTTAAAGACATATGCACACGAATTTTAAAGTATACAAGTATAAAGTGTTTTCCGTGTATTTTCTGGTATATTACTACCATAACTTTATCATAAAAAAAAAAAAAAAAAAAAAAAAATGCATAAAAAGTGAATCAATATTTTGTGTTTCTTATAACTTATACTGTTGCTTTTTAGTATACCTCTGTATAGTTTGTCCTCTATTCTTCCCATTTTAAGCTTTAATTATTTTAAAATCATATTTTAACACAGCTAATATGCGATCTGTGTTTTATTTGTACCAAGTATATCAAAATTCATAATTCTACTAAAAATAAAGCTTAATAAAAATTGTCTTAAGATGTAGGTATTAAATAAAAAGGAAAATCATTCTAAATAGTTAAGAATTGCCATTGGATACACCTTTTTTAGTCGTAGAGAGTAATATTTTTTACTTAAAACTCTTAAATATGCATCCTAAATGTCAGTTACTTGTCATTTTTATTTTTGTATCTGCTTACCAAATCATTACAATATTTTTTAAATGTATATGTGTTCAATTCACATTCGTAATAGTTTCATATATTCGTAATAGTTTCATTATATATATATATATATATATACATTGTCAGTATAAAAATTATATTATTTAAAGAAAATTATGTTAAAGTTTCATTTTGTTACTTAAAGTAACTCATTTTGCAATTACATGTACGGCTTAAAAAAAAAAAAAAAAAAAAAAAAGAAAGAAAGAAAGAAAAGGAAAGAGAAAAAATAAATGCTACATAAAAAAAGTAATAAACTATCCAATATTATATAATTTAATAAAGAAACTGTCACTGTAAAATTACTGAAGATAAAACTTTATTTTACATCAGTCAGATAGCACCCTTTCTCCCTTCCCATGTTTTCCAATGGGATTTTTGTCGCGTCGTTTTATAAAAATATTTTATTAAAAAATGAACTTTTTCGAATTATGTTTTTTTGAATATTACTCTTTGAACAGGTCGTCTTTTAGCTTAAATTCTGTTTTTTGAATATTACTCTTTGAACAGGTCGTCTTTTAGCTTAGTGAACAATTTTTCGAAAAAATAAATTTAAATATTTTACTTAGAGATCCACACTTTACCCATAATTTACTTATTGAGTCCATAATTTACTTATTGAAATAAAATATTTAAATTAATTTTTTCGAAAAATTGTTCACCAAGCTAAAAGGCGACCCGTTCAAAGAGTAATATTCAAAAAACAGAATTCGAAAAACTTCATTTTTGAATGAGATATTTTTATAAAACGAAGCAACGAAAATCCCATTCGATAACATGGGAAAGGAGAAAGGGACTGATGTACAACCCAAACAGTGATGCCAGATGGTCGAAAATTATTTCCCCAAACAGGTCTTCAAATTTCCCCAATTCAGGAGGTTTTTTTCGAAAAAATCCCCAATTTGATTTCTACTAAAAAGGGGAAATAAAAATTTTTTAAAAAAAAATATCAAGCAGATTTTTCTGTGATAAAAATTCAGATTTTTCCCCAAAAGAAGGCATTTAAAAAAAAAAAAATCCCCAAATACCAATAAAGATATTGAAAGTCTCTAGTCGTAGGGATAAATCATTACGTTATCAACATTGACAGAGAGTTGAAGAACTCCCCAGATTTATCCCCAAAAATTTTAGAATTCCCCCAAAAAGTCCCCACAAACGTTTGGTCCAAAAGCCTCAAAAATCCCCAAAATGGGGACAAAATCCCCAATCTGGCATCACTGAGCCCAAAGCGAGTTAAACACATGTCGCATCTTATTGGCCAGAAGATATGGATACTTTGAAATAAACCAATATCAATGAACCAATAGCAGGAAATGAGCTAAAACAAAAGATATTGTTTTCATTCGTAATACTCGTTTGTTTTTATATCGCCTGTCTGTGGTATTACACCTACGATCCGCGAGCGATGATGTGCAATATTATCAAAGAACTTATACTAACGGTAGTATAAATTCTTTCATATTATCGTTTAGAGCCAGGGAAATGCATGAATGTAGAATGAGAAGTCAATATACTCTAAGAAGTCAGTATACTATGGGGATTCAATATACTGTGATAGTTTAATTTTCCTGATGAATATCATTGACTTTTTGTTTTTGGACAGTGATATTTTCAAGAAAGTAGATACATTGCGGTATGGAAAGAGAGGATTGGAGAGGAAAGATTGTTTGGGGTTGGGAGTTTTAGTCAGTGAGTGGAGGGGAAAAAGGGGGTTGCATTAGTATAAGCTATTCAGGTCTCTTTTTTTTTCGGGCTTTGCTTGGCGCGCGATGATGCAGGTTTGTGGCGCGCACAAGGGGTTGCGTCACTTCCGCTAGCCAAACGGTTTGTTTGTTTTTTTAGAAAACACGGTGAATAAGCTATTCGGCCATTCGGCGTTCTCTTTATTCCGAGCGTGGTGACTGGTGATAGGTGCTAGTGAGGAATATTATTTATCGGCGCTTCGATCGATCGCTGAGTGTGCGCTAAAGAAATATCGTTAGAGGGATATATCAGCAGAGCTAGATCTTTAATATCGTTATTGCGATATTTAAAAAATATTGATACTTGGGGATATATTGATAAATACTCCAGCCCTATTTTTGATCCCGAAAAAAAAAGCTATGGATGGATGGTTGGGTTTTACGTCGCACTAGTGCTGCGCAGATGGGCAATTGGCTACGGTCTGAAACACACCCCTAGAGGTGGTCCGGAGACTTGCCATCACAATTTTGATCCTCCACGGAAGGGATGGCTCTCCCGCTTCGGTGACTCCCAGAGGTATAATTTTTGATGGGAAAATGGAGGACATTGCGGCCACGACAGATTTTACGTGCACTAGCCACCATTAGTGTACACGACGGTCTTTGGCCGGCTCGAGTACCGAACCCGCAATCTTCCAATTATGAGGCCGGTGTTCTAAAAACTGGGCTACCGCGGTCCAAAAAAGCTTTGGAATCAGCCATTAAGTGGTGTTGAAAAAAAGAAAAGAAAAAGAAAGATGAATTTCAAACTATATCTGGAGTTTTTCCGTCACCTTTAGTAAATAAATTATTCAAAATTTTATTTGCTAAAATATTCGTGTGTATTCCCATGTGTATGCACTCGGGGAAAGACGGCCATATTTTGGTAAAATCGCCGTCTTTTCCCAAGTGAAAGGGAATCACGTTTTTCTCCCCAATGATCAATCTATATATTATTACTATGTCTATGATTTGAACACTTTCAAATTTAGCCGTTTTTTTAAAATATCTAGAAAAATTCTGCAGGAATTATCTTGAAACTTCAGGAGCATAAAAATATGTTATACGCCATATATTTCAGCAAAAGTTTTGTCTTAAAGAGGAAAAGGGGACCAGTAAAAAATTAAACAAAAATCAAAAGGTTTTGGATCATCCTAAACAAAGTAATGCTTTAAATGCATTTTGGCTGTAGCATGTGATTGTGAGGATTCTTCTAATTATATGCATAAATTTTTATGAAGCTACCACATATATTCATGGAGATATTACGGTTTCTTTAAAAAATTGCAAATAAAATTACCACTCTTTTAATTATAACACATAGGGTATTAGCCCCAGTGCAAAGCCATTTTTAGAAAACTTGGCATACTAGATTAGACACAGCATACTGCAATCAGAATGCAAAAATGTTAAATACCTTACGAAATATGAGCTTTTTAACTATGCATGGGCAAGCTTTTGAAAAATTTCCTTTGCATAATTTAATAGCAAAAGATATTGAGCTACTTATATCAAAACCCCAAATAAATATCGTATAAATTAAAGAAGTTATGAGAGATAGAATGGACAGAATTTCAGTTCTTTCAAAATAAAAACTAAACTATTAGTGGTTTTACTCATATTTTTATTCTGATTCAAACAATACCTAGTGGTACTTAGCAGGTACCAGCAGGAAGGAGGTTCCGCTCACCACTCCAAGAATGGTGTCGAGCGCTTCTAGCTAATATCCAATGGTAATAGAATGTCGCTGATTGTAAACAAATACAGATAAAACTCCGTCTCATTTTCCTTTGTGCCGGCCTAGTGGTTCGGTCGGCAGAGCGCTGCCTTCTGGATCTCCAGGTTCCGGGTTTGAATCCCAGTGCAGGCATTTACCCGAAATTTATTTGTGGTTTTCATATAAGTAACTCGAAATCTTTGGCTTTTAAATTATAAAAATGAATTTTTTTTTTAAGCTTGCGCCTATTTAGTAAAAATGCTTATATTTCGTAAGATATATAAGCAACATTTTTGCATTAATTTTGCAACATTTTTGCATATTCAACATTTTTGCATTGTGACTGCAGTATGTTATGTCTAATGTCGTATACCATGATTCCAAAAAATGGCTTTGCAATGGGTCGAATACCCTTTGTGTTATATTTAAAAAAGTGGTAATTGTATTTTCAATTTTTCAAATAAACCGTTGTATCTCCATGAATATGTGGTAACCTCATAAAAATTTATACAGATAATAAGAAAAATCCTCATGATCACATGCTACAGCCAGAATGCATATTTCAAGCATTGCTTTCTACAGGGTGAATCAAAACATTTTGATTTTTGCTTAATTTTTTACTGGTCCTCTTTTTCTCTTTGGGACAAAACTATTGCTGAAACATATGAAGAATAGCATGTTCTTTATACTCCCAAAGTTTCAAGATGATTCCTAAAGAATTTTTCTAGATATTTGACAAAACATTTAAATTCGAAAATGCCCAAATACTTATTAGTAGATATTTATTACCTATTATCAATTTTTTTAATTTCGTTTTTAACATTCAAAACATTCACAACCGTTGAATTTGTTCTCATTTAAAAAAAAAAAAAAAAAAAAAAAATGTTCATTTAATTTCTAATATTCCATTTTAAATCTATAAAATGCGAAAAATGTACATATTTAGTTGTTTTTACGCATTTCTAGCTCTAAATTAAAATAATCAATTTTTTAAAATCAATTTTTGAAAAACAATAACAAAGAATGTGAAAACGTAATTAAAAAAAAAAATTACATTAGATAATGAGTAATTCTGTTAACAAATTTTACAACAGGAAATCATGGGCTTTGTCTGCCGGAGATGGGGGTGCTGCAAAAGATTGAAAGGAGCTGGAATATCTGCCATCAGATTGTGATTGTGTTGGTTAACCCATTAACCGCCAAAACAAGAAATAATGATTTTTTTCTGAATACAAACAGTAATGATCATTGTTTTGATCATATATAACAAAAATTTAAAATAAAGTTAGGAAAATTAGTCTTATCTAAGTAAAAATAGAGTGTTATATTTGTACAACTTCAGTGGAGTAAGAGTATAGAATTAATAAAAATAAATGTTTACGGAAATTTCCTTGCGGGCGCACAAAACAGAAAAAACTACAGATGACTACAAAAGTAATTATTTTATCACGAAAACATTTTTTTACAAGTTATGTAAACTCATTCAAATATGAAGATTTTCAAAAATTTTTGTTTGAAAAGTGTTTCAAGTTTGAAATCCATTTTTAAACTTAAAACTATTTTTCAGATTAATTTTTTTAAATAAAATAAACATCTATCCTTTTCTTACTTAAAAACAATACTTAATATAAAATACCTTTTTTAGTTAACTGTTAAACGCGATCATTTGTGGTGTTGCGTGAACGCAACACCAGCGGGTAATGGGTTAAAGCCGATTGACTACATTAGGTTCTACGCCTATATGTGGAATGCTTTCCATGGAGGGTCTTTTTAAGGGGTCCTAACCCGTATTTACGCGAATTTCACTGAAAACCAAGGAAAACACCGAACGGCTAGGTAGACAAGCGTGACCTGAGATCGAACCCGGCACTTCTCGTCTACTTGAGAGCAGAACAACTCGAAAGTCCAAGTACTTCACTAAGCAGATAACAGACCAAATTTAAATTACTCCGAGAATCAATTTTGTACTGTAAAAAATAAAGTTGCGACAAAGCATCCTACCAGTGCTACTAACCTTGTTAAAACGTATCTGGTGTACAAAAGTTTCTAAGTCTCCTATTTACAGACTGCTTCACAAATTTGAATAAAAACAAAGGAGGTGCTACAAAATACTGACTTTAATTAAATAGTCCTGTTAAGTCTATTTGGTTCTTTTATAAAATATATTATCGTTCAGAATTTAATTAAATTTGATTGCTCTGTGGATGATCTTGAATTTTTCACTCATCGATAATTTTCTACACCCCTTTAGAATGCAAGTTATCGGAAAAAATATTTTAAATTCTAAAAATATCTTCAGCTTCGTTTTTCAATAATGGTGAACTATTAAAAAAGAAAGTTAACTTAAGACACCTTTTAATGAAGGTTCCGAGAACGTGCTGAAAATGTCCCATCGAAAATCAGTCCTTAATACGAAATATTCTCCCATTATATTTTGCAGAAAAAAGTTCTAGAGATTTTTTTTCCGGAAATGTAAGTGTTACAACAGATTAAATTATGCATATTGCAAGAATATCGCAATAGTAAGTATGTTATCGCAAACATGAATTTCATGTATTAGATTTAAATATTTATACTCCATAACAAAAAAAAAAAAAAAAAAAAAAAAAAAGAGAGACGCACCAAGGAGTAATGCAAACTGGACAAAAATTGACATACATACAGTAGGTTTCGATGGAAAATGTAAAATTTTAAAGTTTGGGTGCCATCGAATGAGCATGCGACGCTGCAGCGCATCTCAACTTCGCAACTGGCAAAATATTAAAAATGAGAAATTTTGATTTCAGGTCATAAATTCTCCGATCATTTTATTCCATCTTCTCAGAAAGACAGTAACTATGCCTCGAATACAGGTGCGCAAACAACATGCGCAGATGTTAGCATTTGAGTATGGTGTGTAGTTGGGCTCAAAGAAGCCGGTTGGTCTAATCTGCGATTTTTTTGACAATTGGATAGGAGCGGTGCCAATATTAGATAATATTGGCAGGAATGGGTGAACCATGGTCGAACACAGCGTCAGGGAGGAAACGGTTGGCCTAAAGAGAGTACGGAAAGTGAGAACCAGTCAATCGTCAAAGCGGTACTCAAAGCTGCAATTCATCATTATCATCAATCCTAAGTTCAATTGGTACTTCAGTGACTTCAAAAACCCTTAATAGGTGGCTCAGTGAAATGGGGTTGAGCTCAATCCCCGGATCTCTCTTCTACTGAGGGCGTTTGGAGCATCATAAAAAAGGTCCTACAACCAGCACGGGATTTTACCAATCTAACGCATTAATTGGACAGAATTTGGCACGATGCTTCACAGGAGCACATCTGCCAACTCTATCAATTAATACCAAGCCGAATAACTGCGTATATAAGGGCCAGAAGTGGACCAATGCGTTATTGACTTGTGTACTTTGTGAGGCCCTTTCTCTTGATTAAATCATTCAAATTTTCCGAAACTGTAATCAATTGTTTTTCTCCACATAAAAATCCCATCTACCAATTATTGACCCATTCGGATAACTCCTTCTTGGTGCGTCGCTTTTTTTGTTACAGAGTGTATAATAAAAAGGCAACTTCTTCTTCTTTTTTTTTTTTTTTTTTTTTTTTTTTTGTCTTACCTGCAACCAAGACTTGAGGAACCAGGCACGTTAATTTCCACCTTTACAATTATATTTTCCAAAGTAGATCCATTCACACGTGAATGCTGTAAAATTAAAATATATTTTTTTACTCAATCCATCTCATAATAAAATTTATTAAAAAATAAAATAATAATAATAATAATAATAATAATAACAAAGGGAATAGAGAAGAAAATGAAACAAGTTGATCAAAATCAAATTATAGCTAGCTTGATACATTTTAGATAAATCAACCTCAAAACAATCACTTTTAAAATTATGTAAATATAAGTTTAAATAAAATAGCACTTTTTTAATTACTGCTAGTGTATAAAATTATTTTTATAAATAATTTTAATAGCCTAGAACAATATACAAATTAAAAATATATGACAAATGGTAAAAAAATGTTTCTTTTCTAAAAGATCTTCTGTTTTGATACAGACACGTATATGAATACGCATTCGCGAAGAAATATCTATTTCAAAGAAATGAAAGATGAAAAGAAATTTAACAGCTCTCATTCCGTTAAATTTCATTATAATTTATAGGAATAAGTACTATATGTAGGTAATACCGGTTTTTTCTTTCTTTCTTTCTTTCGTTTTTTAAGAAGCTGCATGAAAATATTTTTTGGTAAACTTTATGTTTTCGAGGAGCCCGAGTATGTGCTAAATCCGAAAATGACATGCACTCCTGCCTATCACGTACTCTTTTTTGAAAAACAACAGTGATTTACAACAAAAACTCACAAATTTTGTTACACTAAACTAAATATAGTTTTCTCTTCCAATAATTCCTTCATGAATTATTTAACGATATGTGTTCACTCTTCTTTTCTGCGAAATCTTTCATTCTACTTCTTTCATTCTTCTTCTCTTGAAAGAAATAGTACGACAGGTAGTATTATTTCTTTCAGACAGCGGTTTTTCGTTGTCGCCCTTTATTGTATTACACCTTGAATGAACGTGAAAACATTTTTGCTTTTATTTAAAATATATAAAGCTGACTGTATCTGTCCGGATTATTAGATTTTATCAAAAATTGGTACACTTATCAAGAATGATAAAATCCAGCTAACTCTGTACTTTTTAGTTCAGTCAGATAACTGGATAAAAAATATTAAGTAATAACTCTATTTTAAGTTTAAAATTATTTAAAAGAAAAAATAAATAAATAAGTGAATACATTTCATTTTATGCAAAGAAAAAAAAATGTGTAATGATTTTTAAATAATTAAAATTGATAAAAATCGTATTAAAGAAATAGAACAAGTTCAGTATAGAACCCCCTTGCGAAATTTGAAATTTGGCATTGAAGTAGCTCAGACGTTTCTCGCCAAGATTTTTACTTATTCAATTGTGATAGCCTTTTTAACTCATCGTCAAAATGACAACAAAAATTTAAAAGCTGCAAAAGGGCTCCTATGCTGAAGCTATACCAAAGGAATTTTAATAAATGAATATAGTTAGTGATGCTAGGGATAATGAATCACAGTGTGACATCGTCAAGGTTTTCTTCTTTTGTACTAGACTGCCGGTGTGAGGTCCGAGGTGCCTCTCTGTCTGCAGACTCATGAAAACGGACATTCCGTGCATCCTTTCACACTCTCCGATACAAAGTCACCGCAATTTCACGCTCGACTTTGGTAAAGCCGCCTTGCGCTCCCAGGCGAAGGTGGTAACCAGACATTTTGATACCTAGCAAACACCAATGAACTATTAAACTAGGTGTGAACTTATGTATCTCACGTGACCAAAAACTTTCTGATTTGTTGTCATCTTGTGGTAAAATAGTTCCCACCCCCCCTTTGCATATCATCAAAATTTTGAAGGACTGAAAAAATCAGAAATAACTCTAGAGACTTGGATTATGCACTGTGTAGTAGAGAGAAGTCGTTCTCTTGAACTTCTCTGTAATTTTTACACATGCTAGGAATCACATATATATGTGATGCATGTCTTTATGATTATCCTGTATGAACAGGAGGTTAAATAGTATGATTATGTACCATTTCGTCTTATTATTAAAACTTCGTTATGTTTTTTTCACTAGAGTATTTATTTTTTAGTTTCACTGCAATAATAAGATTGACTTTTAACAAAAGTTCCAATTCAAGTGATGTCTTCTGTACCTGATTCTGAATATATCACAACAGTTACTGCATGCTTTTATATGGACGAATAGAATTGAAATATGTCCTGCCGTACTAAAATAAATTCTGTTTAAAAATAGCATTTTTTTTTTTTTGACGGCTTTTCCAAGTACGCTTCCGCTTTCACCACTTCCCTATGATACATAAAGTACTACAACTTACAGCTACTTGTTCTGGGCAAATAAGAGTAGATTGAGGTTCAACAATTTTCCAAGTTACAGGATCTTTATCACGCCTAAAAATTCAGAGAAAAAAATAGGATTAATCAACATAAATTAATTCAAAAGTAACGAAAAAGTGCTACACAATTTCAATTTACTTATAAGAAAAGAAACATCACATCTCCAAGTTTCACACCCTATTCCGAAAACACCACATCTTCCAGATAATAATTTTTTTTACGGAACAGCATGCATTTAGAATATGGATTTAAATGTAATTTTATACTTATTAAAAATAATGGTACACACTTAATACTATTTATTCTGAGTTTACTATACAATTTGAGTATTTTTAGAATGTACTTGCCTATGTGATATGCAAATTTTGTGGGCACTGTAACCCGAAACATTGCAAGGAAATTTTAAGAATTTACATTTTGTTGCATCATAGAGTTGCAACACTATACACTCTCAGAAATGGATACTCAAATTTCACGAAATTTTCTTTAATTTTCACGAAACCGTTTCCAGGGAAATACTCCGAGCGAATATTTCGCCAAACTGAGAAAATTGCTTTCGTCACTTGTTTGAACATACGAATTTCTTCAAAAGTAAAGATACATTTTTTCATCCTAGTTTCGGGATACAAATTATAAAATTACCTGCAAGTTCGTTGCTTTAGACATTAAATCCTAATTATATTTAATGAAAATATAAATAAAACAGAGCAAACAAATTGCAGTAATTTGGAAATTTATTTGACAGCTTGGAGACATATAGTTACAATGACTTATGTCTCAATTGATCCATATTTTTACAGAAATTCGCAGAAACAAGCGCATACAATATTTTGTAGACATAGGACAATACAAACATCCATGCCCGCACCGGGATTCGAAACCGAGACCTGGGAATCCAGAAGGCAGCGCCCTACCGACCGAACCACCAGGCCGGCAAATAACAGTCATTGTAACGTAAAGTCGAAACAACACAGGAAAAAAACCAATATGGTGGTAATGAAAGCTAGCACATGCTATTGTGAGTAAACAGTTTCGTCAGATATTTGAGAGTTCACGTTTCCTCAAAAATCACGTGATCGCTTGAAGAAATGGTTGTCAAAAACAACAAAATTAAGCCCGAGGATGTCTGAATCGTCAAAATTGAGTATATTATTTCTGAGAGTGTATATAATAGCGATTTATCATTAACTAAGGCGGTGATGATAATTCACTAATATATAGCACTTGTCGGTACTTTATCATTTGTTTTGCTATATCTCAGTTTCTATGGCATATAATAACACCGAATTTCATACTTTAAATGCTTTCTATAAAATTTTTATTGATTTAATATTAATGCGTACCGGTAAATAAGTAAGTAAAACAACGTGCTTTTTTGGGGGAAGAAGGTGAAGGGATGCGCATGACAGCTGAATCTCAAACTTTGTAGCACGGAATCACACAAACTTTATGTATAATTTGATTCGTATATATAATTTAATAGATTTAGTTTTAGATCAAGATATTATGTCTAGAAAACTGTTATTGTAATTTAATTTACTTAATCAAAGAAACTATTATACCATGCTTTATGAAGACAACATTAAACTATTTCATAAATTCTTTTTGATATAGGTTGACCAAATTTATTTATTATATCCACAAACTTTGAATAACATGACCGCATTGACAAAATACATTAAAATGACGATATTTTATGAAGCTATCAGCATATTAGTCATATCGATTAAACATCATCTAATTGATTATATTTAAAATTATATCACATCACATCAACTGAGAAACAAAGCTTTAGATAATTATGTTAAATTAGTTGAAAAACAATAATAGCTACTTACTCCTTAACAGGAAGAATTCCTACTCCTAAAAAAAATAAATAAATAAATAAAATTTGTATATTTTTTTTAACAAATTAATTTAAAATTTGTTCATTGAAAAGAAACAGAAGATGGATAAAATAAAAAAATAAATAGAAAGAAAGAAAAATAAAGAAAAATAACGAAAAATAAAAAATAAAAATAAAGATTACAAAGGCAATAACAATTTATATATTGGGAGTAGGCTAAAATATAAAAGAGAATTAGAAGAAGCATAGTTGCTGATCACTTTTCTATATAACCACCAACTATGTTAAGGCATATGTTTGAACACAAGACCAACTTGTTTAACCTGGCTTAGTAGAAATCCCATCCTTTTCTACTGAACCACTTCTCGGCAGCTATTTTCAAATGACTGTCTGAAGAAACCCTTGTGCTAGATAAATGTTCTTTCAATTTCGGGGGGAAAAAATAGTCACTGGGCGTGAAATCTGGGCAATATGGGAGGTGACACCAGACTTTGTAATCGAAAAATTTCACTATTTCTTGAGTTCGACGAGCAGCATGGGCCATGGCATTGTCATGAAGAAGGATGATTCCATCATTCAACAAGCAGACAATTTTTTGGCCATAAAAAAGCTGTTTCAGCTGTCATTTTTTTTAGTGTCCTGTCATATTGGTCACTCTGAAGCCTGTGAACTTACACTTCTTAATTAAACATAAAAACTTCTCCACACACTTAAAAAAAAAGAAAAAAAAGAAACACACATGAAGAAATTCCATTTATTTTATGGTGTGTGAAAAAGTTTTTATGTTTAATTATTTATTGAACACCAGTTCTTTAATTTATAATAAGACTACTTATCCGCACAGCCACTGTAAGTCAACGAACGCCATTAATCTCCGCTCTGGGAAAAAATATTCCCTTCCTAATTCTTATTTTTCAAATACTGCTGCTTGTAAACATTATTTATTGATTAATCCTTGTAAGTTATGCAGTTTCAGCACCAGTTAAATTAATTAAACAATTACATTAGATACAAAAATAACGCTTATACATACATATCTATCAATCAAAGTATTTATTTAAATTTTATTTAGTTAATTAAAGTGATTATATGAGAAAACATAAATCACAAAAACACACCTTCTCTCTCTCGCGCGCGCGCTCTCTGCCTCTCTATCTCTATTAAACAGTGTAAAAAGATAAAGAAAGGTTCTTAAACTGATTTAATACTTACTTTTAACCTTTAAAATAATACCCGGGCATGTTTTCAGCAAACTAAGCACTTCCATGTGAATAGCTCGATGTATACTGAATCCATTTATTCGAATAATTTGATCTCCTACCTAAAAATAATTTCAAATATTAGAAAGAAAAACATTATAGAGTAAATAAACGCTAATACAAATAAGAAACTTGATAAAAAAATAAAGAATAAAAAATATTCTTTAAAATTATCTAACAATTTTTAACGTCTTTAAAAGCATTTCTCAATAGTTTGGTTTTACTTTTTAAGTAGACACTCACAAAATTTATTAAAACTTATATTCACTTATGAATGAATTGAAAAATAAGATTACTTATTATTTTCAATATTTACTAAAATGGATTTTCTTATATGTATATATATATAAAACAAACTAATGCCTGATACGCAGTAAAGAAATTTTAATGATTTAGAAAATAAATATGTTTTCTTTTTATTTTTCTTCCTTTCTTTCTTTCTTTACTAAAAAGTAAGGTTTCTCGTAATCTAAACTGTTTATTAAAGTATTCTTTGGAAGTAAAATATTTTTAATCAAAAATAAGTAGGAAATGCATTATACTTACAATATATATTCTTAATTTGGTTCTTCTTCCTCTTATTATTTATTTACTTATTTGCTTATTTTAATAGAATAATTTGTTGTCTAAAATATTAACTAAAATGGTTTTTATTAACCGAAAAATAATGTCTCATACGAAGTAATATTTTTAATTAACCAGGTCGAAAATAGATTGTATTTATTTACTAACTATTATTTCCTCATTTACAGTTTCTCAAAATTTAAAATAAGACTACTCATTAATTTAAATACTTACCAAAATAGTTTTTACTCACAAGAAATTAATATAAAGTATGATACGAAATAAATATTTGTAAACGGTTGGAAGGAAAAGAAATTACACTTATGTGTATATTTTTAAAATGTTTTACATTTATATTTTTCTTAAATTTAAAAATAAGGTTACTCATTACTATAAATATTTAGTAAAATAATTATTACTAGCAAAAGACTAATGCCAGATATCAAGTAAAATATTTTTAATAATTCGAAAAGGAATGTGATATGAAGCAAATTTTTAACAAATTAGAAAGAAAAGAGGTTATGCTCACAAAATACTTTATTAATTTGTCTTTTATTTTTATTTACGTAATTTAATTTAAAAGTAAGATTACTCATTACCTCAAATAGTTTCTAAAATAATTTTTACCAGCAAAAAACTGATGCCAGATACCAAGTGAAATATTTTTAAAAATTCGAAAAGAAATGTAATACGAAGCAAATTTTAACAAATTAGAAAGCAATGCTCACAAAATACTTTATTAATTTGCCTTTTATTTTTATTTACTTAATTTAATTCAAAAGTAAGATTACTCATTACCTCAAATAGTTTCTAAAATAATTTTTGCCAGCAAAAAGCTGATGCCAGATACCAAGTAAAATATTTTTTTAACAATTCGAAAAGAAATGTGATACGAAGCAAATTTTTAACAAATTAGAAAGCAAAGAGGTTATGCTCACAAAATACTTTATTAATTTGTCTTTTTTTTTTTTTTTTACTTAATTTAATACAAAAGTAATATTACTCATTACCTCAAATAGTTTCTAAAATAATTTTTGCCAGCAGAAAACAATGGTTAGATGCAGAAGAAAAGAAATTTAAACAATTAAAAAAAAAAACGGGGGGGGGGGGGTTATAAAATATATTATCTTATCTTTTTAAATTAAAAAATATAATGACTCACTACTTTAAATACTTATTAAAATTGCTTTTATTACCCAGCAATTAATATTTGATACAAAAAAAGAATATTTTTAAACAATTGGAGGTTATATTAATAAAATATACTTTTAAATTTTTTACTTTCTTACTAGCAAACCCATACGAAATTTTCGCTTTTATTTCTTTTCTTATTTACCTTTAAAATTTGAAACTTATACATATTATATGAATATCACCACTTAATTAAAAGTTTAATTCACATGTCGCGAAATTAATATTGTATAATAGGGAAACTAAAATCATATTAAGAAAGGTTTCGACCCTGTTTTTATACTTCCGCAAGGCAGTACTGTTTTAGTATAGGACCCCCCTGAACGACCTTTAAATTTTTGTCGCCATGTTGGTGATGATTATTTATTTATTTATTTGGGCATAATTAAAGGGAAAAAAACTTATTCCTATTTTGATTATACTTTTTATGATCTGTTTTTTTTTAGACAATTTATAGTAATAATTCATATTCCACATATATCTTTATCGTATTGCTAGGTTTAAAATGACGCTTGCAAAGATTGTTAAGATTCAACTTTTAAAAATACACTTTTCCATAGAATATTCTTATCAGTCAAATGTCATCATTTTTTCTTATTAGATCATTGAGCTGAGTCCGCGTTCGCAAATATTGCCCTTTTATAAATGTTATTATTTATCCTCGCGTATTTTATTAATTACATCACTATCATATCGTTTCGTCAAAAATTAATCGTTACAGGACCACGTTAGAGAAATATTATATAAAATTTCATTTTTTTTTAATTTTAATAAAACTATTCGTTAAAAATAAGACTTAAATTTTAATTAAGTCAAATTCTTAGTCTTAAATATTTAATTCCTAAAAATTTAATGTCTACTAAGAATTAAAATAGTTTAAATCAATTAAAAAGAAGAGACGAAACTTTCGCAAAATATAATTTATTTTGTATTATTTTGTTATATTTAAAAACTAGAGTGTTCGTTACTTTAAATATTTACTAAAATGGTTTTTACCTGCAAAAAATTAAATACGATACAAAATAGAACATTTTTAAATAATTGGAAAGAAAAGAGATGTGCAATAAAATTATGCTTTTTAAAAATTTATTTTCTTATTTTTATTTCTTAAATTTTGTATAAAAATTTTTATTATCTTAAATGTTTAATAGAAGGAAGTTTACCAAAAATTTTGTGTCTGCTAATTAAAATATTTTAAGTAATTTAAAAACTAGTATGTTGTGGCCACCACAAGACTTTCTTCTATATTTACCTATACATATTCAATGAGTAACAATATTAAAAAAAAAAAAAAAAAAAGTACGATTTTTTTTTTTTCTAAGTTTTTTTTTTTTTTTTTTTTTTTTTGTTAAAAGTGAAAAAAATCGATAACTTTGTTTTAAATTATCACAGATTTATAGTTCAACCATTCGTTTTAAAGGTATTGACGAGACCTTTCGAAAGATACCCATCTTGAAAATTTATCCCCCCCGGGGGGGTACTTCCCCCCCAAGGGGGGAAGCGATGCCCCCTCATGCAGAAAATTTTTTTCCTAGTTACATACTACTATTATCAATAATTCATATTAATTTTACAATCACAAGTTTAAAACAACTCTAATTATGCACATTTATACGAATTTTTGTCCTATGCTGCCATGTTAAAAATTTAGATAAAATGCTATCACAGCGCCACCTGTTGAGCTATTGATCCCCAAACATAATCAGCACCAGTTTATGTCGGGGACCAACTAAATACCAAGTTTGGTTAAATTTCGTTAAAAAAAAAAAAAAAAAAAAAAAAAATTGCGATATTTTTCTGTTTTTTTTTGTTAAAAGTAAAAAAAATCGATAACTTTGGTTTAAATTATCACAGATGTATCATTCAACCATTCGTTTTAAAGGTATTGACGAGATCTTTCGAAAGATACCCATCTTGAAATTTTGCCCCCCCCCCCGGGTGGGAACTTCCCCCCTCGGTGGGGGGGCAACCGATGCCCCCACATGCACAAAAATTTTTTCCTAGTTAACTACTACTATTATCAACCTGATCTTTCGAAAGATACCCAATGTGAAAATTTACCCCCCCTGGGGGGGTATTTCCCCCCTAGGGGGGGGGGGGAAAGCGATGCCCCCCATGCAGAAAATTTTTTTCCTAGTTACATACTACTATTATCAATAATTCATATTAATTTTACAATCACAAGTTTAAAACAACTCTAATTATGCACATTTATACGAATTTTTGTCCTATGCTGCCATGTTAAAAATTTAGATAAAATGCTATCACAGCGCCCCCTGTTGAGCTATTGATCCCCAAACATAATCAGCACCAGTTTATGTCGGGGACCAACTAAATACCAAGTTTGGTTAAATTTCGTTAAAAAAAAAAAAAAAAAAAAAAAAAAAAAAATTGCGATATTTTTCTAAGTTTTTTTTTTGTTAAAAGTAAAAAAAATTGATAACTTTGGTTTAAATTATCACAGATTTATCGTTCAACCATTCGTTTTAAAGGTATTGACGAGATCTTTCGAAAGATACCCATCTTGAAATTTTGCCCCCCCCGGGTGGGAACTCCCCCCCCCCCCCGGTGGGGGGGCAACCGATGCCCCCACATGCACAAAAATTTTTTCCAAGTTAACTATTACTATTATCAACGAGACCTTTCGAAAGATACCCATCTTGAAAATTTACTTCCCCGGGGGGGGATTTTCCCCCCCAGGGGGGGAACCGATGCCCCCCCATGCACAAAATTTTTTTCCTAGCTAACTACTACTATTATCAATAATTCATATTAATTTTACAATCACAAGTGTAAAATAACTCTCTTTATGCCCATTTATACGGAATTTTGTCCTATTCTGCCATGTTAAAAATTTGCATAAAATGCTATCACAACGCCACCTATTGAGCGAGTGATCCCAAAATCTAATCAGCACCAGTTTATGTCAGGGTGCAACTAAATACCAAGTTTGGTTAAATTTCATTCATTGGTTCGTGAGATACAGCGTCCACAAAAAAATGATACAGACAGACAGACAGACATTTTCTAAAAACTATTAATTCGTGTTCTCCATATCCCAAAACATGTAAATCCATCAAAAAGTGGACTTCCGAAATTTTCGCGAATCCAATACTTTCTCTATATTACATATAGAAGAAAGTAAAAATGAAGAAGGTGGTTAAGATTATACTCGTGATTTCTTTTCTTAGTTTATTTTCGTATATTTAAAAAATACGTTGTTTATAAACTTTAAATTTATTAAATGAGCTCTGTGAATGTTACCATGTAGCTCCTTTCTTCCGGCAAGAAAAGAAGAAGAAGAAGAAAAAAAAAAAAGTAAATAAATTCCAATGTTAGCAGATGGCAATGTAAAGACTTTGACGTTATGCGCAAAACAGATGGAATTTTTCCAATTTTCAAACGAGCGAATAGTGACGGTCAGATATCATCAGGGTTAGCACGGAGACAAAATATTGACCTGCTTGTTATATACCAACTATCCGGGTACGAAACCTGGTTTGGTCGCTTATTAAAGTTAATTTAATCTTTCCATTTAATTTAATCTTTCATTTCCATTCATTTCGGTGTCAATTTTCCTTCTCCGGCATTTTTTGCTATGTATTCTTCAAATGCTCAGTGTAGCGTTGAGCATGGAAGTGATCCCATCCAGGGCCTGATTACCATACAGGCCGACTAGGCCTCGGCCTTGGGCCCCTTTATCTAGGAGCACAAAAATAATTTTAATAATTTTTAAATTTTTAAATGCAATTTTTGTCCAAGCTTTCTTTAAAAAAAAAAAAAAAAAAACTGAAATTTAGTCGATGATAATAATCTTTTGTTGTAATCCATTCTTCTCCATGAAGAATCGAAATTGTATGGCATGTCTCCGGACCCCACCTAGAGATGGATACCAAAACGTCGACAGTTTTCTACCACATAGCTCTGTGAGCATTAGCTTGATTTTCTCATGACGGACAAATGTACCAGTTTTTTTGTAGCGATTCGTTGAAATATGTAACTTTGCATAGAGCGAACCAAAAAATCTAGAGAAAGATTCACTGACAAATTTATATATATATATAGGTAAGAAGACTTTGTTTTATTTTAATCGAAAATGTTTTTATATTTTCGATGGTATTTAGTCATGTGTTAATATTTACATCCCGCTAATTTCATATGGTATGAATGAGGTAGAATAGGATTAGATGAACAAAGTATCATAAAAAATACTTTAAAAAATTATATTTCTATGCAAGGAAATTTAAACAGTCATAG
Organism: Salticus scenicus; assembly: GCA_963930645.1. NCBI lineage: Eukaryota > Metazoa > Arthropoda > Arachnida > Araneae > Salticidae > Salticus > Salticus scenicus. The sequence goes on from OZ005658.1 coordinate 232,363,962, forward strand.
AAAAAGGGATAGCATTAAAAAAAAAAAAGTTACAACTAATTTCTCATGAAAGCGATGCTTTAATTTTATCACCAGCATTCAATCTTCCTGCACAAATTAGATATTTGTTTTAAGAAAATTGCTTCAATTTGTTCCAGTGGGGGGGGGGGGGGGGGGCGCCAAAATCCTACTGGGCCTTGGGCCTCAGAAGTCCTTAATCAGGCTTTGATCCCATCAGCTTTTTACCTGCTCCTTCTGAGGAACAGCAGTCGAGCAAGACTATTCCTAATAAAGGTGCGTTGATAGATGTGGTATATGATTTGATCCCTTTGTTGGTGGTATTCTTTCTTATCCATGAAACTCGACGTGCTTGGTAATTACAGGCGAGAAGTGCTGATAAGTAAATGTTCTGCGAATTGTTCCCAAGAAACTTCTCTCTTCCAATTTATAAATAAACAGATGGATGGGTGATTGGGTTTTACGTCGCACTAGTGCTGCTCAGATGGGCAATTGGCGACGGTCTGGGACACACCCCTAGAGGTGATCCGGAGACATGCCATCACAATTTTGATCGGAAGGGATAGCTCTCCCGCTTCGGTGACCCTCAGAGGTATAAATTTTTATGGGAACATGGAGGACATTGCCACCATGGAGGACCAGAAACCCTTAGAGTACATGACGGTCTTTGGCCGGCTCGAGTACCGAAACCGCAATCTTCCAATTACGAGGCCGGCGCTCTACCGACTGAGCTACCCAATAAATAAACAGAATATACGTCTCCTTAAAACATTTTAAAGATAAAAAGATAATTTCTTAGCATTTATTATATTGGTATCGAAGGCCATTATCAAATGATATAAATCCTCTTGATGGCAAACGCTACAGGTCCTCTCTTTTTCATTCCTTGAAATACATATAATGAAAGAAAATAATTCAAATGGTCAAATGTAAAAATATACCTATAATTTCGCCATAAAGAAAAGAAGGAGAAACCCGGGAAAATAATGTATTTTACTTACTCTCAAACCTTGTTTTTGTGCAATGGATCCTGGAATGACTTCTGACACAAATACTCCTGTTCCGTGCTCCCACCCTGAAACAAAATACAAAAATACATATTGAATTTAGCTGTGTACATTTAGTAACATCAACAATGCATTTTAGAAATACAAAAATGTTAACCAAATTCGATATTTGCTTGCAATTTATCTATTATACACACATGTGCACTCCGCGGCAAAAAGATAGGTTCAAAGGGTTTTTTCTTTAATTTTTCATAAAATAACATTATCTAAATTGAGCTTATCATTTATTACTATCATCAAATAACACTATTTCAAGACTAATTGTTTTTAAAGACTAATTTAGAAAAATTTTAAGACTAAAATTTTTCTAATTTAGGACTACACTCCGCGACAAAAATATAGGTACAAAGGCTTTTTTTTTTTTAATTTTTGAATATGATTATTTTGAATATGATACAAATATTTAGTATGTTTTTGATATGATAATAAATGATCAGCACAATTTAGGTAATGTTATTTTATGAAAAATTAAAAAAAAAACCCTTTGTTCCTACCTTTTTGTCGCGGAGTGTAGTCTTAAATTAGAAAAATTTCAGTCTTAAAATTTTTCTAAATTAGTCTTTAAAAAAATTACTCTTGAAATAGTGTTATTTTATGATAATAACAAATGATAAGCACAATTTAGATAATGTTATTTTATGAAAAATTAAAGAAAAAAAACTTTGTACCTATCTTTTTGTCGCAGTGTATATATATATATATATAATTAAAAAGTACATTAAACATATATATATATATATATATATATATATTACTTTTTTATGTTCTCATTAATTGTTACATATAGTAAGTATGTTTTAACTTATTTAGTAACTTTAAAAGATTGTCACTTTTTATTATTATTATTATTATTATTATTATTATTTTAATACTGTATTTACAAACACGCGAAACAAAAAAGGAATGATGACAGTAATATAAAGTATAAACGATTCTTCGAGTTTTAATAATTTAAAACAGGAAATATTACAGTGATAGATAAACTTGTTATTAGGATAAGTATTTTTGGGAAAATACGAATATGAAAGAGTTGAGGAAGTTTTGCAAGCTGCTCAAATATACGTTTTTCTGAAACCAAGCAACACAATAGTTGTGATTACAGCCCTATATATATAAAGATAATTAGAACTAGTATGATGTGGCCACCACGTAACTTTCTTCAATATAATTTTACACAAAATTTATTCAATACAAATTATTTATTAAATTATCAAATTATGTTCCATTATAAATGCAGACGATTTTTATCTGACAGAATTATATTATCACTAAAGCCGAAAGATGTCAATTTTTTGCAAATCAGAAGAAATAAGATTATTTTCAAAGTTTTTTTCGTTAAAAAAAAAAAAAAAAAAAATGATACTTTGTTTTAAATTATCACAGATCTATAGTTCAACCATTCGTTCCAAAGGTATTGACGAGACCTTTCGAAAGATACCCATACTGAAAATATACTCCCCAGGAGGAGTACTTCCCCCCAGGGGGGGGGGGGGAGCGATGCTCCCACATGCACAAATTTTTTTTCCTAGTTAACTACTACTATTATCAATAATTCATATGAATTTTACAATCACACGATTAAAATAACTCTCACTATGTACATTTATATGAAATTTTGTCTTATACTGCCATGTTAAAAATTTAGAAAAAATGCAATAACAGTGCCACCTGTTGAGTAATTGTTCCACAAATCTAATCAGCACCAGTTTATGTCAGGGTCCAAATAAATACCAAGTTTGGTTAAATTTCGTTCATTGGTTCGTAAGATATAGTTTCCACAAAATTTGTGATAACAGACAGACAGACATTTTCTAAAAACAGTCAAATCGTGTTCAGGCTATCCCAAAACATGTAAATCCATCGAAAACTGGAGTTCGAAAATTTTCACGAATCCAATACTTTCTCTATATACACATATAGAGGAAAGTAATAAATCGTATCTATAGATACCTGTTATTTCTTATTAATTAAAATTTTACAATACCCTATTGTTTTATAGAGTGGCGGAGATTTTGTGGGTTACTTAATCTACAGCTTCATGATTCAATAGTAGGTTAGAGGCACCTTATGAACAATAAATGTATGAAAACAAGATTTTTCAAATGTAAAACTGATATTATAACACAAATACAAATTAAACAAATATATGTAACTGAAGTATATTATAATATAAGTAGTAATTATAATTTTAAAAAAAATTGCTTGGAATTTGGCGCATGATGAGTTTTACTTACAATGAGATAATTTTCCAGTTATCTCATTTATCTATCGTTCATTAAGTTTACAATTATCTCACTTATTTTACTCATTAAATTTATAATTGTCTTTTATATCAGTTGCTATACATTAAATTATAATTTGTTCTTCTAAAATACGAATTCTGTCGTCAGAGCAGAGTTCCCAACTTTAGCATTTTTAATCCCGCCTTCTTCTCGCGATTTTGTAGATTATAAGAAAATCATTTTTCAAAATTTCCGGTATGAAGAAGAGGCGGGGCTAAAAATGCTCGTGAATAAATTATAAAAGTTGGGAACTCTGCGTGAGAGTTCAAATAGCATAAAATGACCAATCTAACTGCAATCCTGTGATTTGAAACATAATTCTGAAAATAATCAGTTCTTTAAAATGCGTTGTTCTTCAAATCCTATTGTGCCATAGAAAATGGTTTAAAATAAGTACCTTTGTTTCAAAAGTAAGTGTTACATTATTAACAGGGTGTTTTTCAAACCAACTGCCGATGTTATGTCCTAATTTTTTAATTAGAATATCACGTGTTAAGTATACTATTTTGACTTTATAAAAGTATGAAAAATAACATAATTTTATATTTAATTCGCTACACTCATAACATTTCTGCAGAGTTGTAAAATAATAATGTTCTTCTATTACTTAACTTAGTAAGTAATGATAATTTCATTGTCCTGAAAAAGAAATTCATAAAAGTTCAGTCTTTTTCTATATTTCACAACAACTTTTTATTACTTTCTTCTACATGTAATATAGAGAAAGTATTGGATTCGCGAAAATTTTCGACCTCTGTTTTTTGACGGATCTACACGTTTTGGGATGTCCTGAACACGAATTGATAGTTTTTAGAAAATGTCTGTCTGTCTGTGTGTCTGTCTGTCTGTCTGTCTGTCTGTCTGTATCATTTTTTTGTGGACGCTGTATCTCACGAACATATGAATGAAATTTAACCAAACTTGGTATTTAGTTGCACCCTGACATGAACTGGTGCCCATTAGATTTGGGGATCAATAGCTCAACAGGTGGCGCTGTAATCACATTTTATGAAAATTTTTAACATGGCAGCATAGGACAAAATTCCGTATAAATGGGCATAATGAGAGTTATTTTAAACTTGTGATTGTAAAATTAATTTGAATTATTGATGATAGTAGTAGTTAACTAGGAAAAAAAAATTGTGCATGGGAAGTACCCCCCCCGGGGGGTTAAATTTTGAAGATGGGTATCATTCGAAAGATCTCGTCAATACCTTTAAAACGAATGGTTGAACCATAAATCTGTGATAATTTAAAACAAAGTTATCGATTTTTTTTACTTTTAACAAAAAAAAAACAGAAAAATATCGCAATTTTTTTTTTTTTTTTTTTTTTTTTTTTTTAACGAAATTTAACCAAACTTGGTATTTAGTTGGTCCCCGACATAAACTGTTGCTGATTATATTTGGGGATCAATAGCTCAACAGGTGGCGCTGTGATAGCATTTTATCTAAATTTTTAACATGGCAGCATAGGACAAAAATTCGTATAAATGTGCATAATAAGAGTTATTTTACACTTGTGTTTGTAAAATTAATATGAATTATTGATAATAGTAGTACGTAACTAGGAAAAAAAATTTGTGCATGGGGGGCATCGCTTGACCCCCTGGGGGGGTAAATTTTGAAGATGGGTATCATTCGAAAGGTCTCGTCAATACCTTTAAAACGAATGGTTGAACTATAAATCTGTGATAATTTAAAACAAAGTTATCGATTTTTTTTACTTTTAACCAAAAAAAAAATTTAGAAAAAAATTCTATTTTTTTTTTTTTTTTTTTTTTTTTTTTTTAATATTGTTAGTGATTGAATATGTATTAATTTTCACAAAAAAAAAAAAAAAAAAAAAAAAAAAAAAGAAAGGAAAAAAAAATCATTTTTTTTTTTAAAATATTGTTACTGATTGAATATGTATAGGAAAATATAGAAGAAAGTCTTGTGGTGGCCACAACATACTAGTTTTAAATATGAATTAAAAAATAAAGTAATAAGGTACGTGTCAATTTTAAAATAGTAGTACGTTTGCATTTCAGTAAAAAATCGTTTGCATATTTGTTTAAACAAATATGAAACGATTTTTTACTGAAATGCAAACGTACTACTATTTTAAAATTTAATTATAGTTTGTGTCTTCACAAGTAGCTCAAGAGTGTTACCTTAGGGAACTTATTATTTTTTTACTTATAAAATATTTGTATATTACAGCTGTAGTAAGAAAGTGATATTGTTCCTTCTTAGAATGTGCAAGGTTAGAAACAGATATTTTTTTTTTCTTTAATTACTTTATATTGGACTCTGATTTTCATTATGGTGAGTATTTTTATCCCAAGAGTGTTTGTTCATCACATTTTGTTCATTATTTTTTACAGTATAAAAATGAGTAGTTAGACAATGTATATTTTGTTTAGGAACCGAAAAATCTAACTGAATTTTCATAAAAATATTTAGAATTTATTATAGTAAAGAAATCTTTAGTAAATCTCATGAGTGTGACTTGGAAAAGGTAACACTGCTCTTGAAATAAGAGTAACACTCATGATTAAAAGTAACCAATTTATAAATAAATGTACAATTATAGATATTGTGTTAGCTTTAACTCATAATTATATTAATTCATAATTCAGAAATATAATTTTTAATATATATATATATAGGGTAAGTGCACCAGTGATTGACACTTTTAGAGCAATCTCTGATGCTTTTAATGTTCTAGTCATCAGAAAATATTTTTAGAAATCTTAAGTTAGTACATGGGGTATAAAAGACATTCAGAGCCACATATATGTTAAAATATATACATTTTATATCAATTTTTTTTTTTTTTAATGAATTTTTATTTGACACCCACTCAATGTTCCAGTAATTGACACTGACAGTTTTTCTTTTTATCATTAATTGGCATCCTATGTTCCAGTGTTTGACACTATTAGTCATTCATTTTACCAGTTATTAGCACCCTATGCTCCAGTGTTTGACATAAAATCTTAAAATTTGTATATGTTAAATATATGATTTTACTTTTTTTCTTATTTATTAATTATTAATTATTTCAGGATAGATGTCAATCACTGGAGCACCTACCCTATATATATACTAATACAAAATTCTAACGTGAAAACAAAGCAGTTTAGTATATGTTGTATACCATGCACAATTTAAGTCTAAAAAAAAAATATTTTTTCAAAGCACTGCGAATATCTTAATTTGCTTTTAAATACCTGCAACGTTTTTATTTATTTTTATTACTAAAATATTGCTTTTATAGATTTTAAACAAATCATTTTCATACTTCTAAATTGATAATAAAAGCGAATCGTGTTTTCTATAAGTTTCAATAAGAAATAAATATTTTTGAACAGAATCTAAGAGAGTAAATGATAATATTGTAATCTATTATATATATTATATTACAATCTATTGCAATTTTTTTTTTAAATATATATAACATGATAATTAAGTTGCAATAAATTTTGAATTTTGATCTATCTTTTTCTATATAGGGTTTTTTTTTCTTTTTCTTCTGCAGACTTATAACAGAGTTATGGGTTTATCTCATGAGTGTTTTACTATCTTTCATGAGTGTTACTGCTTCTCATGAATGTTACTATAGCTAAATATCCGTTTTGTATTAACAGATTTGCTAGTACATGTACATAAATTATTTTGCCAATTAAAACGTTTTAATTGTTCATTGTAACTGCAGTGAAAACCCATAATTTTTCATTAATTAAATTTTTAATTAGATGTTAAAATATTTATTTACGAAAGAAAGTAACACTCATGAGATAAATGTGTGTTTAAATACGAAAAATTATTAAATTAAATATTGATACCATTTTGACGTAAACCAAGTATTTAAAATAAACTAAATTGTATTTCTTTCTCTTATTGTATTTCTTTCTCCCGTTGTTTAATGGTGTTTCCTTTACCTGCGGCTTATTTCTGTTGAGCTATCTACATGATAGACCAGATGTTTCTGCCTAAAGGTTGTCTGAGTGAGTAATGTCCGCCGGTTATCGGTCTGGATAGCTCAATTGGTAGAGCCTTGACCTTGTAAGTCAAAGATATTAGGTTCAACTCCCGGTCCAGGCATTATTTTCACTCAGTCGAAAAAATAAATTTCAATAAACTAAACTAGGTTTGTAAATTTAGTTATTCATACAAGGGAATTTACAGAATGTTTTTTATAACGCACTCGTGAGAAAAACAGTGACTTGCCAAGATTATTTTTTAATTTTCTAAAATATAAATTAAAAAAACTCATAAAAGATCACCTGCTTAGAAAACTATAAATTATAAGGAATTCATACATGGTAATTTTTTGTGTTTCATGTAAGTCGATTTTTCAAATATTCTAAAGCTGAAAACGGCAATTCATTCGAAAATCACCCGACAATCATTTTTAAATTATTGTAAGATTCCAAATGAACCGTCTCCTTTCTAATGAAGAAACTTGAAATTAAATTTGTATGTAAAGAAACAAAAAAGATGAAGAAGTTTATTGTTGTTTGTTATTCACTTACAAAGGCCATTCCCTGCAATTACATTTTTTTTCTGTAAGTTTTAATAATTTATTAAAACTGTGTCAATTGTTAATAATCTTTAACTAGTTCCCTTCTTATCTATCATATATATATATATATATATATATATATATACATATATACATATTGGTCTCCCTTATATGAGGGAGAATTTCTTTTCCCCTTTTTGAAATCTGATACGCATACCCTTTAATTTTTTTTATATTTGTCCCTAAACACTTTTTAGCAAAATATCAGCTCTCTGGGATAATGTTAACGCCTACCGAATTGGCGGGAAAACCCTAATATCTATATTGAGATTTTTCCTTCAGTTCGGCAGGTGTTAACATTATCTCAGAGAGCTGATATTTTGCTAAAAAGTGTTTAGGGACAAATTTAAAAATGAATAAATAAATAAAGGGTATAAGTATCGGATTTCAAAATAGGAAAAATAAATAAATAAATAAATAAATTTTCCTCCTCATTTAAGGGGCAAAAAGAAAAAAAAAAAAAGACACACCAAGAAGAAGTTATCCGAAGTGGACGAAAATTGGTAGATGTGATGTACATGTGGAGAAAAGCAAATGATTAGTTTTAGAAAAAATAGATGATTTAATCAAGTGAAAGAACCTCACAAAGTGAACAAGTCGTTGAACAACGAGTTGGTCCACTTCTGGCCCTTATGTAGGACGATATTTAGCTTGGCATTAATTGACAGAGCTGGAAGATGTCCTCCTGCGAGATATCGTGCCAAATTCTGTTCAGTTAGTGAGATAGATTAGTAAAATTCGAGCTGGTTGTAGGAGCATCTCTTTATGCTCTGAACATTGTCAGTCAGAGAGATATCCAGCGACGTTGCTGGTCAAAATAATGCTGAACAGGCAAGAAAATGATCAATAGAAACTATCTCCGTGCCCGAACGGGTATTATTATGCTGAAATATTCGCTCAAAATTGCGTGATATGAAAAGCAACACAACAGGACATATAATTTCGTCAACGTATCGGTGTGCTGTAAAGATGTCGTTTATGACAACCAAAGGGGTCCTCCCATGAAATAAAATGGCACTCCAGACCATCACTCCTGGTTGTCGAGCCGTATGGCTGGCGACAGTCAGTTTGGAATTCCTCTTCCCCCCCTATTTTTCAGGGCGTCTCCAGAGGCGTCTTTGCTGGTCATCGGGGCGCAATTCGGAGCAGGTCTCATCACTGTGATGACAACTCTACTCCATACAATGACATTCCAGATCGAATGTGCCCGTTATCACTACAAACAGGCTTGTCGGTGTCCAAAGTTTAATAGTTGTCTGCGTAAAGGGCTCCATGAGCTCAACCCCATTTCTCTGAACCTCTTATTAACGGTCTTTGAAGTCACTGAAATACCAATTGCACGTAAGATCAATGATAATGATGAATTTAGGGTTTTGAGTACCGCTCTGACGATTGATCGGTTCTTACGTTCTGTCCTTTCTCTAGGTCTCTTGGGAAGGATCTTTTTAAGGTGTCCTAGCCTGCATGCATGTAAACTTCCGTGAAAACTACGAAAAACTCCGAACGAGTAGGTCAATCACAGACTTTTGGGTTCGAACCCTGCACCGTCCGTTTACCAGTTCAAGAACAGAACCTCTCAGCCGCTCGTGTAGCCATAAATATTTGAGAACTGCATACTTTACATTGAAAAAAATGTACTGAAATTCTAATATCCAATGAGAATAGATAAACGAATTTCAAAATCATAAATTTTAAAATCACGCAACAACTGTTTCGATTCGGAAAGCCGAAATAATTTGTACCCCGGCAAGGAGAAAAAAAAAAAAAAATAGAACGCTCTCTATAAAAAACTATGCTGCAGAATTTCATAAAAATTAGGAAAGGACATAATCAGATGATGGGTATTTTATCTAGTACAAAAAAGTTCCCCAAAACCACATTAGAAGACAGGTTATAGGCATGGGAATATGATTGAGGGAAAGTGATTCGCCATCGTTTTCTTACAGATTTACCTCCGAGATCACCAGGTTTGAATTTTTGTGATTTTTGGCTGTTGACCTGACAGACTTGATATACTGTGATTCTGGGCGTAACATTCCCCAGTAACACTGCTTGAAATAGTTTAACATGCACTCTTACTCTTCCTGATGGTAGCAAATGATGATGGACAAGAACAAGTTTGGTAAACAATATGAAATTTTGTAGATTTACAATTGTTAAATTTTATGGATACTAGTTATACTCTCAGTAAAGCTACCATACGCCATCTAGTGATCTTTTGGAATTTTTTTTTTTCATTATATAAATATATATTTTCATAATAAAACCATAGATATAGTAATAAGATATAGATTGATCATTGGAGGGGGAAAAGTGATACCATTTTACTCGGGAAAAGACGGCCATTTTACTCTCTTATGGATGTATTTTCCCGAGTGAATATACACGGTAATACACACAGGTAATTTAGCAAATAAAATTTATGAACTAAAAGAGAATGGAAAACTCCAGATACCCCTTTTTCTTTCTTTCTTTTAACTTTCCTTTTCTTTCTTTTTTTTTTTAAACTATAGTATACTTATGTCTGCACAAAACTGTCTTTCTTCTTATTATTATTATGCATTTATTATTATTATACTTCTTTTAGATAAAAATCGTCTGCATTCATCATGAAAAATAATTTTAATAAATTATAATTTAATAAATTATTTGTATGGCGTAAATTTGTATAGGATTATATATAGAAGAAGGTATTGTGGTGGTCACAACATACTCGTTATATATTAAAACTTCCGCGACTACTAACTATATTTAAAAGAATTTTGAGCATTCCATATTACTTACTAATATAAAATTTTAAAATATATTAAAATTTTTTAAAAGTATTCCATTAAATATGAAGACAGTAATTATTTCATAATGATAACAAAGCAACTGATTAAAAAAATTATAATTTACATAAATTACTTGAATATAACTTATTTATGAAAACTTATCCCATTTCTTTTCGTGCATTTATTAGAACACACTAAAGCCGCGCAATATTTCGGCATTTTCAAAATTCATTACCATTCTATTATTATTTTCAAGTTTTAACTCTCTAATGGCTGATGCCAAAAAATTTTTTCGGCATCAAAAATCTTTGCTTGTTAACATGGGGATGATAGATCTATATAAATACTATATCTATGTATAAAACTCCCATCATCAGACTGTTACGCCATTTTCATAAATTTCTCCAGCGTAGCTTTTGAAACAAAGCACTCTAAAATGTCAAGTTTAATTATGGACATCCTGTACTTATAGTAAAATATTACATAAAGCAAAACAATTTTCTTACCTCCGCGAATGGAAAATCCAAGAGGAGCATTTCCCCGCCGTCTAAGAGTAATAACTTTGATTATGCTAGCTGCAAATGATTCCATAGAGGCGTATTCTCGGCGATAACCATTATGGGGATTGGCAGGAACAAAACTGCAAGAGAAAAAATATATATATATTCCTCTTTAGAAATGAGAATGTAGTTAAAATTACGTATCATAAAAATTGAATCTAGGAATTAAGCAGGAAGCAAGGGTACGTTCCAGTAATTCTGGTCTGGGTAACTGGAGCGGTTATTGTTATTATAGATTATCTTCTAATATTTCCGACACATGTTTCCACACAGAGTAATAACAATGATACTCAGCTATTTAAAAAATGAATTCTTTTTAGTTCCTCATCATACTATAGGTATGGGGAACTTAGGTAATCGTGAAAATTTTCGACCTCGGTTTTTTGACTTTTTTACACGTTTTCAGGTGTGAGGAATCCGAAAATGACAAATTTTTTATGGTGTCTGTCTGTTGGGTGTCTGTTAATGTGTCAGTCCGTTAGTTTGTTAGTCTGTGTACACGATATCTCAAGAACAAATTGTCGTAGAGAGGTCAGATCAGTTTTAAAATATTACTTTCGACACTGGCAAGAACCCTATTCATTTGCAACATTCGATTTTAAAAACTTCAGCAGTTATTCGAAATTTACGATTTTCTTAACATGGGAGAATAGGACAAAAATTCACTTAAACGTGCATTAAATGGAAACTTTTTACTGTAAAAATGTCAGACCAGTTTTAAAATATCAGTTTTGATGCCGGAATGAACATCAGTAACTATAAATATGTTACTTTGAAAATTTCGCAAGTTATTGGAAATTTACGAATTTCTTAACATGGCAGTATAGGGCAAAATTTCACATAAACGTCAATTTTGAGAGATATTTTCATCGAAAAGATGTCAGACTACTTTTGAAATATTATTTAGGACACTGGCATGAGTATTAATGACTATGAATTTTCCAATATAAAAATTTCGTAAGTAATTGGAAATTTACGAATTTCTTAACATGGCAGATTAGAGCAAAATTTCACATAAACGTCAATCGTGAGGGATATTTTCCTCGTAATGATGTCAAACCACTTTCGAAATAGTATTTAGGATACTAACATGAATACCATAGAGTATGACTTTTCCAATTTAAAAAATTCGTAAGTTATTTGGAATTTACGATTTACTTAAAATGGCAGAATAAGGCAAAATCGAACATAAACGTCCATTTTAAGGATCATAAATATATCAGACAATTTCAAAATAGCATTTATGATGCTTGTATGAACATGATTGACTACAAATATTCTAATAGGAAAATTTCGTAAGTTATTCGAAATTTAAGATTTTATCAACATAGCAAAATGGGGAGATATTTCATAAAAGTACGCATTTTTAGGAAAGTTGCATTGGAAATAGTAGCATGAAAATAAACTACGAAATTGATCCCAATGAAATAAATTAATAGATTAGAATAAGATATCGAACTGAATGGTGGGTAGCCTATTAGGCGAGGATTTCGTTCTGTCACTGTGTCAAGCGTTTGGTCAAATTCATTTCTCTTAACATGAATATAATAAATCCTGTACAAGAAATTTATGAGAACATACATATGATGGGAAACTGAGCAGAGTCCACCTATGCCAACTAGTTTCACGTTTTATCATATAATATTATTTTATGACATTGATATATTTTTATTATGTACTTATTTCAGTTTCTCTTTATTTGAAACTTTCAGCAATAAAAATTTTGATACAAAAATTTATTAATTATATTATATACTTATCACAATATATGAAACAAAAATGAAAAATTTAAATAATAAGTCAAATTTAATAAAAAAGCACCACAAAACTGGCGTTGTAAAAAATATTACTTACAAACTTTGAATAAACACCATAAAATTCAATAAACTCGCAACAATTGTTTCGGGTCGAAAAAACACACGACCCTTCATCAGGCGAATAAAGTAAGCACGAGTGCTGCAGTCAAAGCGGCAACGCACAAAATAACAACAATAAAAAGAAATTGGAAACACTCGCAAAATTACTTACTCGATGCTAAAAGCCCAAAGAAGCAACAAATTTAATAAAAAAGCACCACAAAACTGGCGTTGTAAAAAATAGGTCGAAAAATTATTATTTAATTTTTCGATTTTTTATTAAATTTGTTGCTTCTTTGGGCTTTTAGCATCGAGTAAGTAATTTTGCGAGTGTTTCCAATTTCTTTTTATTGTTGTTATTTTGTGCGTTGCCGCTTTGACTGCAGCACTCGTGCTTACTTTATTCGCCTGATGAAGGGTCGTGTGTTTTTTCGACCCGAAACAATTGTTGCGAGTTTATTGCATTTTATGGTGTTTATTCAAAGTTTGTAAGTAATATAATAAGTCAAATATTTGATTCGATAGAAACATTGTAACCCATTCACACTTGTTTAAGCTTCTTTAAGGATATGCTGCAAAAAAAAAAAAAAAAAAAAAAAAAAAAACGGAAATAATTTTTGTCATTAACATCCCAATACTTTGGAATGACTGCACTGCTAATGGTAAAGATATTTTTATATGGAAATAGTAAACTTTGCACACACCTGTGAAAATATTAATAAACTAATGATAACTAAAATAACTATTTATAAAAAAAATAATGAATGATAAAGACTCATAGATCTATCAGTTGATAGTGAATACGTTGAATAGCCTGAAGGAAAGGTGTGGCGATAGGTTGTATTCGAACCAGGGTCATTTGGGTAGTAATTCAGCGCCGTACCTCTGGACAAAAGGTTTACCCGTTGTCCAACGGTAAGTTAGGATTATCTACCCTTTGAATGGCGTTGATGGCGTCGCTACAGTACTCCCCCTCCTAGAGAGTACGCCGTCGTACGAGCGATATTTACTGCTGTAGACGGTAGCGATTACCAGATTGCTGTCAGTTACCCCGTTTTGTCAAGTTGAAGGAGTCAGTTGTATTTGTCGATGCGGCGAGTTGAAGGCGTGGGGCGTGACAGGTTTTGTGCTGTGAGCACAGCGTTTCACAGGCTTTGTTGGTCGGAGGGTTTTTTGGTGCTGCCATCTATTGCCATAGAGCGAAGTTAATAGCTCGTTGCTTAAGAGCGTCCGTGGTCACCACGAATCAGAGTCATTTGGGTAGTAATCCAGCACCACACATCTGGCCAAAAGGTTAACCCGTTGTCCATCGGTAAGTTAGGATTATCTACCCTTTGAATGGCGTTGATGGCGTCGCTACAAGCCTTTCGAACATCCGTCAGCCGTTAGCATTCCAGTAACAGACCACGTACTTCTCATTATAAAAAATAATTAGCATATTTAAATTTGAGGTTTCGTTTTACGGTTATTAAATCTTACGGCACATATTAAAGCTTATTGAGCAAGGATTCAAACCCGGTACCTCTCAACTAAAAGCTAGAGCGTCAGCCATTGAGCTACCATATGTGCAGCACATAGTTATATGAGCAGGGCTCGTGAAATACAGTCGCCTGGTCGTCATTAGCGACCAGTATATTTTGATTGGTGGCTATGTTTTAAACTTTAAGAAAGTCAACCTTTTTATTTTATTTTAATATTTTGGTGAAAAAATTGGTCCCAGAATCAGGCTCCAATTCCACTGCCGATTTCAGCTAACTCTCGTCGTTTTGATTCTTGCTCCTTTCTCCACGTTTTGAGACCCTGTGTTGAATCAATACACCATTACAGGATTTACACCGCTTTAAGGAAATTGTTTGCACTGCTCCTGTTTGTGCGTACTTTGCGAGCCGATGCTGAATCGCTATGTCAGTGTAATGATGTATCTATTCTGATGGTATATCGACTTAGTGAAAATTATAAAACCGATTTCATGATGCTAAATTTAAGCAGTTGTTTCCTAGTGTTTCATTCTGTCCTAGTAAGTGTTTGGTTTTTTATGCATAGAATTTTAATTTTTATATTCAAGTACATTTAAAAATTGAAAATAAAAGGGGGAGAGGTGGATAGTTTTTGCTGGCTACGAGAAATTTTTGTTGGCGACCAGTTTTTTCCAATTCCTGGAGCCCTGGTTATGAGCATTACAATGTCTATATCAAATGCATAATGAAATAATGTTTATTAATGATTAGATTGTTGCTATTGTTATATTAAAGTTAAAGTACCGTTTTACGAAAAAAAAAAAAATGATAAAATCATTGATAATCACCCATTTATAATTGAAAGGTCTGATTAAATTAGCAAGATCGAACAATAATTAGGCCTGTCCTAGGCACCTTCGCTTTTCCTAAAATTAATTACGCCTTTTAGTCAAACATATGCGAAATACATATAGTAAAAGTTAAAATTAAATCAAATTCCAATTAATTATTCGGTAAATAAATATATATATATATGTGAAATTCAGTATATAAGAGAAATTTTCTTAATCTTTATTAAATGAAATTTTATTTTATTTATATTTATAGCGAAATGATCACGTTCTGCTTCCCATAACGTTAATTTATCCGGTATCATTTTTACTGGACTAGTTAGCTATTAATCACAAAGAAATCACACGTGATGCTAACAATCTTAAGGTTTATTTAAAATACAATAAAATAAAGTGTCCAGTGAAAGCATTTAATTTTAATGTATTGAAAAATATCCAGATAGTGAAAAATTAATGACATTACGATGAGTTTCGGAAGTGCAAAAACTTCCATCATCAGATGAAACCAAACAGCAGCCAACCCATTGATAAAGGCAGACTTAAAACATCACAGCGTGGTTTAGAAGTAGAAAAGTTTTCAACATCAGGTGAAAGATGACTGATTAGGGTACTGCTGAAAGAGTATGGTTGTATATCCTCTTACACACCTGATAATGGAAAACACGTGGAAAAGTTATTAATTCTATATTGTGTCGAGAAGCTTTTTAATAAATTAGTATTTTATATTAATTTTTTTTAAGTGTGATCATTTAATTTTATTCTGAAATTTAGAACAATGGCAATACTACAAATGGTTGGAGAGGGGGGGGGGAGTTAAAACTAATTGTCTGTACATGGGAATTTAAACTGTTATTCGAACACGCACCAAAAAAATGATAGTCACCTTCTGATGTTGCATTACATTAAATCTCCTGATTTAACATCTTACAGATAAAATTATGAGAGATTGAACAATAAAGACAAAAGTTTAAAACTCAGTAATTTATTATAAACTTCAATAGTATGACCTCTAGGGCTATCCCCTCCGTGAAGGATCAAAATCGTGATGGCATGTCTCCGGATCACCTGCAAAGTCCCGGACCGTCGTCAATTTCCCATAACGTAGCATTAATGTAATGTAAACCCACTCAACCAGCTAACCGACTGACCAACCACCCAACCACTCTAAATAATTTTTATCACAAACTTCATTAAAAAATAACATCTAACGCAACTACACAACACACCATAAACATCATCGAAAGCAAGAATTCGAAACTGCACTGCAACTATCATCGAAACCTTACTCCCACCGATCCAATACCAATTAATACCTTGCTTAAACCGACAGAACCATTCAAACAAAGTGCAGTCGGTAACAAAAGTATCCGAACACGAGCAAAAATTCCTATGTAAAAAAAGTAGAGTTAATGCTGTTTTGTTAAATAAATCCTTGTGGAATCATGTTCTTAGACTTCCTTGTCGAATCATGTTCTTAGTCAGTCTAAGCACATGATTCGACAAGAATTTATTTAAAAAAACAGTATTAACTCTACTTTCTTTTTTACATAGCATTTTCGTCAGTGTTCGGATACTTTTGTTACCGACTGTAAGTAATTCTAAAAACTTTGCAACGCTCGGTATTCTTGCGAAATAGTATTATAAGCGCTCGCAACTTGGCGCCTGTAGATCACCAATACACTTAAAATAACGTATTATAAAAATCTTCTACCTTTTAAAAGGAACGGAGTTGAACAAAGCTTTAAAAACAAAGAGATCACTAGAAGAAAAGAAAAAAAAAAAAAAACTCAATTAAACGCTTAAATGGATTAAGGTCAATAACTACTTTTTTTTTTCTTTTTTTTTTCATAGAACACAATTCAAGAAAGATCAAATTCAGTTTTATAGCTTAAAATACCTAGAAATATGCTAACCTTATTACGGTATTTACCAAAAACTGCTAGAAACATAACAGGTTACTGACCTTAATTTAACACAATAAGAGTGGATTAAATAATCATTTTATGAGGAAAAAAAAATTCGCTGATATTTTTTCTCTAAATGCGTATAATATTGAAAACAATATCCTTTTTTATTTTCATTATAATGTAACAATACCAATAAGTTAGAAGAAAAAATTCACTTTTTACTTCATACTCATTTTAAAGATTATTGTCATAATAACAAATAATATACTACAAAGTAGTAAAAATTACAGTACATATTAACATCTTATTATGCTTAATTTAATGTTAATATTAATGTGTGCCTACTTTTTTTCAATCAAATAGTATAATTATTTCTGATTTTTAACAGTAAATAGTACTTAAATCTTGTATATGAAGTGCAAAGGATATACATTTGTAACATATCATAAACAATACACAATTTGACAGTGGTATGCGATGTTATTATTTCCTGGAGTAATGAATATTTTCAAACCGAAACTCACTCAATCGTATCATCTCGTAAGAAGAAATCCAGCTGTTAAAGTTTAATAAAATAAATCGTTCTCTGAAACAAAAAGTAGTATTACATTAACTCCAGAAATACTATTGTCGGATTTTTTTTTATTTTGTTCCTTTTTATATAATCGATATAATCGTTTCGCAAGCACGCCTTTTTGATTGTAAAGGATTTACTTTCATAATCTACTTTAAACGATTTTTAATGTCTTTTTTTATCGAAAGCATGAGTAAGTCTAAAGAAGATTTTTATTTGGTTTTTAAGGCATGCATAATGCTTACAAACTGATGTAATTCGAAAAGTTGGAAGAATGGTATAAGAGGATACGGTGTATCAGTGGCGTACCAAGGATGGGGTAGAGGGAGTGGGCCACCCAGGACCTCTGATCATGAGGGGCCTCAGATTAAAATTAACTTTTAATGTATATATATCTGGTGAAGTTCTCGTGCCATTATCTTTACCTGAAATATTCGCTAAAATTCCACTGTATGCCATATGTTCTGGTCTAAAAAGACTTAATGTATAAAAAATAACCTTAAAGCGGCAACTCTAAAATGAAAAAACTTATTTATGCTAAACCTGACTAAGGAAGGGCAAGCAGAGGCGTGATCCTGGCCAGCCTATTTGGTTGGGTTTCCAAATCAATCTTAAATCTTACTTCACTGCCTTAATATAGTAATAAATTCAAGTGAAGAAGTGCAAGGGGGCCTCAGTATAAAAGCGCCCCAATAAGATTTTCGCCCCGGGCCTTAGGGTTGTAGGTCCGCCACTGCGGGGTATATAAAGCTGCGTTCAAACTCTAGCAACGATGCAGAGCGACAAAGTCATAAATTATCCACTGTCCGAAAGTGACCCTTGAAATTTTCACATGTTTATAATGAAGGACATTACATTTTATTGCTCTTTTACAAAAGAGACCCAAGTTCCCCATGCAATTATCGCAGCAGGAGGTTTGTCAGAGCAGAAAACTTCTCTTCCAGCGAGCGACGACTCAAATCACACATCAAAGGGATAAGAATAGAGGCCGCCGTTGTCGCCCTGCTGTTGCCAGAGTTTGAACGCAGCTTAAGAATATACGGTGAGATACGGTGTATCAGCCTGTTGGGCAAAGGAAGTCATTTGTGTACTCAAGATGGCTTCCTCAATAGTAGCGCTACCGCAGAAAATATTGAATCTACCAGAACATTGGCTAGTACTGTGCTTGGAGGATTAATATAAAAGTAGATGACATGTCCGTAAAAATATGACTCTAAAATCGTAACCGCAGAAGCTATTACGTAACATAGTTATAAAAAAAAATTCTGCATTGTTATTGCGAAATTATGGATCATTCGCGAACAAAGGCTTTCTAACTATGAATCTCAAAGCGGTTAAATAAATAAAATAACACAGTACTACAGCGCCAAGAATATACAGTGTGGCAAGCGCTTATAAATGAATGCTTAATGTAAAGTCGGTAACAAAAGTATCCGAACACTAGCAAAAATTCCTATATAAAAAAAGTATAGTTAATGCTGTTTTGTTAAATAAATCCTTGTCGAATCATGTTCTTAGACTGACTAAGAGCATGATTCGACAAGGATTTATTTAACAAAACAGTATTAACGCTAGTTTTTTTACATAGGAATTTTTGCTAGTGTTCGGATACTTTTGTTACCGATTGTAGTGCTAAAAAAATTTAATCCTCCTAGATAGCGCTACGATCAAATTTTTTTGCTCAAATCGAGCAGTGCATAAGCGTTCATTGGCTTTTCCCAGTTTCGTCTGCTCAATCACGTGATCTAAGCACATAAATATCCAATAAATACGTTTGTTTCGATTTCTCAAGCAATAATTTCGATCGCACTCACAACATGTGAAAAGCCTAATTTTTAGGGCATTGTTTTGATGGTCGATTTCCACACTGTGTGTTCTAGGCGCTGTAAAAGTGCTGGCCAATGTTGTGATAGACACATTATGGCTCCTGCGGTAGCCTTGGTTGCTTTTGCGGCAGCCATCTTGAGTAGACAACAGCTAACTTCATTTGCCATGCATGCTGATTGATTGCTGATACGTCGGATGCCACCTTTCTTATATCATTTCTCCAAGGTACTGTGTTAATTAATGGCCTCTGGGGTTACGATTTTAGCTTCGTGTTTTTTGGAACATGCCGTCTCATCTTATATCATTCCTTAAAGTTTGAAAAAAAAACTTCATATTTAGACCGTCTTGAGTATTTTAAATGCACTTATATAATATATAGAATATATATATATATATATATATATTCAATTTATTATAGTCGGTGTTTAACAAACTTTGGCATCTACTTTAATTCCTTTAATATTGCTGGTAATTTGTTATGTAAGATAGAAAGCTTCAGAATTTTATAAATCAAAACTTTCAGATGATTCAGCTTCAAAAATCACAAAATTCAAATTTTATATGGCTTCTTTATATATACATAGATGGATTTTTTTTTTTTTTTTTTTTTTTTCTTGCCATAATTAGAAACATAAAATACATCACAGAAATGTTGAATTTTGTAATGTTAAAAAACTATCAACACGGAATTATAAGATGCTGTCATCCATAAATGAGTTTAAATTTGACTCTAAAATGTCTTTTATGCCAAAATATATCTGAAGTATTTTAAAATATGTTTTTAAATAAAACATACAAATATCATTATTCATTATTCAAAAAAGTCACAGTATAATTCATCATTCACACACACACACGCGCAAAAAAAAAAAAATAATAATAATAATAAACAACATAGGAAATCGCCAGTAAGATATTTATTTTTCTAAAAGTAGAAAAAAAAAAAAAACGGAGACGATTAATTACAATTCTAAATTAATTTTTTCATTGGAAAATATAACGCTTTTTATTTATTTTCAGACATTAAATTTCTTTGTTACCAATTGCAGCATTCACATTTATTTTATTTCTTTATTTCTATTTTTTTACACCATTGATAACATTTTAATTTCCCTATGGAAAATTATCTTATTGACAGAAAAAAATAACGCAATAAGAGAAATTATTTGCAAAATGGCAAATAGAGTACCTTTGTTAACACGAGGTTTTTAAACGATAACTTCGTTAATTAAGGCGATAGACATTTTTAACCAAGAAAAATGTCTTCTTTGGAGTATTCAGCGAACATTGATACCGCTCATGACGCGGAGGACACTTCCGTTCGCGAGGAGATGCAGTCGCAGACAAAACAAATTATTCCAGCGACATTAACTTTTTTAATATACTAGGGAACTCTGCACCACTCACCATTCAATGAGGGTGGCTTTGCCTTCTCCCGACTCGCTTCACTTATTAATCCCAGCGGGGCTCTGCCTGCCTATTCGCTGCTTTGCCCTTCACTGAATATTAATATTAATAGTGCATAACACAAGACAAAAGGATAAAAATTTTATAAAAATCCCCATATTCAATGTCAAATTGAAATGCATAATATTTAATACCATATTAAATACCACAATGAAATATTATGCTAAAGATCAGTATTTTTACTTTTTTAATTTTTATATTTTATTTTATTTTATATATATATATATATATATATATTACGACTTTTAAATTTTTGTCACTGTTTGGCGATGAATTTTTTGGGATAATTGCTTGTTAAAAAAAAAAAAAAAAAAAAAACTACGAATTATTTTTTCTAATGCCTATACTTTTTACTAGTGAATTTTTTAGTTAATTTAATATATAATACTCTATATATTTTTCTAATTTACAGTTAGGTAATAATTTTATACATTCGAAAATGTCTGAAAATAAAAGGTTTATTATTATTTTAATTTGGAAAGATCTCCTACTGCTTCAATTATTAATTCTCTCCTCCCTACATCTTGAAATAACGAAGGATAAAATGTACTCGGTTCTCTATAAGAGTGTTTGGTGATGATTTTTTCTTTATTACCATAATTTGAAATATGAAATGTATCATAGAAATGTATCATAGAAAATTTTCGGTAAAGTTAAAAAATTATCAATGTTAAATTAGAAGATTCTATCATCTATAAATGATCTTGAATTTCACTCTAAAATATTTTTATGCCAAAATATATCCGAAGTATCTTAAAATATTTTTAAAATAAAAAAGATAAATACACTTTAAAGACAAAAAGAAATGCAGTCAATTATACAGACGAGACATTATTTTATCATTCACTATATATAAACGACATAAGAAACTGCGAGTAAGAAAATCCAATTTTCTAAAAGTAGAAAAAAAAATATCTGCAGACGACAAATTACAATCCTAAATTCATTTTTTCATTGAAAATATCCAAGATAACGCTTTTGCAGACAACAAATTTCTTTGTTACCAATAGTAACATTCTTTTTTTTTTTTTTTTTTTCTACACCATGGATAATATTTTATCTTCCTTGGTAATTGTGACAACATAAGACTGAAAGAACAACGATTTGAAAAGCTATTTGCATGTGGCATATAAAGTACCTTTATTAACCCGATGTTTTTAATTAATAACTTCCTTAATTAAGATGATAGAAATTTCTAACCAACTGAAATGTCTTCCTTGGAATGGGTCCTGTCGTACTAAATTAAATTATAATTGACGCAAAATTTTATTTATTTATTTATTTTTATGTAAGGCGATAAACCAAAATATAGTCTTACTTTTTCTATGGAAAAACATGCGAATTAATTAAAAGTTGAATGATATACTTCTAACTTCATATATATATAGAAGTTTTTTCCTCACGTGGAACCTATTACATTATAAGGTAACACCCATGCGCTTGTAGCTAATAAATAGAAAAACTTATTAGATTTACTTTCCGTGCTTTGAACAAAAGAATTCAATTATTCTGAACTCCAAACTAACCTGGAATTATTTTCGAAAAAGTTATTTTTTGACGCAGACGATGTAGGAAGTGGATAGGTTTTCACTAGACCGGTTTCCAACTCCACCTGAATGATTGACCCTACAGCGGAAACGCCGGAAAAATAATTTCTTACCCCTAACTAAAATCAGAAGTGCTCCGTGAACCGTAGCACAATTTTTTTGAATTATTTGTTGCGTTGGAAATATTTTTCTTTCGTTCTCTCAATGATTTGATCAGGATTTTGATCGTTTTCGTGATGTAAAATTCCTTCATTATTGCATTCTAGAGTAAATGGTTCGTTTCCTATTAAATAAACAGCGAGATAAATAAACTAGTATGTATACATACATGCACAAGTAAAATATTAAATGAATAAACCAGTGCGTTATTTGTATTTCGTTAATAGGAGTTTCTGAAAACTCTGGTTCTCTGATATAGTGCCACGGTGTTAGTTAATTCAGTGTTCCCACTTATTCAGGAGATTGTGAGAATCTCGCATGTTTTTATTTTTATTTATTTATTTATTTTTTATTTATTTATTTATTTATTTATTTATTTATTTATTTATTTTTTTTTTTTTTTGTCGCACATAAAAATTTTTACATTGAGAGAAATTCACGTACTCTTGTGTTACCCATTTATTAAAATTTTTGGTCCAAAAACAAGTCATTCAAAAAATTAACAATTTTGATATGAAAAACCTCTCACAAAAATCGGCAAATTTTAAACAAATCCTTCAAAAATGTTGAATGAATAAAAAAAATTTAAATTAAATTGAATAATTATAATTCAAAAAACTTTGATAAGAAAATTACCTATTTTGCTGATCAGCAGCAAAAATACCTTAAATTTCTAGAGTAAAACACCAGAAAAACTGGAATTAGGTGTATAATCTTGTAATGAAGTTATTAAAAGAAGTAAGTTCCATCAATTTGCCGCAATACCTCCCTATTTCAGTAATCGGTAATGTAAAAAAAAAAAAAAAAAAAAAAAAAGACATGCTTTCAAGCAATTAAATGTGAATAAACTCAAGTTATATCAATGTGTAGTAAAATTAGATATGATTAGCATTTTACATTAATCCAGATTTTTCTTTTTCTTTCTTTTCTTTTCTTTTTTTTTTTTTTTTTTTTTTTTTTAGTAATTTTCCATTCTTACATTCTTTTTAGAAATCCCACTTTGTTTTTAAGTAAAGGGGAGAAATTCTCACGCAGCTTTTTTATCTCTGATGAGAACCATGAGTTAATTTTACTGGTAATGGAGGTGTAAATTGATTATTTGAAATTATAACGGCAATCAACCAATTAAACTCCTTGTTACTTTGGGCAAATTTAATTGATATTTTTTATTTATTTTCTCAATAAATGAAACTAATATAAATAGGTTTTACACCAGCAATGAAAATTTAATGGTCTAAATTAACACCAATTATTTGTTGCATTAAAAATACTTTTCGTTCGTTCTTTCAATGGTTTTGATCAGGATTTTGATCATTTCAATGATTGGTTTGGTTTGGTTTGGTTTCGGGACTAAGGCCGATTGACTGCACTAGGGTCCTAGGCCTGAGGGGTAGTGGCCACCTAAGGGATCTTTCTAAAGGATCCTAGCCCGTATTTACTTAAGTTTTGGAGAAAACCATGGAAAACTGCAAACGGCTAGACCGACGAGCGCAAATCCAGCACCTCAAGACTACTAGCTTTGAGCGCAGAACCACTCGGCCGCTGATGAGCCCTAAAATTAATATTTCAATGATCTAAAATTCCTTCAATATTACATCCTGGAGTAAATGGTTCGCTTCCTATTAAATAAATAGTGAAATAAATAAACTAGTACGGACACATAAACAAGTAAAGAAAAAGGCTCTAGAATTTTAATAGGTGCGTTTAGAACTCGCTAACAAACATAACTAGAATTTATAAGTGAGATAACTAGAATTTATAAGGGAGAACTAGAATTTATTTGGAGCTATTTTTACTAGAGGCACAATTTAGTTTGTAGATGTTAGTCACACAGATTTTTTTTTTTCTAGAGTAAACAAACTGCCTTTTGTGTTTCTATAGTATTATTACTAATTTCCACAAAAGTAAAAAGGTTTAATTTAAGTTATAAATTCAAACAACATTAATTATGTAACACAAATTTTTAACAGCCAATTTAAAAACCTCGTGTTGAAAGGCGGAATAAAATAAGCAAGCATTATAAATTCCAAAAACATACACATTTATTTCAGAATAAAAATAATTAATTATTTCCCTCAATTAGTCTAAACGAAGTAGAATAGAGTGCAGTGTGGATCTGGGTGACGTTTCTTTATGATTTGGCAGCAATGGCATCTATATCGCCGTTTTGGCTTGAACTTTAATTTTAAGCTATTTTCCTGACACATATTTTAATCTATAATCGGAATTTAAAAATTTTACATAATTATCAAACTTTTAAGTATGCTATAATTTTTTTAATTAACGCGAATGACGAATGGTGGATTTTTAATAACTCGAATAATGAATGGTGGGAAAAGTAATTTTCTAACCAATAATCTAAAACTACCATTACTCTGATACAATATGTGAAAACGTTTATTACAGGTTCTTTCAAATAATTTGAAGACTATTAAAGAGATTATTCACATACTTACTTTTACAGTTACTAGCCGATTACCGTAGATACACTGAGAAAAAAAATATACCGCCTTCATCTAGAAAGAATAAGTAGTCATTTTCTAAATCCCTTAACTAGAAATATGGATTTTCGAGCTATGCGCATAAGGCACGCCAATAAACTGAATAGATAAAATGATCGAGAATTTCTAGTCTACACATTTCTAGATGGTGAAACAATATTCTGAATATTCTGAATCTTTCGTATTGTGAAAATTTTTCATTTGATTTTCTAGAATTGTGTAATAAACCAAGATTATAGTTGCTGAAACCTGCCTCTTCTATTCGCATTTATTTGCAGAGATTTATAAATAACTTTGCCCTCGATAATATAGTCAAACTCTCTAGAATTCTAATAGGGGTTTCTAGGACTCGCTTTCCAAGGGGACTAAAATTTATAAGGATGACATGGAACTATTTTTCTAGAGCCACAACTTAGATTCTAGATGTCAGTTACAGAATTTTTTCTCAGTGATAATGCAAGTGTTATATTTGGACAAAATTTTTGAGTTTTCGCCTGATTTGCATGTTTTAAGATCTCCTGTATTCATAAAAATGTTGTTAGGCAATTGGTCAGTGTGTATGTGTAGGGCGAAACTTATGATTACCATAGCTTCTCTAAACTAAGAAAAATAGAAAAACAGAAATTCAAAATTAAGACAGATCTGATGTACAGAAAATTTTACCAATTTCTGGTGAGAATCGGAAAAATGGAAGTGGTACATTGAAAATCAGAAGTGTTGAAATTCCGTATCTCAGAAACAGCTTAAACGATTTTCTTCAAAGTATCTATATAAACTTATTTTTAGATGCCCTTTTGTATATATTGGTTGGCTAGTCCGGAAAAAAATTACAAACGTCCTGTATAAGTTTGTTAATTTTAGGTCTCGCAAGTACGTTCTTTTAATATGGCTCAACGGATTTTCTTCAAACTCGCAATAGAAACTCTTTATTAGATATCCTTACGTAACTGTTGATTTCCAATGAACAAACGAGTTTGTTAAATTTTGGTGAAAATCGGAAGTGAGCCCTAAAGTCTGTATCTCAAAAACGGCCCTAACAGTTTTCTTCAAATTTAATACATAAACCTTTTTTACATATAATTTCAAGTGTATTACTTGGTTAAAATTGACAAGTTTCCTTATTAGATAAGTTTGTTTTAGATCTCGGAAATTGGTGCTTCAAAAAAAAAAAACGGCTGTAATTTTTTATTTGTTTATTATTTTTTACTTTCTTCTATATGTAATATAGAGAAAGTATTGGATTCGCGAAAATTTTCGAAGTCCACTTTTTGATGGATTTACATGTTTTGGGATATGGAGAACACGAATTAATAGTTTTTAGAAAATGTCTGTCTGTCTGTCTGTCTGTATCATTTTTTTGTGGACGCTGTATCTCACGAACCAATGAATGAAATTTAACCAAACTTGGTATTTAGTTGCACCCTGACATAAACTGGTGCTGATTAGATTTTGGGATCAATCGCTCAATAGGTGGCGTTGTGATCGCATTTTATGCAAATTTTTAACATGGCAGCATAGGACAAATTTCCGTATAAATGGGCATAAAGAGAGTTATTTTACACTTGCGATTGTAAAATTAATATGAGTTATTGATAATAGTAGTAGTTAGCTAGGAAAAAAATTTTGTGCATGGGGGGGCATCGGTTCCCCCCCCCGGGGGGGGAAATCCCCCCCCGGGGAAGTAAATTTTCAAGATGGGTATCTTTCGAAAGGTCTCGTTGATAATAGTAATAGTTAACTTGGAAAAAAATTTTGTGCATGTGGGGGCATCGGTTGCCCCCCCACCGGGGGGGGAAGTTCCCACCCGGGGGCGCAAAATTTCAAGATGGGTATCTTTCGAAAGATCTCGTCAATACCTTTAAAACGAATGGTTGAACGATAATTCTGTGATAATTTAAACCAAAGTTATCGATTTTTTTTACTTTTAACAAAAAAAAACTTAGAAAAATATCGCAATTTTTTTTTTTTTTTTTTAACGAAATTTAACCAAACTTGGTATTTAGTTGGTCCCCGACATAAACTGGTGCTGATTATGTTTGGGGATCAATAGCTCAACAGGTGGCGCTGTGATAGCATTTTATTTAAATTTTTAACATGGCAGCATAGGACAAAAATTCGTATAAATGTGCATAATTAGAGTTGTTTTAAACTTGTGATTGTAAAATTAATATGAATTATTGATAATAGTAGTATGTAACTAGGAAAAAAAATTTCTGCATGGGGGGGCATCGCGTCCCCCCCTGGGGGGGAAGTACCCCCCCCGGGGGGGATAAATTTTCAAGATGGGTATCTTTCGAAAGGTCTCGTCAATACCTTTAAAACGAATGGTTGAACTATAAATCTGTGATATTTTAAAACAAAGTTATCGATTTTTTTCACTTTTAACAAAAAAAAAAAAAAAAAAGAAAAAAAGAAAAAAAAAAAAAAACTTAGAAAAAAAAAATCGTACTTTTTTTTTTTTTTTTTTTTTTTTTTTTAATATTGTTACTGATTGAATATGTATAGGTAAATATAGAAGAAAGTCTTGTGGTGGCCACAACATACTAGTTTTTCTTAAACTCGTTAAGTAAGCTCTGTTTTAAACACTGCTTTTGTACGTAATTTTAACTTTCGTATAAAAGGCTTTGTGGATCTGAAAAGAATACACTTTCAATCATTTATAAAAGAAAAAGGATGAAAAATAAAAATAAAGAAAAAATGGTTACCAAGTTACGCGTGGATTAAACGCGTACACACATGAATATTTATTATTATATATTATCGCTATGTGTCTGTTTCTGTCAGGGTTGGGAAAAACCCGGGGGGTTTTCGGGTTTTATCAGGGTATTTTGAGTTTTAATCAGGGTTTTTTGGGTTTTATCGGGCTTTTTCTTGGTTTTGAGTGAAAAACATTTTTTTCTTTTTGTAATATGAAATATATTGAGATGATTAAAAAAAGATCAAATTTGAATTATTTATTAAAATTAAAATTTTAAAATTTTAATTTAAAAATTTCTAAAATCCTTTGATTAAGTTATAATAAATTTAAAAAAATGCTTTAAATATTTCAAAATACTGTTTATCTGTTCTTTACTTTTACAAAAATATAAATAAATAAATAAATAAATAAATAAAAATAAAAATAAATAAAGATATAAATAAATAGTTACTTAGTATTGCTTTATTAAATTTCGCATATTCAATCGATTTTCATGAAATGTTTTGAATTATTGTTCTTCTATTACGTATTAGCATTTATCTGTTAAACTTTTCAGATATTTTTTAAAAATTTTAATTTTATTTATTTATATTGTACAGTCCTTAAACTCAACAATTTTCTTTATATTAACAAATAACTGCATGCGTTTTTTATTGTATTTATTTGTTTATAAAAAAAAATTTTTCATTGTATTTTAATGAGATATTATAAATTATTTTTTTATTGGAATTCTTTCAAGATTTTGTTCTATAGAGCAATTTGTGCCCTTGTAATATTTTTGGAAATTCTTTGTCTATGTTAAAATAATGTGCATTATATTTATGTATGTGCATATATGTGCATTATATCATTACATTTATACATTTGTTAAAAGTTAGATAAAAGTGAAATTTTTAATAAAGATTTTGAAAAAACCCACCAGGGTTTTTTTCGGGTCGGGTGAAATCTAGCCGACCCTGGTCTCTGTGTGAACTAAAGTAAAAACAGATGCAGATTTCTGAAAGTCTTCAAAATATAATGGATAAAGCAGTTTTATTAAATGTTCAAACTATTCCAATAAAGATGTTCGTTTCGAACATTTTTGGCCTCTTATATCGAATACCCATTCCTATAATTTTTGTGCATACGGTAGGGATATTTTGCGTACTGATATTTATCTCCTCATCTAGAATCACACTCTTTCCCAAAAGTTTTTTAAAACTCTTTTTTTTTTTTTTTTTTTTTAATCAACTGCCATTCTACCAGAACCCCAAAATTTGAGTGACGCAGTGTATGAAAAGGGTCATTCTCAGATAATGGTAAATATTGGTTTCAGAAAAAAAAAAAAAAAAAAATTGTTTTAATTCCTGATTTTTTTACATTAATGCAATTATCCATGTCTGCTATAGAGGAAGAAATTACCAGCAGAGATCGTTTGCCTTAATTACAGATTAATTAATTTTTTAATTTCCATTGCAACATGGTAATGACATTTGTGAACATGGTAATGACAGACAGAACCACAGAAATGACCAATGGCGAAATAATTGCACATTTATTTATGTATAGCTGTATTTATCATTCTAATTTGTAACAAAAAAATTAAAATGTCTAGACGATATATAGTGGTAAGATTTTTTGGAATAATTTTCACTATACGAATCCTATAGCTGTCTGTTTTAACAAGCGACATAAAGTGATTTACACTTTACTGCCCAGCAGTCATTACCATGTTCCTAGACATCATTACCATGTTCCTAGATATCATTACCATGTTTTCAGAACACCTTGGTAATGATCACCTTGGTAATGACTTTTTTAATGTTAAGCGTATTTATGGCTAAATTATAGCAATTAAAAGCTAATGCAATATTCATTCTGTATGTGGTCCCAAAGATCTTTATAAATCATTCAGTAAATTTAAATTTATTAATTGTGTATTTCCGTAACAATGGAATTTGTAATGACACACAATAAGTACACTGACTATAATTTTAGAACAAAAACAGCAAAATGAAATAATTTGTATTTACTTAAACTAAAAAAAACGTGTCTGCTTGTAAGGGCATGAAACACTTTACTTTTGACAGGTTGATAATTGTGACAGCACCATCTAGTAGTGAGATACTGAAAAAAAACTTACACACCTTGGTAATGACAATTACCCTTAGGGACAAATTTTAAATAAGAATAATTAATAGTTTTCTTTTTCTTATGCCTAAAATTCCAAAGATATTAAAAGTAGAAAAGTGAAATATACCTAGCAAATTGTTAGCTTCGTTTAAATTTTTTTCAATTCTTTAAAATAAAGGTTCAAATAAAAAGTTTGGAGTTTGGGACAAGCCTTGGTAATGACATTTACAACTTTAAAATTTTTTTAAATATTGAAATTTTACTTTTTTTGGTATTTAAATTACTGCACAGTGTAGTGCTTGAAAAGAATTGTTGAAAAAAAAATTAATTTTAATAGCTGGCTTGCCCAAGTAACATTTTTTAGCCAAGGACCGAAAATTTACCATTATGTGAGAATGACCCAAAAGCGTAATGGGTAAATTTGTTTTTATTTGTGTGATAAAGCTTTTGGAACGCACGTTTGTACAGTTGAATGGTTATCGATGCTTTCTTGTCAAATTAAAAGCAAGGTAAATTAATTTTTTGTCTCAAATACAAAAACGAAATTTCATCCCATGAACTACTTTACCTCATGCACTGGAGAAAACTCGACGTTTCCCCTGTTTTCTCCTAGTTGGTAAATGCTCTGAAAATGTCAATCATATACTCTTTTTTTTTTTTCTTTAAAGGATAAAGTAAATAGATTCATTACATAATGCAAGAATACTTTTTTTTTTTTTTTTTTTTTTTAGTGAATAAAAAATCATTAAAAAAAATCTAGTGTGGAACAACACGAATTCTATTACCCATTACTACACTTAAAAATAAACTCTATTTTGGAGATCGTATGGTCAGAAGACAAGATTAATCAAATCAATCAGACTCCAAACAATTTTCCTGCAGTGGGGAACTAATAAATGCGTCGTAAACACCTATAAAAGAGAGTTAATATAATCGGGTTTAAAGAAAATCCGTAGAGCCGTTTTTGGAATCCCAAATGTCCAAAACCAAAAACTGCTCTACCTAATCAAAACGCTTATTAATTTTGGAGTAATAACCATAGTAATATATGCGAAAGGTTATTTAAAAACGTCTGTTCATATAGTAATCTGAGGAAAATAGGCCCGTTTTTGAGATACCGACATTCGGACAATTTTTATAAAAACTTGACAAACTGATCTGTCCGCCGAAAACCAACAATTCGTTATTCAAGTCGCTTATCAATTTTCTAAAGTAATCAAGCAATACTTACGAAAAAACGGCTAAATGGTGATTTATAAAGCAATTTTAAAGAAAATCGTTAAAGATGTTTTTGAAATACGGATTAACAATCCCATTTCCGGCTTTCCATGTCTCATTTCCAATTTTTTTAATTTTCACCAAAAGTTAGTAAAATTTTCTATACATCAGACTTGCCTTAATTATGAAGTTTTGCAATTCTATCATTTTTCGTGTTGAAGATAAGATAATCAGAAAATTCCTTTTCCCTCCCCATACACATACATTGCGATGTCGATAATCACATATTCTAAAAAATATATTATCATATTAAAAATAAAATTAAATTAAACTAATGAACGCATGTTTATGACCTCTAAATTGCAACTTAAATTCACATACAGTATGCTCTTTAAATTTTTACATTCTCCCTCTTCCCACATATGCATCTTTTGCTTATTGCAACTCTATCGAAACCTTTGATCATATATTATTCGTTCTTTAACGTTAATGCAGACCTACAATAGCTTGTTTTGACTTTTCCTAATTCGGTTTCTTTTCATCTTACAAATAAATGCAGTTTTGTCGCCATAAGTGGATTCCTTGTCTGATAACATGGTGTATTAAATTTGCTCAAAATTTCCGGGTTCTCATGGCGTGTTTTGGCGTTAAGTGAGGACCGTTTGAATTATAATCATGTGGTAACCGTTTCAAAAATTGTATGTATTTATAATTAACATAATTACAACCATTTTTTCTCTACTTTTTGAATTTGGCGTCGACTAGAGCTCTGGCGAAATTAATCAAGAAATCGAAGCGTCACTTCATCATCATGACTTAACCAGTGAAGTCATCGTTTTGGGCACCCACTCCAAATTATTTAATTACCCCAATTATACATACAATTTTTATAGTAATATGCTTATCTGGTCACCTATATTGTGTTAAATATGTCAACAACTCCTAAATTCATCATAATATCTACAAAAATTCCTGGATTAATGAACACTGAGTTATTGTCTGGACACTTCGCAAGAATTATAAAGCTGTTTTTCTAATTCAAGTTCAATAATCAACGGCCATCTAAATAAACACTATATACATACTAAACAATTTACAGAATTATCCCAAATATTCCGTTTTTTTCTTTCATTATAAATTAATCTCCCTATCAGCTTCGGGACAAAAGTTTCGCCGACAGATGTGAGATATAACATGTTCCTTACACATATGAAGTTTCAAAATAGTTCGTCAAGTATTTTTCTATATTTGACAAACGTCTAAAATCGAAAGGTCAGGTCATTTATGTCAAAGTAGTGTATTATCAACATTATTTCTATGTTATTATTATCGTTTAAAATTAATCATAAATAATCATAAAACAATGTTTCGTAAAATAGTACAGTCGGTAACAAAAGTGTCCGAACACTAGCAAAAATTCCTATGTAAAAAAAGTACACTTCATACGGTTTTGTTAAATAAATCCTTGTCGAATCCTGTTTTTAGTCAGTCTAAGAACATGATTCGATAAGGATTTCTTTAACAAAACCGTATGAAGTGTACTTTTTTTACATAGGAATTTTTGTAGTGTTCGGACAGTTTTGTTACCGACTGTATATCTAGTACTTTTTGTTTTTCCTATCGGAGTCGCATCAACAGGATTGTATATGTGCCAAGTCTGCTGTGATTTTAAACAAAGTAGGAATAAAAGAAGAGAGTGGGTCTTTAAGTGTTATAGCTATCACTAGCATAGCCTCAGCAGTCACCCCTTTTATGGATAGATTCGTCCTTGTTCGTCTGTGACTCGCCTCAAAGAAAACACAGCAACAGTAATACTATTTATGACATTACTTGCGTGACTACACAAGGACGATAAGTGTAAAATATATTTATATATTTGCATGACTGTAAAAAGTTATTCAGATAAAAATTACATCTCTAAATGATATCAACAATCAATAACTTTATGTTTCCCCGATTAATAGGATAAAAAATAAATATATATAATTTGTTTTTGCACACAAACACGTATTTCAACTTCAATCAAGCAAAAAGCATTCGTTGAAAAGGGGAAGAAGCTCACGAACATTTACCACAGTTGGTTGATTATAATGTCAATGCCATATCTTCAAAAGCGACTGAGGAAAAGTAAACAAAACAATTTAGAATTCCATTTATTTATTTAAAAATAAAATAAAATCTTATACATAAAATGTATAAATGTGAGGGTTTTTTTTACAACCTAGGCAGATTCTGTAAATACAGAAATTGCATAAACTACCTTACAGTTTGGGCGTTTTACAGACTTACAATATAAAATAAGAATAAGAACCAAACACTGTTTATATAGATGCTACTAATCCACAGAAAAAAATTAACGTAACATCCAGTTCAGAATTTATCTTAAAAAGACTCCAGATAGAATATCCGTTTTCCTAGTTTTCCGCCATGTTTATTATTTTAAAAAGAAAATGGCTGAAGTATTTTTTTCCTGCATAGCTGACATTTCTATAAACTAGGAATTAAATTATCCTGTTCCATTTAATTTCATTTTCTTCACTTTTTATTTTCTAAATGCAATATTATGTAAATCTAATAAATCATGTTACTACTTTAAATTTCCATATAAGATTTTAATTGTATTTTAATTATAATTAATTATGCATGAATTATATTTTTTATATGAAATTCTTATATTTACCTACGCTATTGTATCTAAGTTTACAATTCGTTTCATCTATTTTTTTTTAAATTTGTAAAAAGTTTTTTAAATTTCTAAAAAAGCCCTTGATTCAACGGTGAGCTACTGCAAGCTTTCAGAAATCATAAATCGTTGTCTGAAAACAATAGACCCATCGTACTAAAAGAAATAAAATAAAATAAAATTCTAAAATTTAGTCAACATTTTTTTTTTTCTTTTTTTGAACAAAACATTTTTGTATAATAAAAAGAAAAAAACTCACGAAAGCTCACCACAGTTCGTAGATTAAGATGTCATATCCTGAAGCTACTCGTAAAAACACAACAAAGCGTTTTAGAAATCCACATTAAAAAGACCAAAATTACTGCACGAAGCACATTTAATGTCAATCGCTTAAAACCGGGACAGTATGTGCAAGATCGTTTCATTCAGTAAGGAAAATCGAAATATGTCACTGAGGGTGTTTCTAAAAAATCGTGACAGATTTACGAGTGGCTTTATTCACGAAGCCACAGACTTGATCGTGATGAGTATCCGGTTTGAAGGCAACAGCACGATTAAAAGGTCTTAAGCTTTTTAAGAAGTTAAAAATGTGATGCATAAATTTAAATTAATAAGTTTAATTAAAATGTTTATCGGGATATGCAAATTTAGGTAGAGTAATCAGGCTATTAATTTTCTAGAAATACCGATTTATAATACAGGATTTTTTTTTTAATAAAGCCGGTTTTCTGCATTTTAAGTCTCAGTTCGAGGCCAGGTCGGATAGAAAGTACTGTATTTATAAGTGAAACGACCTTTTTAAATGAGTAGCAAAAGACACACACACTCGCAGAAAAAGGCCTTTTTTTTACTTTCCCTAAAAATGTTTTTTAAGATATTTAACTTTAATTCTTCTTTAATCTTCATAGAGACTGGGGGTATGGTTGTGTGGCCCTGTTTAATCAGTTCTGTATTGTCAAACGCTCATCTTCGCACCCAAATCATCGGTCTATCAAAGCTGAGAAAAACCATCTGCGCCGTAGAAGTTCGAAATTATATTGACATGTTTCTGTACCATTCTTAGGAGGGACTGTCAGACAATCGTTCAAAGTCCGCTGCGCATATCTAGTATAATATTAATCCGTGCAACCTCAACCTTAACCCATCTTTTTCAAATTGAAAATGACGCCGAAGAGGTTTTGCCTCTACCCTTGAAGCTCAATATATCTGCATGTTGAATTTCTTTGCAAGCAGGGGTGGCGCCAGCTAGGGGGCCGGGGGTGGGGGGGGGGGGCACAGGCCCCCCGTCGGGTAGTCTGTGACCCCCCCATCGGGGCATACTCCTAAAATCTCTGGGGGGAACAAATACAAAATTTTCAGTTTTTCTACTTTTAGCAGCATTTTTCTTTCCTTTTACAAATTTGGAGCATTCCAGTTTTTCCATTCTATATTCAATAGATGAAAGTATTTGATTCGTAAAAACTTTCAGCTTCCAGTCTTCCATGAATATACACGTTTTGAGTGGTCTAGAACACGTTTTGACCATGATATTTTTAGAAAATGTCTGTCTGTTACGCGATCTCCAGAACCACGAGGAGTACAAAAAAATGGAATGGTACAAATATTAACAGTAATATTATTAACAGTATTGCAGTTTCGGGGAATTTCTGGTGCTACTACTGTTTGCAAGAGAGGTGTTTAGTTCGAATCCATGCCGCACTTGTCGGCCTAGGTTGCCAGTCTTAGATTGTAACACTTGTTGGTTCCACATGGGTTTTTTCGGGTATTTCTTCGCAAGTCGTGTAATTACGGGTTAAAATCTCTTAGAAATAATATGTCCATAAGTATCCCTCAGAAATAGGATCTCTTATAACTACAATGATATCCCTATAGTAAGATATTAGCAACTCTTCATTCTTCATATATAAATGATCTTCGTTATATTCTTAAGCATACAGCTAACGCCACATTAATGTATAATTAACGTAATGGGGTGTAACATTTTCAGTTATCTAAATATTATTTCAAATTACCCTTCTATTTCTACTTGCCTACGACTCTTGGCGAAATAGCCCTACATTGAAAGAAGTTCATTACCTAGAGCACTGGTATTTGCACAGCAGTTGAAAAAAAAGCATTAAAACAATATTTTAACGTAATTACGTTTGTTTAAAAAAAAGAAAGAAAGAAAGGAATAGGAAAAAAAGGAAAAGGAAAAAGGTAATATTTTAATTTTTCGAAGAAAAGCGATGAGCAAATGGGCATAGTACCTTTTGCTGTAGAGAAGAAGTGTGATACATCTTAGACTTCTGCGATAATTAATTGAAATTCAGACATATATGAATGATACATAGGATTCTTAAATATAATTTTAAAAAAATAATCATTATATTTGTTAATGTTTGTAAATTTAATGAATGATATGTCTATAGAAACATATTACCAGTTCTTCATTCTTTATACCTAAGCGATCTTTGTAATCTCCTTAAACATATATTGATGGCACTAACGTTTACGTATAATCAAATCAAAGAAGTATAACTGTATGAGTCAATGTTGCCGACTCAAATTTTGTCATGTCCCTACGGACTGTTCAAAATGTCTCTATATTGATGATAAAAGTCGCTACTTTAGGGCTGAAAGTGTCTGTAGGATGTCCTGGGGAAAAAGGGTACTTCCAAAAAGTCCCTACTTCGTCCCAACATGGTGAAGAAAACTGCTAAAAGTCCCTACGTGTAGGGATAAATCCCTACAGATAGCAACGCTGGTGTGAATTTTCTAAATATTATTTCAGGTTGCACTTTCACCTGAATTAGTCCAAGAATGTTGCCAGAATTACCCGACATTCTAACGCAACAAAGTTCACTAGAAAGGGTTGTTTGGTTGTAGGGTTAAGGCTGATTGACTACGCTAGGGTCATAGGCCTATAGGTGGAATGCCCTCCGTGGGGGGTCTTTCTCAGAGGTCTCAGTCCGTATTTACGCACTTGAAAGGGAAATGGGACGTTGCTTGTTGCCACAAATTAAAATGTGATACATTTTGGAATTTTATGAAAAACTATTTAAAATTAGACATTTATGAAAAATAAAAAAAATCAATAACTAAAGATAAAACTTGTATGTTATGTTCGTCGCAAAATTTTCTTCTATATCTTTCTGTATATCAGTATCACTTACAGTTTAACATGCACAAAAGTTTAATTATCTTCTCACAATAAAGACTTTAGATATGGTGTTTGATGCAATTTTAATCAACAGATGCTGGGATATAACCATGTGAAAAAATCACAGTAGGTGAGTAACAGAATCGTCCCTTATCGGCTGATATGTATCGAAATTTAGTCAGCGCTCGTTTTTTATAATGGTTATCTAATATATCAAGCTTTGTACGATTATATGCTGTGGAATCTGTGATATAGCCTAGGTGAGTCGTATTAACCCTCGACTTTAGGTTTAATGCCCCAGCTCGCCCGTTCCCGCTCTTCGATGTCTTTTTCTAGTCAATTTTGTCTTTTTATCCTTTCCGGTGTTAGCCTTTTTTTTTTTTTTTTTTCACACTTGACATTGTGAGTTTTTTTGTTTTCGTCCCACGCTTTTTTCTATGGAATTTTGACTCTTTTTCCCCATGTTTCTATGGGGGTTTAGCCCTTTTTCCTTGTTTTCTACATCCTAAAGTGCGTTATTCATGGATAAAATTGCAATAAAGCAAAGCCGCCTATTGGCCTAGTATGATTCATAAATCATAACTGAATCAACATAATGTTTCATAATTATCCACTCACATATTCTTCAACCCCATTTCTTGAAACCACCAATGCCTCTGTGGAAGAGCTGTTTCACCGAGTCCACTGTTAAAACAGCGGCGATAGAGAGAAAACAAGCGATAAGAGAGCGCCGAATGACTGAATGTTTTCCAAATCCCAACATATTGGTCAATTTGGCACCCCTCCAAGAATTTGGACTCATCCTCGCTGCTAGTTTTAGGAAACGTGGTTGCACAATACTGAGTTTTATTCGATTATACACAACAGAATCTGAAATGCAGCTTTCGCTAAAATGGAGAAATGGCAATATATCAGCATCACCTGTTAAGCGATTTGTAGCAAGAGTTGATAGGCACTAATGTATTTCAAGATGCAACTACATATAAATTTATACGATATTCTATGCAGTAGTTCCCGAGATACAGTTGTCATAACATTTTTGTCACACACACATAGACAGACATTTTAAAAAAATGGTCAAATTGTATTCTGGACCTCTCTAAATGTGTAAATCACAAAACACGTTCACGAATACGATACTTTCTTCTATTGAATGTAGAATAAAGTAAAAATTTACTCATACACGTTAATTAAA
This sequence comes from Salticus scenicus, assembly GCA_963930645.1. Taxonomy (NCBI): domain Eukaryota; kingdom Metazoa; phylum Arthropoda; class Arachnida; order Araneae; family Salticidae; genus Salticus; species Salticus scenicus. Next base: position 232,402,408 of record OZ005658.1, read on the forward strand.
AAGTGATACTCCAGTAAAATAATGTTGCACACTATTCGTTCTTATACCTAAATAATCTTCGTCATTTCAAAAGGCATACGTTTGATGCCACAATATGTCTAATCAAATCAAATTAAAGAAGTGTAACACCGGGAATTGCCTAAATATTATTTCAGGTTATCCTTCCATCTCCACTGGTCCAAGACTGTCGGCAGAATGACCCTACATTGAAAGAACTTCATTACCTAGCGCACTGGAGCACATTCTTGCCAAGGCCGTTCTCGTGAACAAGTTTGTTTTCTTCTCGAGCAGGTTCATTACCCAAAGAACAGTTATGTATATACACTTTAAGATATTTCCAGATCCATTCGATTGTAAATATGATTTGAATTTGTAAGATCGTGATATAATTAGCATCTAAAGGCAGAGTTACCAATTGTTTCGTTAAAATCGCACTTATAGCTATTTTTAAACCATGTCTGATTTTTTTTTCTCCATTCTGCTTCATGTCTACTCTATAAAATGTCTTTATATAAATAATTTTATTACTCTTTCAAATTTTATGTTTAAGGGCCCTCTTCACTCACCGCCGCCGGAAGCCGAAGCTAATGTTATTCTATGGGAAATTTTTCTTTACAAATAACTTATTAACTAATACATATTTTTTAATTCTGTTTTCACATTCTGAAAATTCCGAGCTGCTAAACTGACGGACCTTTTTTAAAAAATTATTTTTTTAATTTTTTATATTTTATTTTGAAGCTGCAAAATACGAATCTTCAATATGTGAAATTTTTTCATTTTGCAATTTCAAAATGAAATATTAAAAATTAAAAAAATACATTTTTAGAAAAGGTCCGTCAATTTAACAGATGGGAATTTTCTGAATGTGAAAACAGAATTTAAAAATATGTATTAGTTAATAAGTTATTTGTAAGGAAAATTTCCCTATAAAATAACATTGGCTCGGGCTTCTGGCGACGGTAAGTGAAGAGGGCCGTTAAGTCTCAAAACGCAAAAAATAAAAGTAAATAAATAAAAATAAAATAAAAATAAATGAATAAATAAATAAAAATTCATGAGGGCCTATTTTGTTGGGCGATGTTCCAATGTTCTTTAATAACTCAAATGACAAATTTTGATTCAATTGATTTGATTGATACCGATTTTGCTTTAATTGATTCATAGCTTTTTTTTTTTTTTCCAGATGATTTTGGAAAAAAATAATAATAAAATGAAAGAGAGGGGGGCAATTAGACACTTAGTAAAAAAAAAATAATAATAATAATAATAATAAATAAAATAAAATAAAAGAGAGAAAAAGAAGAAGGGGAAAATTATTTCAGAGGTAAATAAATGTCAAAGAAATTTTATGGAACAGATTTTCTAAAGTTGCGTTTGGAATAACTTTATAAATTTAACCTCGTTAATAACGTCGTATATATGACAGAATCTTCAACCTACTAATTAGAAATAAATGTGATCGTGATTAAATTTCAACCCATCTAAATTGTAAACAGTTTTAAAATTTAAATGATAAATGAGAGAAATCTCTTGCTAATTCTCAAATGGATGAAATGACTTTCAAAAATTAAACTGTAATTTTCAGCATTTGATACTGCTTAATGTGGATTACAAGTTTGTAGGTAGTGTTTTATTAGTGCACTAGCTGACTTTGAACGCTTCATTTGTAACTATATTGTTACAATGGATTAAATGTTTTCCCCTGCATCAATTGTACTGCTGCAGTGAAGGTAGTTTTACAGGCAAAGTGAAGAAAAAGAGGCAGTTCATTCATTTTCGGTGAGGTCAGCCTTGGCGATAAACTTGGTGACTTTTGCCTGTAAAGCTACTTTCACTGCAGCACTACAACTGATGCAGGGAACAAGACTTAATCCTTTGTAACAATATTTAAAGGTTTTTTTTTAGTTGAATAAGTGAAATATTTAAATATATTTCGATTGGTGACTATCCATTAAACATATCTTCTACACATGGCATCCCTGGGACATCCTGAGGATGAACTCCGGAGATCTGCGCTATAAGGGTATTTTCAGTAAATCAAAACCATAGCCAAATACCATGATATATATAGCTGTTAGTGAAATGTAAACAACGTTTAATTTTTGGAGTTTCATTATGTTGATTAGAGAAACAAGGTTAATTTAAAATAAACTAAATATGCATTTACTGTAGGGAACTGTTTTAACAACCCCCTTGACGAAATTTCAAAATTGGCACAAAAGTGGCGCGGTCGTTTCTTGCTAAGATCATGGAATTCCTTGAAACTGCTATATGTTATTCAAGTTCACTGTAGGATGTTCCCTATTGAAAATGGAGTAAATATCACCACTCTTTATGTAGAGGAACACCCGAAAGAATTTCAAACATAGCGTTCTAAAAGAGATATTTTTATAAACCAAATTTTAGTATCTGTATTTTCTACATATAATTAATGAAATTGACATTAATTATTCATATGCGCAAAACATGTTTTCTTTTGAATTTAATATGATTAACATTAAAATTTGAAGAGCCACATAAAAATATTCACGTGCATTAAGGGCTATAATGGAAAAATGTAACAATGGCCTTTTCGTTTTATTAATCGTTTTTAACACTTTTTAGGGATGTTTAGCAATCATTATGATTTGATTAGTCTATCTGTCTGTCGTCTGACTGTCCGTGTGTCTATCCGTCTCGAGAGTCCGTAAATATTTTCAGACCTTTCCCTGTAAAAATTTTAACTTAATTCTTATATATAGGATAAGTTACTAATTTTTATAAGTTCTTGGGAATACTAGTTTTTTTACTATGGAACATTCCTGATTTCAGAAATTTGATACTATTCTTTAATGATATATATGACTGTTACTGATGAAGATGTTCAAAGGACATTACTGTTCTTTGAACTTTTGTTTACAAGTAATGTTCAAAGAAAATTAGTAGTAAATGCTGGGCACATCATTGGCATAAATGTACCAGGAAAGTTCCGAAATATTTTTTACATTACTCTTTAAAATAAAATAAGTTATTCAAAAGTTCACTATGACATGTCCCCTAATTAAAGTACTATAAATAGTACAACTGGTTTGTATACAGGGACACCTAATAAAATGCTAATGCACTGCGTTCTATGAGAGGCATTTTTATAAATCATATTTAAATAATTTTGTACTGCACAAATCATATTGAAACTGACATTTATTATTCATATGCTAAAAGAAAATGTTTTTTATAAAGTACAGTATATTAGGTGTTAAGATTTACAGGGCTACATTAAAGTATTGAGATACATTAAGGGGTACAATTGAAAATTTGCTGGAATTGCACTTCCGATGTTAAACTTCTTAACACTTTCCAACAATGTTTAAAAGTGATTATGATTTCAATTAATCTATCTGTCTGTCTTTCTATCTTTCCGCTGTGTGATCGCGTAAGAAAAGTACGTCGAAGCTTAAACGATGAAACGAGCACATACAGATTGAAAGTATTAATAATCCACGTGAACGGCATGTTTTTTCGTTATTACTTAATTTTGTGTAGTACTTGATTGCAAAGTTCTTATTCATTATAGAAAAAATTAAATTGAGATTTATAATGAAATGTAAACAAAGAAAAATGTAAACTACAAATAAACCCACAAATATTTTTATTTATTTTCCCTAATTGCAAAGTAAGTGTTAGTAAAATTAATTTTCATTTAAGAAGAAAAAAAAAAAAAATTATTTCATTCAAGTAAGCAGTCAGATTAGTCAGGGCTTGAGTGGGTTTGACTACGCTGGCGACGATCCGAGATTCCCCCCCCCCCCTACAGTGTTGTGTCTATAAAATTTGCATTTCCGTGTTCTCTACAGTCGGCAGCAAAGTTATTGAAGCACACATCCACCCTTTTCATATATATACTTTTTTAGTTTGATCACTAATTTTTATCATCAACTTACTTTTTTATAAACAGTATAAGATTAACAAGAAAACATTCAAAAGATATCGTCTTCAAAAAATATTGAAAAAAGTCTGGTGTGAAACAACCACACGACTTCCATTACCCACTATTTCACGTATTATATGCATTTTTGAGAGATAATGTGATCAGAAAACATAAAAGTGACCTAAAGAGAAAATCGTTAGAGCAGTTTTTGAGATACCAACTTTTACAAAAAATCAATTATTGACCGGAAAACAATAATTACATACAAAAGGATATTTAAAAATAAGTTAATATGGCGAGTTTGAAAAAAATTCGTACAACCGTTTTTAAAGGAACGCCTTTGCGAGGCCTGAAATTGAGCTATTTATTCAGGACGCCTATCAATTTTTCTGAACTAACCAACTATATCATTCGAAAGGACATCTAATAGAGTGTTTATATAGCAAGTTTGAAGAAAATCGTTAGAGCCGTTTTTGAGATACGGACTTACGGTCCCACTTCCGGTTTTTCAATTTTCACCAAAATTTGGAAATTTCATCGGTACACCAGACGTATTTCAATTCTAAAGTTTCGTAGCTCTATCTTTATTAGTTTCTGAGCTATAATAGCCAGAAGATTCTCCACATACACACACACACATACATACACACTGACCAATTGCCAAAAACCACTTTTTTGGACTCAGGGGACCTTAAAACGTGTAAATCAGGTGAAAACCCGATATCGAATTTTCAGACCCAATACAATACTTCCATTACCTACGGTAGTAGGGTAATGGAAGTAAAAATATATGTGATTCTACTCTTCATAAAACACCAGGAAGTGAAAAAATTATCGGTTGAAATAAATTACAGAGACCACAAAAAATTATCAAAATTAAGCATATTTGGCGATTTAGCGCTGTTTGGCGTTCAGTTCGCTAGCACCGAGATTGCCGTGTACAGTCGGTAACAAAATTGTCCGAACACTAGCAAAAATTCCTATGTAAAAAAAGTGCACTTCATGCGGTTTTGTTAAATAAATCCTTATCGAATCATGTTCTTACACTGACTAAGAACAGTATTCGACAAGGATTTATTTAACAAAACCGTATGAAGTGCACTTTTTTTATATAGGAATTTTTGTTTGCTAGTGTTCGGACACTTTTGTTACCGACTGTACGAACAGAACCGTGTTTTGTTTCTCCGCCAAGTACCCAAAATCAATCACCTAACAATGATAAATCGCCAAATAAGCTTAATTTTGATAATTTTTTGTGGTCGTTGTAATTCATTTCAGCCGATAATTTTTTTCACTTTCTGGTGTTTTAGAAAGAGTAGAATCACATATATATTTGTTTTTCAATATTTTTTGAAGACGACACCTTTTGAATGTTTCCTTGTAAGATCAAGACTCGACAAATATTTACTTAACAAAACAGTGTTAGGTGCTCATCTTTTAAGTAAAAATTGTTGCTAATGCTTCAATAATTTCGCTGCCGACTGTAAGTACAAAATCGTAAACAAAACTAAATTCATACATGAACTTAAATGCATTTTTGGGGGTGAAAATAGAGAAAATATTAAATTTTAAAACATGTTTGGAATATCCAATGATATCTAACATTTTAAAAACCTATTCAAGAAATAAACACTCACACTGTGTCTTCCAGCGTTTTTGTAACAATCACCAATCTATGAACATAAAAATAGACGTCATAAATAGCTGTTCCAGATGCCAATTTCAACTATCTTAATAAAAAGAAGAATAACCTCTGTAGGAGTAAATTAGTGCTATTGTTCGAAATGGAAATAACGCATTCCAGAAGAACACAATTCATCCACTGGGGTATATCTCAACTTATTGTTTTCAAGGAAGTGATAATTTTTTTTTCCATGTTATAAGGAAGATGAAATTATAAACCAATGTTTCTTTTTCGCGAAAGAAAGGCAAAAACCCTTTAACCCCTTAACGCGCACTGTCCTCGCTGCGAGGACGCAAAATTTAAGATCCAGCTGCAAAAATTCATCCCGGAAATTTTTTAGCAAAAATTTACATTTATAACATAGCAGAAAAGGCTGGGTTTTTAACCTTAAAATTTAAAATTTCTTTTAGTTTAATTTAGTTCATGAATTCCGGTGGCAGTATAATTTAAATGATCCGAATTGTCTTGCGCCGCAAAGGGTTAAAAACAGGAATTTGTAAACATTTATAATCTTACAAGAAAACAAAAGTTTTTATGGTAATTAAAATAAAATAAAAAATTACAACAGTGTTATATATGTTATATATGTATATATATATATATGTATATATTAAAGCGACAAAATTTTTCTAAATGAAAATTGGGGGCAAATCAGTACGATGTCTCCAATTTTAAAATAAGAAATGGGGACAAAAGCAGTACTTAGAAAAAAGGCACAATGATCAATCTTAAATTACAAATTACGACTAAAGCTTTAACTAGTTCTTACGGTAGGTAAAAAAAAAAAAAAACTACCAAAAAAGGAGATTGTCCCCACAAAATGGTGATGTTTGGTTGCCTTAATATATATGCATACATAAATGAGTTTTTCAAATGTGTTATCAAATAATAATAGTTTCAATTTATTAATAATAGTTTTAATCAATTACATTACCACATAATAGTTATCATTAATGTTTTAAATTTTGCCAGCATGTACAAGGTAGGCAAAAAGTCCGTAAAAACTTTAAAAATTCATAAAAACCCGAAAAAATAACCAAAATAAAAAATGGTTTGCAGGTTTAGCATTGATAGGTCACGGGATTTTTTTTTTTTTTTTAAGATAAGAAAAAAAGTAATTAAAAAAACAGCCAACAGATGGCGCTGATACGAACGACTTAGTTGGAAATATGAGACAGGCGATTATAAATACTTACGATCTTGATCCAGAAACAATTCTCCGTTGCATCCCATGTAAGTGAATAAGGATGCTGAGTGGAAAAGATAAAGCTTTGTTGGTGAAGCTGTTTTACATGAATCAGAAATCAGCGACTGTTGCACTGCGTAAATTCCGACTTCAGAAAAATGTGAAGACTGGAAAAAGCCGCTTAACAGTGGCAGGCCTCATAAAGCTTGTTCATGTGGAACACATATTGCTGTAGTTAATGATTCATTATTTTTGTTATTTGCGTGTCTTTTCTTTCACTTACGTACGAAATGCCACCTATCAGCTGATTTTGAACTAATATTTTTTTCTTATATTAAAAAAAAAAAAAAAAAATCCCGTGATTTATCGATGTTAAACCTGCAAATCGTTTTTTATTTTGGTTATATTTTCGTGTTTTATGAATTGTTATAATTTATCGTGTTTTATTTGCCCACCCTGTATATATATATATATATATTTGGTTTTTTCAATGTTTATACGTTTTTACTTTCTCTTACCAGCATATGATAAAGAATGTATTGCTTTTGAGTTTGAATTTTCGAAACTGAGTTTTCCTGTATTGCTTAAGAATAAGTCTCTCTTACTCACATGAACAAAATATTGTTTGTTACTATTATTATTTATTTCGATGTTCTGTTTTTGCTACAATTATGCGCTTTGAGGTCACTTCTATACGAAAAACAAATTTTCGACGACTGGACATGGTGTTTGTCATCAACATACCTTTAAAAAAGAGGGAAGAATGGAAGAAAACGATGAAAAAAAGTCAATTTCGGTATTTTGATGAAAATAAATCTTGAAATTTTTGTCTAAGCTCGGTAAACTTTAAAGAATGATGTGAATAAAATTCTCAGTATAATTTAAAAATAATAATAACAATAATAATTAGTTAAAAGTTAAAATTTAATACAAATCATTTTTAATGTTTTTGAATGTACATACAAAATTTTTATGGAGAGCGAAGGGGGCTGGCCGCCTCATACAAAAATATATACCAAATAAAACTGTTTCGAAAATCAGCAGATTAAGAGAAAGTAATATGAATGCTGCACCAGATTATTGAATAAAGAATTTATTTAACACTTTATCTATTGACAGTACATTAAAGTACCATTAATTTTAACCCGATCAGGTTATCACTAATTTAGGCATCTTATCAGTTTATTGTGGGTCGCTGAAGACCCGAGCAATGTTAGAACATGTAATTTTTAATGAAAAGAACCTGATAAAATTCACGAACACTCTTGAATACCTCTACATTAAGGGCAAACAACGAATACTGCAAAAAAATTTAAACAAATACTTTATTTTTCATCAGAAATACACCCATTTCCATAAAATGTAGCAATTTACTAAAAGATTCATAACTTTAGAACAAATTGAGATACTTGAAAAATTCAAATTGTATAATTAAATTTAAGAATGATATTTTTACAGAAAAAATCATGGACAAGATAGATAGATATTTGTTCTATATATGAATTCAGAGGCATGAGACAAAAAAAAGAAAAAAAAAAAAAAAAACATTAAATCATTAAATTCATTTTTTTTACTTATTTTTATTTCATATTATTTCACGCGCACTTTTTATTTCCTAATTCAAAATTATTTAAAAAAACTTTTTCGATATCGCTTGTAACGACACTGATTATTATTAATTTTCTTTTCTTTTTCTTTCAATAATAATAATAAAAAAAAAGATTTTGATGAAATTCTAGCAAAAGCAGAATTTAGTTTAGGACGGAGGACTATTAGTTTCTTTCTTTCTTTTTTTTTTCAAATTATAACATCGCTTTCAAATTATTCAATTATATTTTCGATAAATTTTAGATTTCGACAAATGTCCAACTATCGAAATCGACAACGCAAAAATCCCAGATTGAGACTAATAGGCCCTCAGTCCTAAAAAAAATGGCTCGGGTCTCCAATGACTTACGATAACCTGATCAGTTTTTTTTTTTTTTTTTTTAAGTATAAATCAAATTGATAGAAGAAGAATTTATTAATTTATATAAGAATAGAACGTTTATACGTGACTTTAATCTCGCTACATAACACTAGACGCTACATGTAACCATTTTCCTTCCAGAAAGGATTTTATAGAGCGTTATCGCTGTTTTTGCTTGGCGTTTTTCACGATCTTCACGTGTGTTATAGTTAATTCCTACATTACCTAAAGAATCTACGACCAATCTCAGAAAAAATATAAGGAACAAACACTTTCTTACACTTTTTTACGGTCCTAATGTCTTTTTCGATCTGTATGTACCAATGGTACACTGATGTACTACCTCACTAAATCCTCATTAATTACTGTGATGAGGTAATATGCATAATTTTTATTGTAGATATCTTTGAAAAATACTCGTAATTAATTAAAAAATCATGCTTCAAATACATTTTTTGTTCGCTTTATAATGCGGTAGATCAGGCCTGTCCAACCCAAAAGACTTCGAGGGCAGCACTGCAGGTGCATTACACTCGGGAGCCGCGCGTTTGACGTAAAGTGATTAATTCAATGATGATTGATAAATGAATGATTCGTATAGATGTACTCACACAGGTTTTTAGCAGTTGGTCTGTGTATGTATCTGTACAGTCGGTAACAAAAGTACTAGCAAAAATTCCTATATAAAAAAAGGTACACTTAATACAGTTTTGTTAAATAAATCCTTGTCGAATCCTGTTTTTAGACTGACAAAGAACAGAATTCGACAAAGATTTATTTAACAAAACTGTATTAAGTAAACTTTTTGTGCATACGAATTTTTGCTAGTGTTCGGAGTGTTACCGACTGTATCTGTGCGTTTCTGTGTGTGTGTGTCTGTTATCAGAATATCTCAAGAATAAATTATATCAAGAAGTCCAAATTTCCTATTCTAAATCTGTATCATATAGGGATCCTACCATTACCCTATATGATACAGATACACTCACATAAAGGCGGGGACACACACACAGAACATCCGTTAAAAACTGTGTGTTTATATATATACACAATACACACATAAACAAGGTTGACATGCCCTTAATTTTGCACACTATTAATTTTAAACAGAAATTTTATAAAATAAGTATATATGTTTAAGAAGAAGTTTCTTTTTAAAGAAAAGTGGGGGAAGAGTGGTTGAAAAAAAGGCGGGTATGGAGGCACTCTGACATACATAGCTCATGTATAACATGAATAAATACAGATATGTATATGTATCTCACAAATATAGATATCATCTAATAACCTTTTCTCTCAGAAGATCCAAAACAGATTTCGTAATTTTTTCTCTATTAGGGGAAGCCGGGGTAATAAGAGACAAAAGGGGTAGTAAGAGACAAAAAATATTAATAAAATCTATACTATTAATCTAAATAACTTGAAATAAATGTATCGTATTAATTTCGTTAAATGGACTCCTCTTGATTTTTTACGTGATTTTTGAACGTAAATTTTTTGTTTAAAAAAACGTTTAAATTTTCATTAAATCCTTGTTCCTAATAACCCCGCGTGGGGTAATAAGAGACCAGGCTTGTAACTGTCCATATATAGCAATGTAAAATCATGTGGGTAATAAAAGACACCTGGAAACAATTCTGAATCAGCCAATAGTTTTTAATTTTTATTATTTACAACCATTCAAAAAATATGTTTTCTCGAAAATTAACTGTCATAAATGTGTTTGTGAAATTCATTTCTTTTAATATTAAGCCTTAAATAATATAATATTGTACTTAATGATAGTTCTACATAATCAACATAACCTAGGGATTAACCAAAAACATCAATATAATTTTTAAAGTGGTCAGAAAATATTTTACGCATTTTCTAAAGTGTAGTCGAAAATAGCCAAAAAACCGTATCTTTGAAGTGTAAAGCGAACAAAATGTTATAAAAAATTTCTAGTAATTATAAATGAATTTATTTATTATGTAATGAAGTATTAATGACTAAATACTAACTTATAGACATTCTAAACATAAATTTACATAATCATAAACCTTAAATATGGTCTAGCCTAATGAGTAAAACTGCTTTTTGATTTAAAGTGAAAAAAAAAAGTTCTCTCGGTAGACTTAGACTAGGCCTAACACTAGGTAAACTCCTCGTAAACTAGTCAGCAGAATTAACAGGAACTACAATGGGGGGGGGGGCACAGGAATTAACAGTGGGGGTAATAAGAGACTCATGTCTCTTATTACCCCCACAAAAAATAAAAATGGGGTAATAAGAAACATGCCTAGAACATGTAAATGAAGAATGCTTTAAAGGTTTTAAAAAATTGTACATCAAAAGTCATAGTCTTGGTCAAAAGGTTACACATTAATAAATCCCAAACATCTAACCCGCTGTATCTGTGCGTTTCTGTGTGTGTGTGTCTGTTATCAGAATATCTCAAGAATAAATTATATCAAGGACCAAACTTCCTATTCTAAATCTGTATCATATAGAAATGCTACCCTATATGATACAGATACACATACATAAAGGCGGGGACACACACACAGAACATCCGTTAAAAACTGTGTGTTTATATATATACACAATACACACACAAACAAGGTTGACATGCCCTTAATTTTGCACACTATTAATTTTATATAGAAATTTTATAAAATAAGTATATATGTTTAAGAAGAAGTTTCTTTTTAAAGAAAAGTGGGGGAAGAGTGGTTGAAAAAAAGGCGGGTATGGAGGCACTCTGACATACATAGCTCATGTATAACATGAATAAATACAGATATGTATATGTATCTCACAAATATAGATATCATCTAATAATCTTTTCTCTCAGAAGAGCCAAAACAGATTTCGTAATTTTTTCTCTATTAGGGGAAGCCGGGGTAATAAGAGACAAAAGGGGTAGTAAGAGACAAAAAATATTAATAAAATCTATACTATTAATCTAAATAACTTGAAATAAATGTGTCGTATTAATTTCGTTAAATGGACTCCTCTTGATTTTTTAGGTGATTTTTGAACTTAAATTTTTTGTTTAAAAAAACATTTAAATTTTCATTAAATCCTTGTTCCTAATAACCCCGCGTGGGGTAATAAGAGACCAGGCTTGTAACTGTCCATATATAGCAATGTAAAATCATGTGGGTAATAAAAGACACCTGGAAACAATTCTGAATCAGCCAATAGTTTTTAATTTTTATTATTTACAACCATTCAAAAAATATGTTTTCTCGAAAATTAACTGTCATAAATGTGTTTGTGAAATTCATTTATTTTAATATTAAGCTTTAAATAATATAATATTGTACTTAATGATAGTTCTACATAATCAACATAACCTAGGGATTAACCAAAAACATCAATATAATTTTTAAAGTGGGCAGAAAATATTTTACGCATTTTCTAAAGTGTAGTCGAAAATAGCCAAAAAACCGTATCTTTGAAGTGTATACAAGCGAACAAAATGTTATAAAAAAATTTCTAGTAATTATAAATGAATTTATTTATTATGTAATGAAGTATTAATGACTAAATACTAACTTATAGACATTCTAAACATAAATTTACATAATCATAAACCTTAAATATGGTCTAGCCTAATGAGTAAAACTGCTTTTTGATTTAAAGTGAAAAAAAAAAGTTCTCTTGGTAAACTTAGACTAGGCCTAACACTAGGTAAACTCCTCGTAAACTAGTCAGCAGAATTAACAGGAACTACAATGGGGGGGGAGGGGGCACAGGAATTAACAGTGGGGGTAATAAGAGACTCATGTCTCTTATTACCCCCACAAAAAATAAAAATGGGGTAATAAGAAACATGCCTAGAACATGTAAATGAAGAATGCTTTAAAATTTTTAAAAAATTGTACATCAAAAGTCATAGTCTTGGTCAAAAGGTTACACATTAATAAATCCCAAACATTTAACCCGCAAAAAAAATTACAAAAAATGTAGAAAATGTTACGAACTTTTAGGGTAAGTTCAAAGTGAAGGTTTTTTTCATCGTATGAAAAGAAATTCAAAATGTGATATAAACTTCTCAATAAGTATATTGTAGTAAAGAATACACATGATACTTAATATTACATGTTTTTAAAGTTGTCTAAGTATATTTTTTGGAGGTTTTTTTTTGACTGCGTCTGTTATAACCCCTGTCTCTTATTACCCCGGCTTCCCCTAACAGAAGATATAAATTTTCCAAATTCCATCGAGGGCCACATATATTACTCGGCGGGCCATATGTGGCCTGGGGGCCACGAGTTGACCAACCCTGGGATAAATTGTTAAAATTACAGTCGGTAACAAAAGTGTCCGAACACTAGCGAAAATTCCTATGTAAAAAAAGTACACTTCATACTGCTTTGTTAAATAAATCCTTGTCGAATCCTGTTCTTAGTCAGTCTAAGACAATGATTCGATAAGGATTTAATTAACAAAACCGTATGAAGTGTACTTTTTTACATAGTAATTTTTGCTAGTCTTCGGACACTTTTGTTACCGACTGTACATTGTAAATAAATATTTCTGTAAGGAAGGCGGATATTTTGTTTCACTATTTTTATTTGCATGTAAAGACTCTTTAAAATATTTTCAATGTTTATAATACCCATTGTTTGAAATCTTTTTTCCTGATTTTTCGTTTAAAAATAGTTTAAAAGGGTACTTTTCTTTTCGGATTCGTGCAGGTTATATAAAGAAAAATCGGCATCAAATCGAAACTAGAACCGTTTTAAAAGAAAAACGGTCAAACGTATTGGATCTCAGATGAGAAAAATGATATTACATATTTTTGCATTTTCTATAAAAAGGTACGTCTTAAGGTTGATCACCTTGAAAGATGAAGATTCTAATTTAGGTCGAATTTTTCTTCCTTCCTTGAAAGGTAAACCCTCATTGTTAAAATATATTTAGATTCACGGAGTTTTTCGTTTTTTCTATCTTTTTATGCATAAAATATCTATTGCAAATATTTGAACTGTCGTGAAGTTCTTACAAGGGCAAATTACTTACTGACACAGTTTGGGCAAATATTATGTGAATAACCATTAATAGCGTGAATATTTATTGTTTTATTTATGTAAATTCGCTCGTTACGACGTTTGAAAAAAATATAACTAAAATTATTTTATTTGATGCTACTATGTTTGTTTAACCCTTTAATGTTCACAGATAGCTAAACTAATTACAAAAATGGCTGTTAGAAACATATCCAATCTTAAATATATAAAACAAAAAAATCAGCATTTTGCCTACAATAAAGAGTGTCACAACTTTATTTATATTTAATAGAACAAATTCACATACTGATAACACAGACCGACAAAAATGAAGTTGACAAAATTTGATTTGATGATTTCAGCTGATCTTTATATTTTTTGATATGCTGAAACCAAAAATACAGCCCATTTTTCTGTATCACGTATAGATTTTTGTCAATACAGGGTGTTTACCAACACGATTTCTTACATATACCATCATAACAATCGGCTGGTTGGTTTATATGGTTTTAAGTCGCACTAGTGCTTCACAATTACAACAATAGGCATCTATTATTAATTAATCATGTAAACATACTATAAAACTTACCATATAATTATATTGGTGGAAGAGTAATGGAAGAAAATGTATAGGCAAGCACCCTGTATTGACAAAAATCTATACGTGATACAGAAAAATTGGCTTCATTTTCGGTTTCAGCACACCAAAAAACATAAAGATCAACCAAAATTATAAAATCAAAATTTTACATGTCGACCTGTGTAATCAAAAAAATTTGGAGTGACTCCACTCGACTTTTCAAACATTAAGTAATTAACAGTTTTGTAGATAAAGTAAAGAAAGAGGAGTTGTTAAACAAACAAAAGAGAGAAAACCATAATAGAGTGTTTGAGTATTTTTCTCCATATATTACACGATGTTTTATTTTACGCTACTGAACTTTGAGCCCATAGATCATAATGATAAAGAATTTTTCGTTGTGTCACTGTAAAAATCTATAAATGCTAGAATCTCAAAAATGCTTATAGTTAGTGCAACAGTGATTTATAATATTCATATAAATTTTCAGCTCAATTGAATAAAACGTTTAGATGCTATCGCACTTTTAAAAATTTGGTCTCATAGGCCATAATGATAAAGAATTTTTCTTTGTGTCCCTGTAAAAAAACTGTAAGTCTTAAATTCACCAAAATCAATACAGTACGTGCAACTGTGACCTATAATATGTGTACAAATTTTTTGCTCAGATTAATAAAGCGTTTAGACGCTATCGTACTTTTAAAAATTTGACCCCATAGGCCATAATGATAAATAATTTTTCCTGGTGTTCCTGTAAAAAAACTATAAGTGCTGCTAGGTTCACCAAAATCTATAGGGTTCGTACTATGGTGACTTACAATATACGTACCAACTTTCAGCTTATTCGAACAAAGCGTTTAGACGCTAGCGTGTTCACTCACAAACATACACACATACATACACACATACAAACACACATACATACACACACACACACATACATACATCATCGTAAAAATAGTGGAAACGGACTCAGGGCACCTCGAAACGTATAGAAACATCAAAATCTCAAATTCGGATTTTTCATATGATTACAATACTTTCCTCACTATAGTGTTCGGAAAGTAACAATTGTTGATTATTTTACATTGTTAAAACTAATTTATGGAATTACGAATTTGAAGAACTACTTTACAGATGAAATTTGTTTAACTGGTCACCAATAATAATAAGACGTTAATATACTAACAAATACAACAACAACTTCGCAAATGAAGGTCTTCAATAAAGCTTCGATTTGGTTTACCATACAAATAATCATAATTGAGCTGATACTTTTCAACAAGCAGTAACAAGCTGATAGTAGATAAGGAATGACAAAACAATGACAAACCGCTGTCAACATACGTTATTTATTACACAGTTCATACGTATTGTTCAGAACTTTATCGTAAAATGAAATGGGCTATATGCTAATGCTAAAAATTACAATCGCTCGCATGTAAATAAATCAGCATCAGCAAATAAAAAAGATTATAGAGGATATTAAATCATAATTTTTATTTATAATTTAATGTGACATTAACAATGAAAAGTTAAGGAGATGCTTTATCTAACAAGGACAGCAGCGTAACCTCAAGTTATCCTATGAAGAAATTTGTTTTAAAAATTACTCATCCCTTATGTATTTCTTACTTCCATTACCCGAAATCGTAAGTTATGGAAGTATTGTATTCGGTCTAAAAATTCTATATTGCGTTTTCACCTGATTTACATGTTTTAAGGACTCCTGAGTCCAAAAATGTAGTTTTTAGCAATTGGTCAGTGTGTGTATGTGTGTGGGGAATCCTCTGATTATCATATCTCCGAAACTACTAAAGACAGAACTACGAAACTTCAGAATCGAGACAGATCTGGTGTACAGATTTTTTTTTTTTTTTTTTTTTTTTTTTTTACTTTCGGTAAAAACTGAAAAAACCAGAAGTGGGACATTGGAAACGAGAAGTGGGATCGTAAGTCCTTATCTCAAAAACGGTTCTAACGATTTTCTTCAAATTTGCTGCGTAAATTTGCTGTGTGTTACATAAACCCATTTTATATATTCTTTATATTGTGTATTACGTGGTTATTACAAGGAAATTAACAGTCATCCTGATTAAGTAAGTCAGTTTTACATCTCGAAGATTGATATTTCAAAAAATGGATGTCCGATTTTATTTATTTTTTCTTATTTTTTAATTCGCTAAGTAAAGTTTGTTTTATATTTTATATGTTCTGATCACATTATCTCCAAAACGTAAGTGCATATAATACGAGTAATAGTGGTTAATAGAATTCGTGTGGTTTTTTCACACCAGATTTTTTTTTAATTACATTTTCACATTTATTAAATTCCCAATCGTTAAATCGGTTCTTGTTTTCCAAAAATTCATTTTTTAAATTCTTAATATTTCATTCTGAAGCTATAAAATGCGAAAAATTGTTCTTAGTTAATTTTCCGCACTTAAAGTTTTAAAATGAAATGAATTAAAAATTTAAAAAGAAATATTTTCAAAAAAAAAACAAGAATTAATTTATTGGTTATAAACTTTCTAAATGTGAGAACGCAATTTAAAAAACTGAATTATGTAATGAGTACAGTAACCGCTGCTTAATAAACTCACTGGTTAATAAAATCATCCGCTTATTATGATCAAATTGTGAGGACAGGAATCAAATCAATGCAAACTTAATAATACCGCTTAATAAAATCAACATCGCCGGTTAATAAACTCAAAATTATTTCTTCAGCAGCAAAAATGTCATTTATGTATGCTAAAAATTTTTTTGATTTGTTTTTTTTTTTTTTTTTTTTAAATAAAGATGAAAATAAAACACAGTAGTCCCGCGATATCTCTCTTTGTCGAAAAATTTACACTTTCAGCATAGTTACATATTTAATACTTACATATTGAATGCCATCACTTGTTCCAGTAACAACTTCAAATGACGTATTTTTTAAAGCGCGATAATGAGTTAAATTTGATTTGATTCGCAAGTGATTTCTTTTTTATTATTATTATTATTATTAAAAGACAATTTCTAATTCTTATTTTGAAATAACTAAGAAGCAAAAATGTTTAAACGTCAGGATTTTAAATTTAAAAGAAAAGCGAAACTTTCGGCAAAATAAGGATGATTTTCCTTAAAAAAAAGCGCATCGAAACTTGGGATATGTTTAATTTACTTATTTTAAAGGAACAATTAATCAATTATTTTTCAAATTATTTTATATTGTTTATTAATTCCATTATTCGTTACCTTTTGAAATTTCTTTCCAAATTCAGGGAAATAATTCCTTTTTCTTGACTGCAAGGATATTCGCCGAATATAAAAATCAGCCGCTTAATAAAATCACTTTGACTTAGAACGAATGTAATTTTAATAAGCGGCGAGTACTGTAATTGTAAAAACTAATTTCTCCATAGAAAAGTATGGGGTTAGGCTTCCGACTCGATCCCAGGACCTCCGTATACTAAGTCAAGCACGCTAGCACTGCACCATCCGTTCACAGAACGATGTGTGTTTTGTTGGCTTTTATAGAAATAACTAAAACTAATAGAGGACATATCTCACCCCCATGGGAGTTATTGCAGCAAATTTGTACGGTACCCAATGTTTTCGACCATGCTCTTTAATTTAAGCTTGGCTTGGTTTCAATAGCAATTTTACTGATTCATACTTCCCTTGTTAGATGCATTTGAAGTTCAGAAATTTTAATTTACACAAACTGGGCTTTCATATGATACGCAATTAAAAAAATAAAATTCTAAAATATAAATAAATATATAAAAAATATTTAATAACGTGACAGACGTGAGACACGTGTAATGATTTTGAATTACTTTTTGCACACTAATTTTTAAATGTAAATATTACTTTTTAATTAATGGGGTTAAAAAAAAATGTATATATAATGTATTATATTATTTGACATGCTTTCTGTCAATAAAAATTAAAAATAATTTAATTATTTGAAACATAAAAAATGGCTTTTCTGTCCCGTTTTGCGTGAAACTAACGATTGTATTTCTAGCGCATAGGGAACATACATTATTGATAAAATATAATATCGTTCGATTCTAAACAGTGATTTACAAAATATGCATTGTTCTTACACATATCATATATTAGAAATAATTACACTACGTACTAACAACTTAATCTAGAAAACATTCGTAATTTTCACTAGTCACAAGTTTAGCCGATGCTTTGTTGAAAAATAAAAAAAAAGGAAAAGAAAAGAGGAAAAAATGTGTCATTACGATTAAAAGAACATTGGAAAAGAACACTTGCATTTTTAGCACAAAACTGTTGCATCGCAAACAGCTAACAATTCACTGCAACTGATTAAATAAATGTGGAAGAAAAGGTCTTTCAACTCATCTGGTAAGGGCTCTTCTGTTCATACATTAAAGCAGGTGTTACAAAATTAACGAGTTGTATTTTAGGTTAGAATGCAGATACAGCTACAATCTAACCTGATAAATTGTCTGTATTACGTTATTGGGTATACATCCATAGTACCTTTACGGAAACAAATAAGCTTTTTGTCTGAAGATATAAATATAGGCCTTTTCAATTAAATTTATTTTGTTAATATATTCCTGATGTAATTCAAAATTTACAGAAAAGTTTGGCAATTGATATTTTGATATATTCTGTAATCAAAATTACAAGAATAAATGCCAATATTCCTAAACTTTTCAGTACTGTTTTCCATATTGTAATGGTCTTACAAATTCAAACATGCATTCGATAATTCAAGTATATACATATAATTACCCGTAAAAAAAAAAAAAAAAAAAAAAAAAAAAGCACGACTCAAAAATGCAGTACTTGACAAAAATCAATTTAGGTATAACAATAAAGCATCGACTAACATAAAATAAAACTGACATAACTGTCTCTCATAAAAACAATTAATAATAAGTTAATAAAAACAAGTATAACACTTTTTCTGTACCAACAACTCAAAAAAGTATTAGATTCAATACGACCGTCTTATAAATTTAAGTTCGAGTATAATCAGGCTTACCGTTACAATTAGGAGCTGCAATAAATATGTTTCCATTGATTTTACATCTCCCCGACTATGGATAAAAACTCCCAGCCCTGTGAAATTTTTTCACAATATTTCTTATTATATTAGAATAATGAAAGATTGCAATAATGTGTCAAATATATTTTGATATATTTTATTGTAGATTTGGAACGAAATAATTTTTCATAGCATTTGTGTACGTGAAAATATTCACTATACTGCTATTGGTTGAAGTTGAAGTGTTTATTTAAAACAGTTTACCATTTATGTGTTCAAGCAAATATCCGCGAAAATTCCAGAGCTTTCAAACAACTGTCACAATTTTTATTAATCAGCTCAACACTTAAAATAAATTTTTGATTTATTTCATTGTAGAATGCAATCTAAAAATATTTTCATATCAAATGGTGCGTGTTAGCAATGTGACCTTGAAATACTGACTGTAGTATCTGCGAAGACAACATTTTATCGAATAATTTCGTCATTTGTCATTTCTCAGTGACTTCCAGCTAAATTTTCACAGCAACACCGCAGTGATGAAATGACTGGCATAATTTCTCACAACCACATTAACTCCTAAAGAAGTACATTCTCAGACAATTTTTGATTTGTTTTCAGTAAAAATCCGTTCGAGTAGTTCTGACTCTCCCGGGAGCAAATCAACTAGTTCCACAAAGGTCATTAGAACCCACCGAAACGCATCAGTGATTCCAAAAGTACACCTTCCGTCTGTAACCGTAACTGTCAATAAACGTCTATTCGTTTATTTCGAACATTTCTGCGTGTACGTGATAGCCGATTCGCACGCGAGCACACGACATCCTGAACGATGTACCAGCACGCATTCAAATTTGCCAGACGTTAAACTGCTTGCAATGCCTCTTACATCCATCTTAATCAATAAGTTATATTAGATTCGCCACAAGCTGAGTTATGAGGATGTTTTCATAAAATCACTTTCAAGAATGTCTAACCTTGAAAAAATGTAGCAAAAATTGTTCTGATCAACGCTGAACTCTTTTGTTGCATAGAAAACCTATGTGGTAAAATCAGTTCCCTTTAGACGGCGCTACGTCACCTCTGAAAGAAAACAGAAGAACTTAAATGTTTTTGTTTTAGATTTTGGCAACAGTGAATAAAAGTTTTAGTTTGGATTTTAGATTTTGATGCTTCGACTACGTTCGAAGATTGAATTTTTTGATCTCTCACTATGAGAGTTTATTAGATTTGGAATTATGTTCCCTTGAGTACTTTTTTTTCTGTAAATACTGAATAAAATGTATATAGAATTTCTAATTTCATTATGACTATTAAATATGAAGAAAAAGAATGCATAGTTTTCCCTTTTTCATTCTCTTGCTTAAAGCAATCCGGCATTTTGATTTTGTTCTTTTTTTTCTTAGATTTCGAATACCACTGAACCGTGAATTATTTATCACCTAATAATAAAGAACTTTGTGATGTAGAATTTTTTATAATCATTCATAAAGTTTGCTTATATACATTTGTATCATCATACAAATATGCAAGAGCATGACATTCTGAATAATTTACCAGCACATATCAAAATCTACCAGTCGTAAAAACCAGCTTGCAATGTCTCTTATATTCATCTTAATCAGTAAGTTATATTAGATTCGCCACAAGCTGATTTCTGAGGGTATTTTTTATAAAATCCCTTTCAAGAATAACTAAATTTGAAAGAATATAGCAAAAATAGTTCTGATCGATGTTCAACTCATTTCTCGCACGGAAAATATCATTATAAAGAAACAACTTTGTAATAGACATTTTTATAATCATTTCTTATGTTTACATATGTGCATTTGTATCTTCACACAAATATGCAAGCGCATGTCATTCTGAATAATCTACCAGCACACATTAAGATCTACCAGTCGTAAAAACCAGCTTGCAATGCCTCTTATATTCATCTTAATCAGTAAGTTATATTAGATTCGCCACAAGCTGATTTCTGAGGGTATTTTTTATAAAATCCCTTTCAAGAATAACTAAATTTGAAAGAATATAGCAAAAATAGTTCTGATCTATGTTCAACTCTTTTGTCGCACGGAAACAACTTTGTAAAAAATATTTTTATAATCATTTATATTGTTTGCATATGTATATTTGTATCTTCACACAAATATGCATGCGTCTAACATTCTGAATAATTTACCAGCACGTATTGCAATCTGCCAGTCTTTAAACTGCTTGTAATGAGTTTTATATGTTATATCCATCTTTATACTTTATCAATAAGTTATATTAGATTTGCCACAAGCTGAGTTATAAAGATATTTTTATAAATCACTTCCAAGAAAAACCAAATTTGCGAAAATGTTGCAAAAATTATTCTAATCAACACTCGCCGCGTTGACTTCTTTCGTACAACAGAAAGCTTCAAAGCTTCTAAGGAAATTATAATGAAATTTTTAAAAATTATTTATAAAATTTTCATTTGTATCTTCATACAAATATTCGAGCATACGATATACTGAACAATTTACCAACACGCATTCAATTTTGCCAGATATTGAACCAATTACAATTTTTAAATTCATCTTAATAGATAGGTTAACTAATGCCTAGACCATAAGGACAATTTTTTTTTTTTTTTTTGTAAAAAAGCACTTTTATTAATGACTAGCTTGTGAATGTTGCGAAAATATTTCTCATCAACGTTCAGTATTGTCTTCTTTCCGTTCAAACGAAAGTTTTATATTATAGAGAAAGAATTTGGTACATGGAAAGTCTTTAAAATCATTTATAAAATTTGAGTTTAAATTTTTATACAAATATGTAAACAAAGGAGTTCCTGATAGATTTACCGACAGACATTTAAATTTACCCGACGTTAAACGTCTTGCAATATCTCTTATATTTACCTTAAACAATAAGTTAGATTAAACATTATCACTAAAAAAGAGTTAATTATACACGTGTTTTTTGTTATTTATATTAAAAACACTTTAAAAACGCGTAAAATTAATTTTTATTTAAAAATATTATTCGTTCCAAAGCATCATCAGGGATTTTTATTACTAAATTAAATGAGCATTTTTTAAATAATTTTCCTGTCACAGTCAACAGTTAAGTCTTTTAATAACGTGAATAGCAGCAGCTTTGAAATTCCAAAGCATCATCAGGGATTTTTATTACTAAATTAAATGAGCAGTTTTTAAATAATTTTCCTTTCACAGTCAACAGTTAAGTCTTTTAATAACGTGAATAGCAGCAAAGTCAATTTGAAGTCCTTTGCTGCTATTCACGTTATTAAAAGACTTAACTGTTGAATGTTAAAAGAAAATTATTTAAAAACTGCTCATTTAATTTATTAATAAAAATCCCTTTTGATGCTTTGGAATTTCAAAGCTAAAATCTTCGAATAATATTTTTAAATAAAAATTAATTTTACGTATTTTTAAAGTGTTTTTAATATAAATAATAAGTTAGATTATATTCGTCAAAAGTTGAGTTATGTGGATATTTTTACCAATTTACTTTCAAGAATGATTAAACTTGAAAAAAATGTTGTAAAAACAGCTCTAACTAACGCCTAGTATAATATCTTTCGTTCTATATAAAGTTTCCTTATAAAGAAAGCACGTTGAAATTAAAAAAAAAATGTATGTATATATTTATAAAATGTAATTTTTTACTTTATTTTTATACATTACAATAAATAAATAAACAAAAATTACAGATTTTGATATTAAAGCATTGTGCACTAGTCTAGCTAAAATAATTTGAAAATTTTAAGGCTATTTCAAAAACAAAACTAAATTTAAATTTAAACGCAATGCAAAGAAATTTATCACACACACCATAAAAATTAAAGAAATAGCATTTGGTTACAGCTAAGCTATTTCGCCAAAATCTTAATGCTGGTGGATAACCCTTATTTTATGATTTAAACTATTCTAATTGATTAAAACTAAAATTATATTTTCATCTCATGCATTCACATACAAGGTATTTTCTCTACTTTATAAAAATATAATTTATTTATTATCCGCGATTGTAATGAAATGCTCGCCCTCTGGTGGGCTAAGGTGAAATTACAATAAACATGGTTTAATTCGAATTCCATACAGCGGCCATTGCTTGCCGATATTTAGTTTCACATATATTTATTGAATAAAAATGAATAAATACGGTAAAAAAGATAACACATACTTTTGTGTGCCACAGTGTAACTCCAAAGGATCAAGAAATCCAGAATTGAGCTTCCATTTATTTTCAAATGACAAATTTAAAATTTCAGTTGCTTCGGCTAATGGAAGTAAAGAATTAATCAGATGATTTGAAATTAATATTTTTCAACTTCAGTTAAAAATCTACTTCCGATCGAACTTTGAATAAACTGAAGTATTTTTTCCAAAAGCAATCAATTTTCCATAATGTAATGGCGGAGAAATTATAGTACGAATATTAAGTAGAATAACTAATGGAACACACGTGGCTAATGTTTACTAACAACTGCAGTGTTCACAAAGCGCCGTCTATCGATCATTACAAACGCGGATACATTTCATTCATTCTTTTGATATATTAAATTGTTGTTTCGACAAGTAAAATCACGCGCGATTATTCTTTGGACCAACTACAGGGATAACACCCAGATTGTCAACAGGACGTTAATACAATCAGCCACCCAACCTCGAATATGGTTTGTATCTTTTTACCTTCTGAACATACTGTATAAGGAAAGTATTGGGATCATGATTTGCGAAATGGATTTTGCATCTCTCACAGCTCAGAAACGAATGGTCTAAGACTGTTATAAATTTATATTTGTGATTTTCATGATGTGTAGTCATACATCTCCAACTTTCATCTTGACACGAACTCTGCTTTTAGAGATATCTACGATTTTACACGATTTTTCGTCATGTATGTAAAAGTGTGTATATGTGTGTATGTATGTGTCTGAGTGGACACAATAGCGTCTAAACGCTTTGTTCGAATGCGCTGAAAGTTCATGTTATAGGTCACCGTAGCACAAACTGTATGGATTTTGGTGAATCTAGCACTTATAGTTTTTTTTACAGAGACACAAAGAAAAATTCTTTTTTATTATGACCTGTGCGCTCAAATTATTTAAAGTGCGATAGCGTCAAGCCTTATTCAGATGAACTGAAAATTTATATACATGTTACAGATCACTGTCGTACGAACTGTACAGATTTTGGTGAATCTAGTACTTATAGATTTTTACAGGGATACAACGAAATAATTTTTATCTTTATACAGTATGAGTTCAAATTATTTGAAGTGCAATAGTGTTGAAAGTAAGAGAAGTTTAAAATGAATTAGCTCAATGAAATAAGGCATTTTACGAGTTAATCTTTTGCCTCCCTGTTAAATGCCATATTTGATTGAGCTAATTGATTTTAAACTTCTGTTACTTTAATTTAATTACTTAATGTTTAAAGTCAAGAGGGGTCACTCCAAATTTTTTATTTTATTACAAACAAAGAAAAATCATTTGAAATGAAATATTTTTAACGTCTTAAGTAATATTCTAAGAACACTTCTTGTTCTTAACAATATGGTAACATTTTAAGATTAAAGAACGGTCACAGTGATTTCTTGAAAGTTAACTGCACTATACGATTTTACTCCATTTACCATTAGCGTGATTGTGACGCAACTTATGAAACTGGCGCAGTATTTCAAATTCTCTACATCAGAACAGTTATATTTCCTACGGCAACTTACATATATTCTTTTGTTCTATAAGAAGAATATAGATTTGAACCTACTGAAAAACCTCAATGAACAATATTTGCTCCAATCACTTTTCTCTTGAACTTTCTTCGTAATTTTTACTAATCCGTTCAAATGAGCATGGATTTCGATTTTGCACGCAATCGCTTTCTTCTTAAAGTCACTTTGTATGTGAGATAATCTCACATTTCTTTTAAATCACATTAGAAAATCGTTTAAAGTAAAATAATGGGTTTATTCAAGCGTAGGATTTAGCTTTAGGTAATGAACTATTCTACTGATGAACTTTTGATAATATAGGCAAGACAATAAAAATTCCTCGAAATTCATTCGAAACACCCATAATTTATTAGATTTTTAGGGAAATGTACTTTTCCAGCTGATTGCCTTAGTGAATAATATTTTTACAAAGTTTAAAAAGATGCGAATAAATTGAATAATAAATAATAAGCTGATGGAAAAATGAATATATGCAAAGTTAGGTTTAAAAAAAAAAGAATAGATAGATAGATAGAAACTAAAATAGCTAATAGATACCATATTACACAAGCATGTCTAAAATTCTCTTGAAATGCAAAATTTATTTGTCAATAACGCTAAATAGTAATGATGATGATAATACCAATAATAATAAAGAACTAGTATGTTGTAATTATCATAAAACTTTCTTTTATATTTTTCTATACAATTTTAAAAATTACAAATTACTTACTAAAATTATTTTTCATGATGAATGAAGACGATTTTCATCTCACAGAAGATTAACACTAAATGCCGAAAAAAAGAAAGTTTTTCCCACTCCCAACGAACAACGACTTTAAGATTTTATTATTATTATTATTATTATCATTTAAAAAAAAAAAAAAAAAAAAAAAAAAAAAAAAAGCGTTAACTTTGTTTGGTTTTAAATTTTCACAAATTCGTCGTTAAACCATTCGATTAAAAGATGATGATGGGATAATTTGAAAATTTACACAAACCGGGGGAGAGGGAGGAAATTACACTGCCCCCCCCCCCCCCAAAAAAAAAAGGGGGCGGGGGCAAAAGCAATGCTCCTGTATGTATAATTTTTCTTCTAATCGACCATTGCTATAACAATTTTTTTTTGTTACGTGATTCATAATAAAAATAACATTAATGATAATAATAATAATAATAATAATAATAATAATTCTTGTTATACACATTTATACGAAATTTTGTCCTATACTGCCATACAACAAAAAATCTATGAAACATCATGGCAAAACCATCTTTTCGGCAAATTTTACCAAAGTTGATACAATCTAATTTATGTAAAAATCCAGCTACATATAAATTTGTGTGAAATTCTGAGTATTTGTTCTTGAGCTAGAGCTGCCATAAAATAAATCTTTTTTCTATTGCATATAGAAGGGAATAAAAATTTGAGCAGTGATTAAATAAAAAGGTTTTTGTAATGCAATTTGAATTAATTCCGATTCTGTCGATAGTATGTGAATATAATTTCAAATATGTGTTATATAGATCGGGGAGGACAGTTTTTATCGAAAAAGATAAAGTTTAAATTTCTGTTAGTAGATGGCTCTTTCTCGGCTTAAAGTAGATGCAAATGAGTATAATGCAAACGGGTTTTGTTATAAAAACGACTAATGCGCGTTCCTTGTTGTGCAGCGGCATGGTCATTGTTAGGAAATGATTTGTGTCAATTACATATATCATTTAATAGCTACACTTATTAGAATCTGTTTTCGGCTATAAAGTGCCATCTATAGGCAAAACTTTTTTTTTTTTCTCTCGTCTTAAACCTCGGGCCAATGATATACATAACACATATTTAAATTTTCATTTAGAACCAGAACTGAAGTACAGAAAATTTAATTTTAACCACTTTGTTGTGCAAATATACCACAAATAATTACAAGAAAAAAAGAAATATTTATATACTACGTTTTTAAATTTTCTGTTGAATCATATAAACTTTACACATTATCCGAATAATTACAAATGCATTGCCATCGTGTTCCGAGCTAGTCTAAAAGTTTCAAATGTGTAGCTAGTCGGGAAGTTAGCTAAAAATGGATTGCAAGATTTGTACTGGATAAAGAAGAAAGCAAACTGAAAGCGATTTAAAAAAAAAAAAAGTTTGTTTTAAAAATAAAATATTAATAATTTTAAAACAACACATATTAGCACCATCAACTACATTAGCACTTTATCAATGTGTAGAAAGTTTTTAAATTTATAATAACGACAATTTTTGTGAGATGTCTAACTTAACTTGTTATAATTTTTTAATGTTCACGTTTAATTAAATGTATTTATTTTCATGTGGAAAGAAAATGAACTCGTACATTTTTTTGACAACAATTAAATTATAGCTAATATTTAAATGGCTAATTTTAAAGCTATTAGGAGGTTATTATTTTCATATTTTAATCAATTAAAAGAAAACTAATCAAAAATTCGAAAATCAGGATTTGAGGTATTGAGTTGTCATTGTGTTGTGAGCTAATCTAAAAGTTTCAAATGTTTAGCTAGTCGGGAAGTCAGTTAAAAATGGATTGCAAGATTTGCATTGGACAAACAAACAAACAAGTAAAAAAGCGAGTTAATAAAAACATGGTAAAATAATCTGCACGATTAAAAAATAAAAGTGAAACAAGGAAGAAAAGAAAAAAGAAAAAAGCCAGAAATATTCACTATACGTAATGCTGTGAAATCCTGCATGAAATGAAAACATTAATGTTAATCGTATTGCAATGGAAACTATGAATATTAATTACATTTAAATAGAAACTATGACCATTCTGCTTTCTCAAGAAATATCACTAAAATACTTCGAAATTTCTACATCGCTAGCGAAAACTCTAATTTAAAATTCTTTTGTTCTCGTTAATCATACATAATAATATTTATTTTACTTTGAAATAGTTTTTGATTATTTGAAAAAAAAAAAAAAAAAAAAAAAAAATACCATATTTTGTGCTACATGTCTATGTGCATGTTCTTCATTCAGAGACAAAGTACACGCCACAAATTTAAAGATAGTATATCCAGATCTTTCCGGATTATTGATACTGTTTTCGAAATCCGTTTTAAACTGATGGTTCAGGTTTTTTTTTTTAAGGACTGAGAACTATTAGACTCAATCTGGGATTTTTGCGGGGTCATTTTTCGATAGTTGAATCGAAATCTAAAATTAATCGAAATATAATTGAATAATTTGAAAACGATGTTATAATTTGAAAAAAAAAAACTAATCGTCCTCCGTCCTAAAATAAATTATGTTTTGCCAGAATTTCATCAAAAAATATTTTTTTTTTCCGGAAAGAAAAAGAAAAGAAAGGAAAATTAATAATAATCAGTATCGAAACAAACACTATCGAAAAAGTTTTTTTTTTAAATAATTTTGAATTAGGAAATAAAAAGTGCGCGTGCTAAATGAAATAAAAATACGTAAAAAAATGAATTTAATGATTTAATTTTTATGTAAAACATGATCGCGTGCTATCTTAAAAATTAGATGTAAAATTTAAAGTTTATGGGGTTGCGTGTGGCATCTATAAAAATTGTTTTAAGAAATAGAATAGAATAAAGAAAGCAACGGTGTTGATTGCATTTTGTTATACAGTTTGAATTTTTTAATTTTATAGAAGTAATATCTACCGTAAGAATAATTTCTTATGTTAATGTTATGCGAGCACAAGCGATGCTACTTTATTTTTATTTATTTATTTATTTATTTATTTTTTTTTACTTTCATGAAAAGATAACCCTTCATCCTAAGCATTTTTGGTGGTGTTTGTTAACAGCTAAACAATTTCCATTAATGGTATCGAATCTGTATTACGTTAAATCTGTTAAGTTTTTGAGCTGAATTTGATTCGAAAACTCGGAATACAACAAATTTTCATCTTGCAACAAAACATTTATTTTATGACCAAAATTTAAATAACAATAAATAATAATTAAAATTTTAATATAAAGTTTTTTTCTTACCATTCACATATGCCAACCATCTTGCTCAATAGTAAAAATAATCTCTAACAACGAAATAAGTCCTGGGTTTTGATTAGAAATTCGTAATAATGCAGAAATCCTCTTTAAGCTGTCAGTCACAGATTGATTTGCCAATGCAAAAAATTAAAGCAAAACAAAGCAATGCACTTTAAATCCAAAAGAACGAGTTCTCGAAACACTTGGAGAACTTTGACTGCTGCATATTATGATAACACCAAAAAGTCAATTTAATCTCGACTTATATATTCCTTGACAAACTAATCTACATTTCATTATTTGCATATAAAGTAGACCTGTTACTAATTTGATGTTTCTGAGTTAAATATTAGAGAAGCAATAACAACAAAATACCAATAATTGATGCAAGGAAAATGAAAGTAAATTACTTCATAAAAACTTATTACTTTTATTTTATTCATTATTTGCAATTAAAATTCTCTAAAAAATAACCCTAATCGGCAAAAATTTAACCATTTCGCATAAGAAAACAGCTGGAAATATGGAATTTTGTTTAAAAAAATAAAACTTTTTAAGGTGATTGCGTCAAAATGGTGCAATTATCGTTTGCTTTCCCGTCTTGTTTACTGTTAAATTTAGAACTTTAATTGCACATATTTCAATTAAAAATATTTAGTGCCATGTGTATTGACAGTCTCTCTTTTTTAGTTCGTCGTTGACTTTCCTTGAAAAATAAGAAAACTGCACCTTTATTATTAATTAAAATGCACTTTTGGTATCTATAAGCACTTTTAGAGCCTTTTGACCTATTCTGAGATATTTTTTATGAGCATAGTAAGATACAGCTTTGAATATAAATGGAACCCATATGGCATGTGAAATATGGTTCCGTGTTTGAAATTCTACAGTCCAACAAGATAACATGCTGTAATTAGGTTATTCTACCCGCAGGTTTCAAATTGAGAAATTGTAACATGCTGTGAAAGTTAATATTATTTAACTTGTTAGGATTTATCGCTTACAGATATATCTAAACATGTGTTAGTTTGCCCCAACTGTGTCTATAAAACTCATGTGCTTTGTATTAAAAAAAAAAAAAAAAAAGAAAAAGGTCGAAAAATAAATTTTAAACCAAAATATTGCTTGATTTTGAGAAACGAATGTAAATCCAAATTGCTTAAATTAATAAGATGTTAAAATTTTAGGCCTAAATTGCAGCAAGCCACAGAACACATAAAAATACAAAGACAAATATTGAAAAAAATTGAAGCTTTGAATATTCATTTTGTCGTATGTGACATAACTGAAAAATTGTAAGTTAAAATTCAATAAATAAATAAATGCTTTCTGTTTATCTCTACGCATTCAGCCAATATATAACCCGCTCATTCCTAAATAATAATTTTAAGTTTTAGATTGCTTGTGAAAAATAAAACACTAAATACATGCAATTAAAAAAAAATCAGCACATGAAAATTTAGAATTACAATATAAGTTTATTTTACCAATTCAAAACTGCATGCTGATTTTATTAACATATTAGATTGCTAAATGTGTCTTTAAATAATTATTATACTCAATTTTAGTTTAAATATGGCAAAAACAATTAGAGATATCACTTCGGAATTCCATCTGTCATATATTGTGTGCTACAGATGTGATACGTGCATTTGGTATTTATTCTAATATTTATTCCCATATTTATTCTAATAAAAGTTAAACGTGTATACACTATTACCTGTGATTTTTAATTGAGATACTTATTAATTAAACTATTTAAAAAACAATTTAATTCAAAATACGCAGTACGTTTTACAAAGTATATATAAGGTTATACCAGAGTAGTGGACAATTAAAAAATCTTTTCTGGCTTTTTTTTTCTTTGGGGGGGGGGGGGGGTACAGTGTTAGAGAGTGTGATAAAATCTAGTATATGAAGAACATAAAATGCACCAGTAGTAGACATACAAATAACCTAAAAGCAAACAAATTTCTTTTACAATAATGAACATTTTTTAAACTTTGTAAAAAAATGTGAAAAAATAGCACACCGATTGGATATATGTATTTAACCAACAAAATGCTTTTTTTTCTGTAACAATAAGGTATTGATAGAATGGGAAAAAATTATAAACGTGTATCAAAAACTGAAAAAAAAAAAATGCCTCTGAAAAATTTCATGACTTGAACTGACACATTTCAACTGCAGAATATTATTCAAACTCGCAAACCGTGCGGAATTTTCGCACTTTATTTCTTTTATTATTTACCTTTAAAATTTGAAACTTATAAATGTTACACCAATTTCACCAACAAATTGGAATTTTAATTTACCAGATACCAAATTATTATTATAACCAAATAAATATTGTGCAATAGTTAGTGAAACCAGAGTCATTCAAAGAAAAGTTTCAAAATAAAATGCATGATTGACGACTCAGTTTTCATACTTCCTCAGGCAGTACAGTTTTAGTTAAGGACCCTCATGACGCCTTTTAAATTTTTATCGCCAAGAATGTAATGACATTTTATTTATTTTGGTGTAATTTTTTGTTTATAAAAATCCTATTTTGATTATACTTTTTATGATTGCGTTCTTTTATGATAATAATTCCTATCAATTTATGATAATAATTCCTATTCTGTTTATATCTTTAAAATATTGCAAGGTTTAAAATGACGCTTGCAAAGATTCTGAAAAAATAATTTTTAAAAATACATTTTCCATAAAATAATGTCGTCATACAAATATCGTCATGTTTTCTTATTAGATCATTGAGCTGAGTCCACGTGATTAAATACACAGGTCGACATGTAAAATTTTGATTTTATAATTTTGGCTGATCTTTATGTTTCTTGGTGTGTTAAAACCGAAAATGAAGCCAATTTTTCCCTATCGCGTATAGATTTTTGTCAATACAGGGTGCCTGCCTATACAATTTCTTCCATTACTCTTCCACCAAAAAATTTTATAGTAAGTTTTATCGTATGTTTCCATGATTAATTGATAATAGATACTATTGTTGTAATTGTGAAGCACTAGTGCGACTTAAAACCATATCAACCAACCAACCGATTGTTATGACGGTATATGTAAGAAATCGTGTCGGTAAACACCCTGTATTGACAAAAATCTATACGTGATAGAGAAAAATGGGCTGCATTTTCGGTTTCAGCATATCAAAAAACATAAAAATGAGCTGAAATCATCAAATCAAATTTTGTCAACTTCATTTTTGTCGGTCTGTGATATCGTTCATTTTTAAATATTATTTTTTATCCTCGCGTATTTTATTAATTTCACCACTCACTATCGTATCGTTTCGACAAAAAATAATCGTAACTGGTCCACGTTAAAGAAATGTTATATAGATTATTTTATTTCAACTGAGTTTTAATTTGTTTTTTCAATTCTGTAAAATTTATAACGCTTAAAACAACTCTTCGATGTTCTCTATTACATATCTTAATAAGATCACGACCATCTTAAATGCACTACATATTCCTAGGACTGAACTGTCTGATTCTTTAGTAATATTCTGAGTATTATGAATGATAATTATCTAGTAACAAATCCTGGTTAACTACTTACTATTGGAAATTATGAGTCAGTTTCAATACGCACCAGGTTATCGGACCACCTGGGTGATAAATAATTCGCGGTTCAGTAGTATTCACATTTTAAGAACATAAAGAATCAGAATTAAAATGCCGGATTGCTTCGAAACAAGAGAATGAATAAAATAGAACGATGCATACTTTTTCTTGAGGTTTAATGATACTAATAAAATAAAAATTCTATTTACACTTTAAATACATATTATTTACAGAAAAGAATACTTAAAGGAACGTAGTTCCGAATCTAATTAACTTTCATAGTGAGAGATCGAATAATTCTATCTTCGAACACAGCCGAAGAATCCAAAATCTAAACTAAACTCAAACTTATTGCCAAAATCTATAAACAAAATATATAAGTTCTTCTTTTTACTTTCTGCGGCGACACAGCGCCGTCTAAATGGAATTGTTTTTACTACGAGTACATGGGTGACTTGGTGACTACTTAAAGTTGTTATAAACAGACCCTAACAGCACATCTTCTCCAAGTGACATCCTCTGGTTGTCCTATGGATGAAAAGGATGCCTATAGACATCCTATGGACACCTACAGGATGTATTGTGGACAAGTGTGTTGTTAGGAAGACCATTAGATATTCCGTTGCGCATTCCGAATCTGGGAGAATATTCAGCGGTGTCCACTACTAGATCGAGCCTGACGGGGATTTCGCACCAGTGCCATCAGCACTGAAATAGGTTTCATATAAAAGCTTATATTTCCGTTTAATGTTTATAAATTGAGCTGTATTATATTGAACTGTTATATTTTCAGGCAACAAAATTCTTATGGTTTTTGATATATTTTTTACAGATTTGAAATCTTAAAATTGTGTTTTCTTAGTTTGCATTTTTTCATGAATTCATGATCTTCAAAATTATTAAACTTCTACAGATAATTAATAAAGGATTTAATAATTTTTTTTTTTTAGATGTTGAACCTACTTAAAACAATTCGGGTTGGGTTTTGAAATTTATTGATTAGTTTTTGAGAAAATAAAAAATTAAAAAGTGCATGTCCAGGGGAAAAAAAGCATGATTTTTGTTAGATTTTTATTTTTAATATTTTCTCTTACAAAGATGTGGTCTTATCCTTTATGGATGGTCTTATCCTTCCAAAGATGCGGTTCATCTGTCCTTTCCTAATTCTTTTAGTTACGTCCTACTGAACAACAATATATATATATATATATGTGTATATATATAAAGTCTATTTTTAAATACCTGTAGAAATTTAAGCATTTCGAAGATCATGAAAAAATGAAAAAAACTTAGAAAAAGCAATTTAAAGATTTCAAATCACTAAAGAATACATAAAAACCACAATAATTGTTCCCTGTGAAAATATATTTTAATGAACAAACCTAATATAGTTCAATTTATAAATATTAAATGAAAATATAAGCTTTTATGGGAATCGAGCAATGTTCAAGAAAAACTCTGAAAACTGAAACTTTGAAAGTCCTACAGTTAGAAGTCTTAACCTAGTTCCTCCGGACACTTCTTCTTCTTCTTTTTTTTTTTTTTTTTTAATACATTGATCGATGAAATATACCCGTTTGATTCATTGTTTCTGCAACAAATCCATCTTTTTCTAAATTTCCTATGTTTCATCGTTTTAATTCTCCATTTCTTTTGAAAAATCTAACCTTTTATGTATGCTTATAACATAAGTATCAAAGATGTCTTTATCAAGGACTAAAAATGCAGAATAAAAGGATTGATCACAAAAAACAAATTCCTTTTTTATGTTTTTTTACAGAAGAAAAAGGAACAATTTGAGATCAACGAGCCGTAACCCCGAACAATAGATACATTCTTCAGAAGATTATGATGCGTAGGAACATATTTTAGAAAGAGTGCCTACTTCTCACAGAAAAGAAAAATGATAAATTGGATACGGACTGTCAAAACTTTTAGAATTTTTAAAGGAAGTCCAAATTCATTGACAAAAGATACGCAATTTTAAAGGTATTTCAAATATACTTTTTTTTTCTTGACTTGAGTAAATTTTTGGCTTAAAAAAAAAAAAAAAAATCTGGAGTGACTCCACTCGACTTTCCGAACATTGAGTAATTAACAGTTTTGTAGATAAAATAAAGAAAGAGGAGTTGTTAAACAAACAAAAGAGAGAAAACCATAATAGAGTGTTTGAGTATTTTTCTCCATATATTACACGATGTTTTATTTAACGCTACTGAACTTTGAGCCCATAGATCATAATGATAAAGAATTTTTCGTTGTCTCCCTGTAAAAACCTATAAATGCTAGATTCACCAAAATGCTTATTAGTGCAACAGTGATTTATAATATTCATATAAATTTTCAGCTCAATTGAATAAGGTGTTTTGATGCTATCGCACTTTTAAAAATTTGGTTCCATAGGCCATAATGATAAAGAATTTTTTTTATGTCCCTGTAAAAAAACTGTAAGTGCTAGATTCACCAAAATCTATACAGTTGGTGCAACTGTGACCTATAACATGTGTACAATTTTTTTGCTCAGATTAATAAGGCGTTTAGACGCTATCACACTTTTAATAATTTGGCCCCATAAGCCATAATGATAAAGAATTTTTCTTTGTGTCCCTGTAAGAAAACTATAAGTGCTAGATTCTCCAAAATCTATACAGTTCGTGCAACTGTGACCTATAACATGTGTATAATTTCTTTGCTCAATTGAATAAGGCGTTTAGATGCTATCGCACTTTTAAGATTTTGGCCCCATAGGCCATAATAATAAAGAACTTTTCCTGGTGTCCCTGTAAAAAAACTACAAGTGCTAGATTCACCAAAATCTATAGGGTTCGTACCATGGTGACTTACAATATACATACCAACTTTCAGCTTATTCGAGCAAAGCCTTTAGACGCTAGGTGTTCACTCACAGACATACACACATACATATATCATCGTAAAAATAGTGAAAACGGACTCAGGGGACCTCGAAACGTATAGAAACATCAAAATCTCAAATTCGGATTTTTGACATGATTACAATACTTTCTTCACTATAGTGTTCGGAAAGTAAAAATGGATTGTAGTGCATTTGTGCTTACTATAAAAACTCGTATTAACCGTTTACCCTTAGAATTTTAAAGTAGATCGAAGAACTTAAATGTGCTTATTTATGTACACTCATAAGAAATCAACAAATTCCTTTTAAGATTTCATATGTAATATACTGGGTGTCCTATAAGTCTATGGACATTTTAAAAATTCTTAAAAGTTGAAGGAGTTGGTAGAATTGAACGCGGTTTGCGATAGAGTTATACTCGTGAAGGGAGATTTTATTTGGTAAAGAAAAATATTAGTTAAACTTTTCCTCCAGAAAGGGCGCTGAACGGGAGCAAAACACACATTTATATGAATGGTTGGTTAGATGGTTGGGTTTTACGTCGCACTAGTGCTGCGCACATGGGCAATTGGCGACGGTCTGGGACACACCCCTAGAGGTGGTCCGGAGACATGCCATCACAATTTTGATCCTCCACGGAAGGGATGGCTCTCCCGCTTCGGCACATTTATATGAAAAACTATGGTTATTTGCATGCAAATGTTTGCAAGCATATTACTCTTATTCTATGTGTCCACCATCACCATAAATTACAGTTTGTAAACGAGTTACAACACCACCAACTGCAGCTGCATTCGGTGACTTTTAGCGGAGGTAAAGCATCTTCACGAACAGTAACACTTTATCCACCAAGTGAGCATCATAATTTCACATACAGAAGAGAAAATAAGAAATGAGCTCTCAATCGTAAAACCGTGGAATTTAGAGTGCTCTGATTTGCATATTTCTTGTTGCGTGGTTGTGCAGCTCACTCTATCGACGAAATTTGTAACTATTTTTTTTTCCCCTTTACTAAAAAAAGAGGAATATGTATCTCCCTTTACGAGAATAACTTTTTCGCAAACCGCATTCGATTCTATAAATTCCTTCAATTTTTATGAAATTTTAAAATTTTACAGAATTTTACAATTTTTTTTTCTACAGACTTATGGGACACTCAGTATATGTATATATACAGGGTGATCAATTTAAAAGAGTACCCGTTGGTTTTTCTTATTACCCTTAAATATGACGTATGTGGCAAATATTCTAACACTGAACTATAATTGTTTGAACCTTGTTTAAGTGTGGGAGACAATTTCCAACACTGCTGGACTCTTACAACTTTATTTGTGAGGTAAAACAGAAATGGAGACGCACAATGTTATTTAATCCTGTGATAATTTTATTGTTTGAAAAACATAATTTAATTCCAATTTTTTACATTATCATTCCTACATTGTATTTACATATCATTATAATTTTTACATTATCATTCCTACATTGTATTTACAATATGATTATCATTTTTACATTATCATTCCTACATTGTATTTACAATATCATTATCATTTTTACATTATCATTTCATAAGGCCCTGCAAACATCGATGAATTAAAACAGATCATAACTGAAGAAATCTCGTCAATAACACCAACAATGCTGCGAAGTGTGTCAAAAAACTTGGTTCGACGTGTTCAAAATGGTGGCGAACATTTTCAACTTTTTCTGTAAGGAATATGATAATGTAAAGAGTAAGTAACACTGTGCGTCTCCATTTCTGTTTTACCTCACAAATAAAGTTGTAACAGTCCAAAAGTGTAAGTGTTAGAAATTGTCTCACAAACTTAAACAAGGTTAAAACAATTATAGTTCAGTGTTAGAATAGTTGCCACATCCATCAGATTTAAGAGTAATAAGAAAAACCAACGAGTACTCTTTTAAACTGATCACCCTGTATATATATATATATGGACTTTTAGACTGGCGTTTCATGAGCGCTTACTTATTAAAATAGCTCTCTTCAGAATAGCTCAACTATCCCCTTTTTTAGGATTTAATTGTATTCGACACATTGTTATAATTTTATTGTTTGAAAACTCATACGAATTTAGAATTGATTTACATTTTGTTTACCCTTTATAAAATTTATACTTTCTCAGTATGAAATATGTCAAAATTTGCACATTGAAACACTTCTTTTTCGATCTATATATATATATATATATATATATATATATACAGTCGGTAACAAAAGTCTCCGAACACTAGCAAATATTCCTATGTAAAAAAAGTACACTTAATACAGTTTTGTTAAATAAATCCTTGTCGAATCCTGTTCTTAGTCAGTCTAAGAACATGATTCGACAAGGATTTATTTAACAAAACACTATTAAGTGTACTTTTTTTATATAGGAATTGCTACTGTTTGGAGACTTTTGTTACCGACTGTATATATATATATAAATTATCCCATTTTAAAACATCTCAAACAATAAATTATATCTTTAAGTTTATTAAAAAAAAATCGCATAAAATAACTTTAAAATTAAATTTTTTGCGACTTCTTTTTAAATTGATGTTCCCAAATGGAAAATTGCGTCTGAACAGTATTAAACACATTGCCTTAATATTTGCAAAATACTGTTCGAGCAATCTAGAGTATTGTAGAAACTAGCTCCAAATTATTGGTTATGAAAAATTAAATTAAATATTTATTTTGAGATTAAAATTTAAGATTCAAAGTTTACGTAAGGACTTTTCATTATTATTATTATTATTATTATTATTATTATTATTGTTCACTTCGATAAAAGAAAACTTGTTAAAAAAAAATATGGAATTAAAAAAACAGTTTAAAAAACTTCATTTTTGAAAAAGATATCTTTATAATACGAAGAAACAAAAAATCCATTGAAATGCATGAGAAGGCAGAAAAAGCGAATCTGACACATATGCAGCCTTAAGGTGATTTATTTTTAATTATTTTTATTATTGTTATTGCTATGTGGCGATTAACTAAATTGAAAATTAAATAAAAGATTTAAAAAATAATCTGGTGTGTCACTCACACGACTTTTTTTTTACCCTGAAATTTAATACTATAAATACAGGTAGCGTTTTTTTTTTTTTTTTTTTTGTTAAAAATGAAAAAAAAAATCGATAACTTTATTTTAAATTATCGCAGATCGATGGTTCAACCATTCGTTTTAAAGGTATTGGCGAGATCTTTTGAAAGATACCCATCAGGAAAATTTATTCCCCTCGAGGGGGACCCCCCCCCCCAGGGGGGAGGCGAGGCTCCTACATACACAATTTTTTTTCCCCAGTTGACTACCTCTAACACAAAAAAATATATATTCGTTTCATTTGGTTTAGTGCAGTCTATAAATGTTAAACTCTACTTACCTGAAATTTCCCCCATAGACGTAATGTATTTGAATACTTTTGAGTGTCCCTGTACACGAACCATTTGCTTCATCTCAACGAAAAGCTTAGTGTAGCATCCCTATATGATACACATTTAGAATACCGAGTTTGAACTTTCTGCTATAATTTGTTTTTGAGATATGGTGATAACAGACAGACACACACACACACACACACACAGAGAGAGAGAGAGAGAGACAGACCATTCGCTAAAAACATGATTTTAGTATTCAGGGGACCTCAGAACATGTAAATATAACAAAAACTCACGTTCGAAAGTTTGACCCTAAAACAATACTTTCTCGACCCTATGGGTAAGAGAAAGTAATAAGAAAAAAAAACATAAACCGCTTTGTATTTATTATATTTCTTTATTCAAATAAGATTTATTAAATGTGAATAAAAATTTTTAAAATAGAAAAATGCATAAAACTTTTTTTTTCGATGCATTTTTATTTTAGCTAATCGTGTTCCACCAATTTGGTTCTTACGGTAGTTATAACAAGCAGCATTATCAAGTTTGATTGAAAAAATCGATTGTTAAATTCTAAGGTTATTTCAGCTTAAAAAATATTAAAGTTGTTCTATATCTCAAACACGGTAATCATTATAATTTCAGTTAATTTTGAATGCGTAAGGGTGAGAGTAAATTTTCTATTTTTCTGTAAAGAGGTTATGTGAGGGGCAAACAGCAAGGTTCAATATCGTGGGAAGCAAAAGTGTGTCATTAGGCAAAGGTTAAAAAACAAAATATCATCACAATTGGAAAAGTGGTTGTGAACAGATAAGCATTTTAAAGACTGTTATTGTTTTATTTACCATCAATGTAATTTATAAGTTATTTATAAGACCAATGGTTGTTGATTACTATCATATTTTGAGCCACTTAACGTATACTGTAATTTATCTATAAGATTCAATCACTTTTTTCTAAATCATTGTATTACTGAAGTGATTTTTCCCCTTGAAAATTAAAAGATCTTCAATGTTCGATGTTCAAATAACTATTTGACTTTTAATTATGAATGAAAAAAGTAGTATGTTATATCCGTCACAAAACTTTCTTTTATAGCATTTTATATAGTAGTGCCACTTAACATGCACAAAAAGTTAATCACCAGAGTCTCTCTCACAATAAAGATTTTGCATCTGCAGTTTTGTGCAAAATAAACTTACACTGCGATATAACCATTTCAAAAATTTCAAAAAGTCAAAAACAGCAGCGCTTACCAGTCTACAGATATACACCTAAACTGAAAAAAAAAAAAAAATTATTTTTTATAGTGACCATTTTACATATTAAAAACGATGTATTTAAACGCTATAGGAGCTGAGATATAGCCTTCCTGTAAACGTAAAAAATTGCAACATAGCAAAATCCACCGATATGCACCCAAATTAAATCAGCGTAATTTTTCATTATGCCCCACACATAAATTAGTTTTGTGCGATTATAAGTGCACAATAAAAACTGAGATAAAACTTTTGCAATGCAACCTAGCAGCATTAATATGTTGGGAGATATTTACCAAAAATTGATAGACACCGATAAATGTAAAGATGAAACGAAATATAAATTTTTGCGAATTTCTGTTTATTATTAATTAATCTAGAGCTTCCTTTTTTTTTTTTTTTTTTTTTTTTTTTTTTGTCTCTAACACACATCTTACAAAAATGGTCAAAACGCATTGAAGAATTTTCGAAACGTATAAGACCATCAAAAACCGCGTCGAAATTTTTAATTAATCCAACACTTTTTGTCATTGAATATAGAAAAAATTAAAAATACATTAATTCAAGTGTGTAAATAATTTTACATTTGAAGAGAAAAATTATTGTTAAGAAAAACTTGTCGAATTTCTTGTGTGAGAAAGTAATTCGTAAAAAAACTTGCAGTTCATAGACTATTTTTCTCGCCAATTTTGGTCGCCAGATCGCCAAGTTTGTCATCAAAGCTGCATTCACTGAAAGTGAATGAACTACCCCTGTATTTTCACTTTGTCTGTAAAACTGCTTTCACTGCAGCAGGATAACTGAGGCAGTGGAAGAGACTTTATCTGTTGTTACAATATTATTGCAAACAACAAAGCAATTATAAAGAAATGAAGTTTTAAAAGTTTAGTACATCTTTTATTTTTTAATCCGATGTAATTTCAGTTATATATAAGATTATTATTATTTGACTATTTATGAAAAAGAAAACTGACCTCATGTTGCTATACAAAAAATACTTCTTTATATGTGTTTTACACGTGTGTAGAAGTTTAGTCCATGAATTTGGAGACACACTCTGTATATACATATAATTGCCCTTGGTAACGATGCAGCAATATTCTGGGAAATTTCAAAGTTATTTTTCTACATGTATCAACTTTTTCAATACCATTTGTGGTAAAATGCTTCATTTCCATATGTAGTTATTTATTAATTAATTCAGACTTTCTTTCTGGTTTTTAATCTTTATAATGATATATTATTATAATATATATATTTATTTAGTGAAAAAAAAAAAAAATCTTCTAATTTCTTGCAAAACTTGAATCCCGTGATTACTGCAATTTTAAATAACTGCATATAATCTTATTTACTATATTTTATGTAACCCTTTTTTTCTGGTAACAGGCCTTTCTCTCCCCCTCCCCCCCCCCGCAATGTTGCCAGATTGCACGACTTTTCTATTCAATAGCCACCAAACATTTTTAGAAGTGGCATTTGATATACATAAAAGGCGAATCGAATCATCGTCGATTATGTATATCAAATATCACTTCACAAAATTAATGGTGCCTGTTGAATAAAAAAGTCGCGAATTCTGGCAACACTGCCCCCCCCCCCTTCCCCAAGAAAAAGCTGTTGCGTACATGGGGGTTCATGAGTTCTTCGAGAATGCAGAGGCTGGAAACTTTATTTACAGAAACATCGAGAAGATTGCAGGTCTACAAAGCAAATATTAACTTCAGTTTTAGCAGTAAACACAGCTTAAATAATAGCTGTCAACAGCAAATTCACAGTAAAAAAAGGTATCAGAGCATTAACATACAGCAATGCGACTGTATTCCAAAGGGGCTCAGAACTTTTAATCCAGCAAATGCTTTGGCGAAACTAAACTAGACTGACTGATTTGGCGTAAAGTAACTTCTTAAATCCCACGTAAAAAAAAAAAAAAAAAAAAAAATGTGGAAAGTTCCAGAAACTCGTTAGCCAATAAGTTACAGCTTCTATATTTGGTTTATCGATGATAAGGATTTTCTCGTCTAGGTCGCCAAAAAAAAAAAAAAAAAAAAAAAAAAAAAAATTGCAAAGAAGCTAAAAACTCGCCAAATTTGGCGCCAAATCTATTACTAATCTTAATGCGAAAACAAGTTAGAAATGCAGAAAATTAACATCTCTTAACCTGACCAAGCCTCTTTGAATGAAATTATATAAAAATAACTACAATTATATACACAAATTCGTAACAATATGTAGTTATTTATTTATTACTTAATTCAGACTTTCTTTCTGGCTTTTAGTCGTTAGAATGATATATTATTATAATATGTATATATTTATTTAGTGAAATAAAAACATTTTCTTTTAATTTCTTGCAAAACTTGCATCACGTGATTACTGCAATTTTAAATAACTGCACATAATCATGTTTATAATATTTCATCTGACCATTTTCTTCTGGGAATAGACACTTTTTTTTTTTTTTTTTTTTCCCCTCACGAATAAGCTTATCATAACACAGCAGTGCATCAGCAAATTTGCTCAGTTTCAAAAGAAAAATATCAAATTATAATAAAACACATTGTTAAAAATTATACAACGAATAACCTTTGGCCTGTAGTTCAAATTCAATTCACAATCATTTGGATTTCAGATGAAGGCATTCAATTTACGTAATTCGTTTCAAAGAAAAGCTCTGTTGATAAATTCATTCGTGAAAAAATAACAACTATATGATGAATAGTAAATGCAAGGATATAACTCGAAAATTAATTGTATTTTTCTGAATCAAAACATCTGATTGAAGTTCCCAGTAAAACTTGATAAAAACCAATTTATATTACTGTTTTAGTTTTTGTAATAATGATGCATGCATCCGTAAGTATGGAAAATTTCTAAAATAATTTATGCGTTTCTATACATATTTCAATAAAATAACTGATAAAAACTTTGTAATACAGAACTAACATTTATGGAAATATAATGAAACAACAACACAGGTTTATGAAATCGTATTTTTCGATTTTTTTTATATAATGCGTTGGGTGTCTCTAACGTGTTTTGATACAGTGAATTCAGAAATAATTTTCTTTTTTAACACGCTTTCATTAGCTTCACCTGTATGTATGTTTGTATGTATGTTTGTATGTTTGTGTGTATAATGTATGTTTGTAACCGCTCTGGGAGCAAATAAAAAATTTATATTGTAAAAAAGAAGACTTTCCCTACGTGAACGTTGTGGCTGTGCGGCAAAGCTCCGCGTTACGAACCTAAAGGTCTAGCGTTCGAGCCCAGTCAGGGGAGATTATTTAAAAATGGTTTTTGTTTAATTCTAAATCATTTTAATTAAAGATTTAAATGTATGTAACTATTATGGTGTGTCACTCACACGATTTTCTCTTACCCTGCATTTTAATACTAAGATAGATATTTTGTGCTTTTTAGTTCACATTTCTATAAAAGCGTGTTCTTTAATTTTTTAAAACTATAATATTATTTCCTATCACGTCAGGAATTTTCACAAAGCAAGGATGAAAATCGGAAGAATTCATCCAGAGTCTATAACAAATTAGAAACTTTTTATGTGTAAAATACATTAAAATAGACTATTATTTACACAATATCCTTCAAATGTATTTCATTACATTCTTTTAGAGCATTTTACCTTGGGCACGGTTTAAGTTTTTTTTTTTTTTTTTTTTGGGGGGGGGGGGGGGGATTTTCTATGCAACATGCAATAATAATCTGCTTAACATGTTTACAATCCCTCGTCTTTGATACTTGCTTTTCATTTCCTTGATGTCTTGATGAAATAACTCTCCATGTTCTTCACTCACATCACCTAAATTTTCCTTGAAATAACTTAAATGGGAGTAGAAAAAGTGAAACTTTAAGCTCAAACAATTCCATTTTTTTGTCAAAACTGTACGTGGTGGAAATTTTTAAGGTTTTCCTTAATCAGCATCCATAAATACATCAGGAAAATATATCTCCTTGAAGATAAAAATTTCATCGACGATCTGAGTAATTTAAAAATAAAGCAAGAAATAAAGCAAGAACAAATGCAATAATTGTATTGTATTATTTTCAGAATCAAAATATCTAATTGGAGCTTTTAGTAGATTTAGATGAAAATAAAACTATTTTACTCTCTTTGTTCTTTCTATATGATACAATGTGTAAATACAGAAAATGCTAGAAATAACTTATATCTCTCTATATTTCGATACACACACAAAAAAAAAAAAAAAAAAAAAAATCTGATACACAAGTAGCATTTATAAAAACGATATGAAATACTGTTATATAAAATTTAAAATTTATTTACTATATCTGATACTTTCTACTGTTTAAACAAAATATATAAAAATCAATTAGGGGAATATCTCCTGTTATGGGCATTCCACCATATCTTTTAACTAAAATCGAATAGGGTGGATTTGAGTACTGTCAAACTTGTGTTGTGACAGTACGCAGTTTTTGTGCTAGCACGG
The DNA here is from genome assembly GCA_963930645.1 of Salticus scenicus. Taxonomy (NCBI): domain Eukaryota; kingdom Metazoa; phylum Arthropoda; class Arachnida; order Araneae; family Salticidae; genus Salticus; species Salticus scenicus. Next base: position 232,447,037 of record OZ005658.1, read on the forward strand.
AAGTGAATAGACGCATTTACTTAGTAAATGCAAGATTGAAAAAAAAAATCTGAAAAAAAACAACACAAAAGTAATTTGTGAATATTTTTAGCATGCGATAAATCGAAGTGAATAAATTTAAAAAAATGCAAGTGTAAAATATATTCATAAAGTATATTCAATATATTTTGTGATGTAATATCGAATTAAGCTAAAACGTGGATTGAAAATAGTTTTTTCTGTCATTTTAAAAATGATTGTCATTCCTGGTTGTGGGCACCCATGTTTCTTTCATTTAAAGCGTGTGTTTGACTTACAAATTGGCAAATATAACAACATAACATATTTTATTAGTGTTTTATGTATTTTTAGGCACTTTTAGCCATGTCAACCCCAGAAAAGTCAACCGATCCAAAAGAAATGAATTTTAAGGCGCTGGTTAAAGCCATTTAGAATGGCTTAGCAGATAAGAAATCCATAAAATCGACTGCTCAAGAATACGGACTTCCTCGCAGCTTCTGTGTCCCTCCAGAAGAAGCCTAGAAAAAATAAGGGAACTCCACCTGTCAAACTACTGACAAAGCGCGCTAAAAATAGGAACATCCACAGTCAGATGATGATGCCGCCTTCTGCATCATTTGTTTGGCGCACCTGCTACCATGCCGAACAAGAGCAAATTCGATCAAATGCAACGAGTATGATCGTCTGGTGCATTTGAAATGTGCCAATATACATGAAAATTATTTTATTTGCAAGCATTGTACTTCTAAATTGAAGGATAAAGAAGATGACGAATAAAATTGGAAAAATGCTGTTTTCTGTTGTTATTTTGGCAGCTGAATCCTTACAAAATAAATAAATGCTATTATTTTTTGTATTTATGGGGATTTTCTTATTATTTTTCCATTTTTAGCGGATTTTTTAGGTGTGCCCACAACCGGATACAAAATTTTTTTGGCTAAAACTTATCTCTTCCCAAAATTGGTGATAACACTTTTCTGATTGTCGGAATCGATACAGTTGCTTTATAAAACGTTAGTTAAGGGTTCTAGCTTTCTATTGGTATTCATATGTTTGCATAATATTTACTGTATCAAAAGTTATAAGCCAAAATCAAAACTGTGCCCACAACCGGAGACATTCCCTTATACGAAGGGGGGGGGGGATCATGGACTGCAAAGCGACTCTTAATTTCGAAAGTCAAATTAATCAAATTAATCTTTCGATGATTCCTGATATCTACTTCAGATGTTTTCCGATGATAAAACAATTATTTTTAAAATCGTGGGTAGCGTTAAAGTTGTCCTCTACGTGTTTCTACAATATGAAAAACCGTTTAAGAGGACTTGGTACATTTGACTTGATACTAATTAAGATTTCATATAACAGCTTATATTTCCACTTAATATTTATAAACTAAACTATATTAGGTTTTTTTTTCAGTAAAATATATAATTAGGCGATTATTCTTATGGTTTTTGGTATATTTCTTTACAGATTTGAAATCTTTATATTGAATTTGCCCAGTTTGCATTTTGCATTCAAAATGCTAAAACTTCTACTAAAAAAAGGTATGATATTTTTTTGGGTGTTTGACAGAATATACTTACAAAAATTAGAGATTGATTTTGAAATATCTTTAAAATAAATAATCTGGTGTGTCACTCACACGACTTTCACTTACCCTGAAATTTAATACTATAAATACAGGTTGGAGATTAAGAGGTAAGATAATGAGTACTGTTATGTAAACCTGTGGTAAAATAATTCAAATTAGGCTTCGGAAGAGTTTTATATGATAATTAGTTCCATGTGAGGGGGGCTACCACCTATCTCAACCCCCCGTTTCATAATGCACTCACATTTATATAGAATTTAATTCGGTTACTAAAAAATAATTTATTAAAATTATTATTTAAACAAATTATCTTTTATGATAATGCAGACGATTTCCATATTAGAGAAGTAGTATAACACTAAATATCCAAAAAAAAAAAAAAAAATGTTGAATTTATTCTCAATATTACAATATATATTTTTTTAATTAATTAAAAAAATCGATAACTTTATTTTAAATTATCGCAGATAGATGGTTCAACCATTCGTTTAAAAGGTATTGGCGAGCTCTTTTGAAAGATACCCATCATGAAAATTTACTCCCCTCGAGGAGTGACTTCCTCCTACATACACAAAAATTTTTTCCCAGTTGACTATCTCTATTACAAAAAAATATATATTCGTTTCATTTGGTTTAGTGCAGTCTATAAATGTTAAACTCTACTTATCTGCAATTTCCCCCATAGACGTAATGTATTTGAATACTTTTGAGTGTCCCTATACACGAACCATTTGCTTGATCTTAACGAAAAGTTTAGTGTTTCATCCTTATATGATACACATTTAGAATACCAAGTTTGAACTTTCTGCCATAATTTGTTTTTGAGATATGCTGATAACAGACAGACACACACACAGACATACACAGACACACAGACCATTTGCTAAAAACATGATTTTCGTACTTGGGGGACCTCAGAACATGTAAATATAACAAAAACTTGCATTCGAAAATTTGACCCCAAAACAATACTTTCTCTACCTTATGAGTAAGAGAAAGTAGAAATTGTTGTGAAACATAGAAAAAGACTGAACTTTTATGAATTTCTTTTTCAGGACACTGGAATTATCATTACTTACTAAGTAAAGTAATAGAAGAAGATTATTATTTTAAAACACTGCAGAAATGTTATGAGTGTAGCGAATTAAATATAAAATAATGCTTACTGTAGCATCCCTATGTGATACACATTTAGAATACCGAGTTTGGAATTTCTGCTACTATTTGTTCTTGAGATATGCTGATAACAGACACACAGACAGACACACAGACCATTCGCTAAAAACATGATTTTCGTATTCAGGGAACCTCAGAACATGTAAATATAACAAAAACTCACGTTCGAAAATTTGACCCTAAAACAATACTTTCTCGACCCTATGGGTAAGAGAATTTAAAAATATTAAAAATTAAAATGTAAGAAAAAAAATAATGTTTTTATTACATTTTGTAAGTTTTTATACAGACATGTACTTTTCAATACCCCCCCCCCCCCCAAAAAAAAAAAAATAAATAAATAAATAAATAAAATAAAATAAATAAATTTCAACATTTGTCTCTATATTGAATTATATAAGTAATACTAATGATCCTTTACAGGGCTACACAAAATTTTTCAGCATTACGAGAAATTTCTAGAGGTGCATTCTCAGTTGTAGTATGTGTTTTTTTTTATACTTTCCAATAATGTTGTAACGCATTTATGAGTTAGTATTTATGACATGACAAGTCAAGACTACGAAAAAGTGTTTAAAGGATTTCTTAAAATATTTATGAAATGAACATGTGCATAGACAGATTGAAGAAAGGTAGTCTCAAACCCTTTAAATCCTTTTTTGAAAGCGTTACAAACATACTTCATATTGTTCTTAAAGATTGAAAATGACTCCACTCAGTTTGCCAGACATTAAGTAATTAATGTTTGTTTAAATAAATTAAAATAAGAGAAGTTGTTTACAATAAAAACTAGCATGATGTGGCCATCACATGACTTTCTTCTATATAATTTTACACAAAATGTATTCAATACAAATTGTTTATTAAATTATCAAATTATTTTCCATTATAAATGCAGACGATTTTTATCTGACAGAATTATATCACTAAATGCCGAAAGAAAGTCATTTTTTTTGCAATTATCAGAAGAAATGCGATTTTTTTTTCTAAGGTTTTCTTTTTTCGTTAAAAAAAAAAATCGATAACATTGTTTTAAATTATCACAGATCTATAGTTCAACCATTCGTTTTAAAGGTATTGACGAGATCTTTCGAAAGATACCCATATTAAAAATTTACTCCCCCAGGGGGGGGGGAAGCGATGCCCCCACATGCACAAAAAAATTTTCCTGGTTAACTACTACTATTATCAATAATTCATATTAATTTCACAATCACACGATTAAAATAACTCTCATTATGTTATACGAAATTTTGTCCTATACTGCCATGCTAAAAATTTAGAAAAAATGCGATCACAGCGCCACCTGTTAATCGAATGATCCCCAAATCTAAACAGCACCAGATTATGTCAGAGTCCAACTAAATACCAAGTTTGGTTAAATTTCATTCATTGGTTCGTGAGATACAGCGTCCACAAAATTCGTGATATACACACACACATACAAACAGACTGGCAGACATTTTCTAAAAACAGTCAAATCGTATTCAGGACATCCTAAAACGTGTAAATCTAGCAAAACTGGAGTTCAAAAATTTTCACGAACCCAATATTTTATACATACAGAAGAAAGTAAAGAGAGAGATAGAGAGGGCGAGAGAGAAAGTTATAATAGGGTGCTTGAATATTTCTCCACATTTAGTATGTTGTTTAATTTAACGCTATTTGACTGCAGCACTCGTGCTTACTTTATTCGCCTGATGAAGGGTCGTGTGTTTTTTCGACCCGAAACAATTGTTGCGAGTTTATTGCATTTTATGGTGTTTATTCAAAGTTTGTAAGTAATATTTTTTATTAAATTATTAACGCTATTGCAGTTCATATAATTGGAGCTCATAAACCTTAATGATAAAGATTTTTTTTTTTTTTTCATTCCTGTAAAAAAGCTATAAGTGCTACACTCAATAAAATTCTATACGGTTCGTGCAATGTTAATCTATAATATGTGTATAGATTTTCAATTCAATCGAATAAGGCATGTAGACGCTATCATACTTTAGATAATTTAAGCCCATAAGCCATAGCGATAAAGAATATTTCTTTGTGTCCCTGTAAAAAAACTATATTAAAAAAAATAGAGTCACCAAAATTACTAGAGTTTATGCTATAGTGACCCATAACATACTTGCCAACTTTCAGCTCATTCGAACAAAGCGTTTAGACGATATCGTATTCACTCACACACATACATACATCATAGAAAAAATAGCAGAGCTGCACACATGGGACCTCAAAACATACAGAAACACCAAAACCTCAAGGTCGAACTTTTGTCGTGATTACAAGACTTTCCTTAAATATGAAAAGTAATTAAAAATTCGTAATTATTCTAATAATTTTAACACATCTGCATGTGTTCGTCAAAGTGTATAGACTACAAAAAAGCTAATAAGTTTGTATTATTGGCATGTATTGCTCAATGACATTTTCCAATATGTCAAAATACATGACTAAACTCATTCAATGTTTTTACATTATAATTTCTTCGAAAATTCCCTCTTCGAAATTGACTATTATTTAAAATTTTATTACACAACACCAAAATGATTTCTCAATTCAAAAGTGAATTAAAGGACAAAAATAACGATGATTGATTGGTTTGTTACTTTGTCCTTGAATTTATTTCATTATTTTTATAGAAAATTAATTACGTCATAACTTAAGGCAACATTTAATTTATTGACAGTATATAAATTTAACAACTCATTTTCGTTGTGAAATTATTGTGAATGATAAATTAATGTATTTCCTTTTTTTATATACGGACTTCTTGACCATTTTTGATAACTTCGTTCACTTTCTTTAAATTTTAAGAGATAGAAAATATGGATAAAGTGAAAAGAAAAAAATTCTGGTGCGTAACAACCACGTGACTTCCATTACCCATACTAGCTACACCTATTATAAAATGTTTTTACTTTCTTCTATATTCAATATTGGATTCTTAAAAATTTTCGACTCCTGGTTTTCGACGGATTTGCACGTTTTGAGAGGTCTGGAACACGATTTGATCATTTTTGGAAAATGTCTGTCTGTCTGTGTATGTGTGAGACAAAAATTTTGTGGTGACTGTACATCTGGAACTACTTTCAGAATTCTATATAAATTTATATGTAGATGCACATTGACCTAAATTAATACCTATCAACTTTTGGTGTCAACTGCTCAACAGGGACGCTGCTACACAGCGATTTCCGCAATTTCATGAGAGGCTGTATCTCAGGTTATATTGCGTATATTTAAACAAAACTTGATATTTGAGAAGACCATTATGCGGCATTAAGCCGATTCAATTTGAATGCTTATCGGTCAACAGGTGGCGCTACTATACAGCAATTTCCGCCGTTTAAGGGAAGGCTATATCTCAAGAACTACTGCACAGAATTGCATATAAATTTATATGTAGATGCACTTTGACATAAATTAGTGCCTGTCAACTTTTGGTGTCAACCGCTTAACAGGTGACGCTGCTACACAGCGATTTTTCCTCAATATTAGGAAAGGCTATATCTGAAGTTCTATTGTGTATCATCGAACAAAACTTAATATGTGAGAAGGCATTATGAGACATTATGCTGATTCAATTTGGATGCTTATCGGCCCATAGGTGGCGCTGCTGTACAGTAAAATTCTTCAATAACGGGAAGGCTATATCTCAACTTCTATGGCATATAACTGTATGAAACTTGATGCATGAGATAACCATTATAAAAACGCATTTTTTAAGATGTTATTCATAGACAATAAAACTGTCTTTAAAATATAATATTGCTATTAAAATATAATAATGCTTTAAAATATAATATTTGCTTCGTACAATTAAAAATATTTTATTAAAAAATTTTTCTTTCATTAGCAGAAAAAAACAAAAAACATGTTATCGCCAGTAGATTAGAAACGGGTTGATTGTACAAATGGATCATTCTGGATCATTCTATAAAATACTAGATCCATCATAAAAATTTAAAAATTTATTTTAGAAAATTTAACAGTAGAATTGTTTGCCTATTGTTTTTGTATAATGCTATAGTTCATTGCGTGATATTCTAAAACAATAATAAAACAAGTATGTTACTTAGTTTCCAAAAATTAATTTTTTTTTAAGTCTTGAGATTTTAAAAGTTAATTAACCTGGTCCTTAAATAATTGAACCCCTTTATTTTTAAAATAAAGATCCACTTTCATTTATTTAGTCATATAGTAGAAGAACTACCCTCGATTAGTGAAAAATTTGTTCGAGATGGCAAAAATTTAAATTCAAAGTGGTCAGCTTTAGATAAATTTTATTACAAACTTGTAAAGTTTGAAAATGATATATGGGTATATCAGTTGCATGTTATCATGTCTAAAATAAGAAAGAAAAAAAAAAAATAAATACATAAGAAGAAGGAGATCCACTTTTATTTATTTAGTCATATAGTAGAACTGCCCTTGATTAGTGAAAAATTTGTTTGAGATGCCAAAAATTTAAATTCCAAGCGGTCAGCTTTAGATAAATTTTATTACAAACTTTTAAAGTTTGAAATTGATATATGGGTATATCAGTTGCATGATATCATGTCTAAAATAAGAAAAAAAAAATACATAAGAAGAAGGAGATCCACTTTTATTTATTTAGTCATATAGTAGAACTACCTTCTATTAGTGAAAAATTAGTTTTACATGGCAAAAATTTAAATTCCAAGTGATCAGCTTCAGATAAATTTTATAACTTGTAAAGTTTGAAAATGATATATGGGTATATCAGTTGCATGTTATTATGTCTAAAATAAGAAAAATATATATATAAGAAGAAGAAGAACTACTTAATGACATGTTTGAAGTTTAGCCATAACAGTAATTTTCATTACCCAATAGCTAGAATTTTCCGTTGTCTTCCGGTCTCATCGGAAGAAAAAAAATCTCGTATATTTTGACCATCACAAAACTTTCGTCTATCTTTTTCTAAACAAATTCGTGCAGTACAAGTTACTTATTAAATTTATTTTCTATGATGAATTTAGACAAATTTCATCTCAGAGAAATGTAACAGTAAATGTCAAAAGAAAGTCAATTTTATACCCAATAGACGACATCTGAAGAGAAAAAAAATATATATATATATATATATATATTTTTAAGTGATACAATAAAGATAAAACAGACAAAATTTAATCATCTTTAAAAGTGTAGTGGACATGAAACTTAAGGAAGAATTTTTCATATCGAATATCGAATTCCTATCTCAAAACATTTCGAATTTGTACAGTATACCCCCTCACCTGCCCTTGGAAAGAGAGAGAAATTCCAAGGCGCTCAAAGTCATGTGTGTAATTTTTTTTTAGAATCCGTCAGAAGTGTATTTGTACGACGGATAAACAAAGTCTCACATTTACAAATAGACCAGTATATCATTTACAGCCGATTCCGATTAGAAAGATTTTTCACATAATATGAAAAACTATGTAGGGTAGGTGCTCCAGTGATTGGCATGCTCGAGTAATTGACATCTATCCCGAAATAATTAATGAATAAGAAAAATAACAAAATCATATATTTTAGATATAAGAATTTTAACATTTTATGTCAAACACTGGAGCATAGGGTGCTAATAACTGGTAAAATGAATAACTAGCAGTGTCAAACACTGGAACATAGGGTACCAATTACTAATAAAAGAAAAAACTGGCAATATCAATTACTGGAACATTAAGAGGGTGTCAAATAAAAATTCATAAAAGAAAAAAATAATTGTTATCAAATGTATATATTTAACATATATGTATGGTTCTGAATGTCTTTCATACCATATGTACTAACTTAAGATTTCTAAAAATATTTTCTCATGACTAGAACATTAAAAACATCAATAATTGCTCTAAAAGTGTCAATCACTGGTGCACTTACCCTAAGTACTTTTTATTTATTAAACTTTTTTTTTTTTTTTTTTTTTTTTTGTAAGAATTTGTTTATTTAAGTATATATTTTAAGATTTCAATAATTTCAGTTTCAGAATAAGCAATCAATTTACAGAAATTCAACTTTACATTGTATTGTGCTAGAAACGTTTTAGTTGTTTACCATATACGATCAAATTTGAATTTAAAAAAAAGGACACAATCTCTATATACAATAACTGAACCAGAGCCATTACAATTACTTTAATAACTTATCAACCTGTTATCAAGTGACCATTAGCCGCGTTAATAAAACAGGAATATTTGAAGATAATTTGATGGCTATGTTGAAGAAACAATAAGCATTCCTGTCTGATTGGGCAAAAAATTAAATGTGACACACCAACATGCAGACAAACATGAATAAAATTACACTTCTTTGAGGTCAGAGTTCGTGTAACGAAGTGCTATTATATGCGTTCTAGATTGCACACTCGACGATGTTGGTGAGAACATTCTCATTAATTCGTTATTTTTATTTGGAGGGTTTTTTTTTCTTTTTGGCATTTGTAATTGGTTTATATTTAGTTCTAAGAATATTTTATGGAAAAGCCAATAAAGGGAAAGTAAATAAAAATATTAGACCTGTTTAAATTCCAAATATATATATATATATATATATATATATATATGTAATAATGATGATCTATTAAGCATAGTAGAAGCCAAGCAACAGATACAAGATCACTGAAACACCAATGACCAATAAGATTTGAAAAAAATTTATCAGTGGATGAAATACACTAATGTAAAGAAACCAGATATATTAATTAACAGCTTGCAAAACAAACGAATCAATAAAGTAACACAACAAATCTTAACATAAAACCATAAACTTTATCAAAATTTGTGAAAAACTAATTTAAGAAACTTAAGATAGGAAGGAAGGAGGCAGGCGGCAAGCCTATACATAAACAGTTAAATTACTGAATCACTAAAAAGAAAATTACATTATGTTCTTCCTTTTAATACCAAATTTTATGGTTTAGTGAAACTTTAATAAAATGCAAATCTGCATCACAATATTTTTTAAAAATTCCGTTTTCATAATCAAAATATTCACAATCATTAAAATAGTTCTCTTTTTCAAAAATTGATTTATCACATTCTTAATATTTTATTTTTGAGTCAAAATATAACTATGCACATTTTTCGCATTTTTTAGATAGAAAACAAAATATTAAAAATGTGAAAAATTAATTTTTCAAAAATGAATACTAACTTAAAAAATTTGAATTTTCTGAATGGGAAAATGAAATGAATATATATATATATATTAGAATACTGAATATTTGTGGAAACAAATTTTCCCATACAATAATAAGGGCCTTGTCTGTTGGGCGAGAGTAGGTATTATCCGCTCTTAATAAAATACCAACACATACCAGTTGATAGTAAAAAATACACGTTAAAATAATAATAATAATAATTTTTTTTTTGAAAGAAAATTTATTTTTTGTATTTCAGTTCAATCTGAAATGTATCAAAATACCAAAACTAAATGCAAAACTGGTGTACAAACGATAAACAGACAATAAGACTTCTTCACGCACCATAAATTTTAAGCTAGGTTTTTGCCTCTAAGGCAGTAGCACGTGTTTTTTGCACCTGATGAAGGAAGGCTACGTCCTTTCGAAACCGGTTGTGCTGGCTTAAAATTTATGGTGTGTGAAGAAGTCTTATTGTCTATGTATCAAAATAGTTTATAGAAAATTTTAATCTATAGTTTAACTGAAATTAAGTTTCAAGTTATGTTCCTATGTTAAAAATCTGTACTTCTTTTCATAATCTGTTTTATAATCTGTAATTATATTGAGAAGATATTAAGACAAAAATTAATATTACTGTTTCAAGAGAGATGAAGAGCTGAAGTATAGATGAAAGTATAAGAGGATTAAATTCATGATTACAGTAGATTTAAGCTTATAAAGTGTAAACTGATTCTAATTGACTTACATATACGCGCGTGTATCATGTTTTTATTAACCCATTTGTGTCTTTATTTACTCTTCCTCTCGTTAAAAAAAAAAAAAAAAAAAAAAAAAAATTAGAATTGGGTCATCTTCCATTACTTAAAAGGTGGTGAATTAGTAATAATAAGAAAATAAATTACTACATTTTTTATTAAAGATAAGATAATTTATAATTTAAAAAATCATGGAGTAGCAATTGAAATCAAGAAATTATGTATGTAGATGGGATTTGAACGGAAATAAGCGTACTTTTAGGGAAGCACATTTCATTGTGTACTTACTAAGCTATATAGTCACAAGTTTTACATTTAAAATATTTTTTTACATAATAAGTATGTTTGGAGCATGAACTTCAAAAAATATTTTGTTTATTGTATGGGTATGATAAATTAATTTTTGTTCCTGAGCTGTTTCCGTAGAAATAGTAAAATGCAGTAAAGCAATTTCATCAATTCTATTAAAAAAATAATAATAATGCTTTCGCTTAATTTAAAATATTCCTGTATATTGTCTATAAGTTATATACACACTAGATTGCGTACTTAAATTTAGTCCTATATGGAAATCCCTAACACAACCTAAAATGCATTTCCAGAAGTTTCCAAGTATAGACCAAATACACTCAAACTCTTTTAGGTAACCCTGTAAACGAACGATTAACGATGTCCATAACATATTGTACGCAAAACATGCTTTTATGCATTTAAAGAATATATGTTATTTTCAGTTTCTTTAAATAATTTTGGATGTCCTTATACACGAAACATTTGCTTGATCTCAACGAAAAGTTTAATGTAGCACTCCTATATGATACTACTCCGATTCAAAAAATTAGAATAATGAAAAGAAATATGGTCAAGGGAAATGAAAATCGAATTTATCAAATAAATAATCAACAATATCAAATATAAAGTACTATAATATGAATCTGCATATTTTGCAGATTATAAAAATGTAAACACATTACAATGAAATAGAAAATATATTTAAATCGGCTAACAACAAAAAATTCAAAATATTAGAATACTTTCTAACATGGTTCAAAAAATTAGAATAATGAAAATATATTGAACATAATTTAAACTCTAAGTATTTTTACTTGCTAATCAGTACTTTGTTGCATCACCCTTAGCTTTAATGACAGCTCTTAAACGTTTTGGCATGTTTTTAACTAAAGGTTCACAATCTTTTTTATCCAAATTCGCCCATATGCTCTTTATACTAGAAATAAGTTCTTTTTTGTCTCTAGGCGCAACTTCTTGAAGTCGTTTCTTCATAATTCCCCACAAATTCTCGATAGGATTTAGATCGGGTGAGTTTGCAGGCCAAGGGAGTACAGGTATGTCCTTCTCTTTGAGCCATTTAGTTGTTGATTTGGAAGTGTGGGGAGAAGCTGAATCTTGCTGAAACAAGAAATCGTCATCACATAAATCCTCAGCTGAAGGAATCATGAAATGTTCAAGAATTTCTTGATAGACTTCTGAATTGACTGTTGTGGAAACAATACACAACCTGCCTGGGCCTTCAGCAGTCATGCAGCCCCATACCATAACAGAGGTCGCAAATTTAAACGAACGTTTTAAACATTCTTTCTTATAAGCTTCATGTTTGAGTCTCCAGACACGTATACCTTGATTTCCGTGAGACACACAAAACACACTTTCATCGCTGAAAAGTATCTTTTTCCAATCGTCGTGATCCCAAAATAGCCTTTGTTTACACCATTTAACTCTAGCAGCCCTTTGCTTAGATGATAAGAATGGCTTTATCTTAGGCACACGTGATCTAAAACCTAATTTGCGAAGTCGTCGTAGTGTTGTAGATTTGGAGACATTTATACCCATTTCTTTCCATTTTCTATGCACATATCTCACACTCCGAAAACGATGTTTCTTCACAATCTTTTTCAATGGGGAAGTTGCATACGGAAGGAAAAACAATTTCTTTTAATTGTAATCGATAAAATCAATCTTGGGAATCCGAAAAATCCAATTAAAATCGTAAAATTATTTCAAATTAACTTTTAATTAACGTTTTAAAATCGCCAAAAACCAAAACAAAACCACGTGATCCGAAAACGCTCCGTGAGGGGATTGACGTCACAGTACACGAAGTGTGAATGTTTACACTCTTTTACCGCTTGCTTTTCTTTTTGTTCGCTCTATTCTAATCTGTATTTTATAGTTTATTCTTAAAATTTTTACCTTTTGTAAGAAATAACTTAAACCTTCCATAACTATACTATATCTTATATATATATATATATTTCTATTTTTATTTGTATAATGTCGATTTTGGATTTGTAAAAGAGCAATCGGATAATGTTCCGAAAATAGATGCTGTTTCCATATTTTCATTTTTGAGAAGAAACCTCGATTTTATTAGCGCATAAATATAGGAGTAGCTAAAGCTAAACGATCTAGATTTGTTCTGTATTCATATTTTGAAAATTATAAACGTCTTCATAATAGAATTTTAGCATTGCTTTAATATATTAGTAGTATTTTTTTACATTTCTCTAATTTTTTAGATGCTTGTATGTGAGAATATTTCTTTTTTCATAATGTATGCTTAAAGATTTAATTATAATTAAAATATTCATTAAAATTTCATAGTACATAAAAATATATTTTACTGATTATTTATTTTATTATTATTATTTTTTTTTAACCAGAATTTTTTTAATTATGTTATTTTATAAATAATATATGATTACTAGCAGACCCGGACACGCGTTGCTGTGACTAAGTTATACGTTGAATTATACGGCTGTAAACTATTTAGTACAGTCAAATTATTATTTACGAACAAAGACGAAAACGTTGTAGCCGATGTAAAAACCCACAGGGTTGAGATTTGAAACTTAGGTCAAAATTTGGAAGCGATTGATAAAAATTTTCGTAGTGTTGATATTAAGCACAAATTAATTTTATTGTAGGGTCCTATAAATTTTAATGGAGAAGTGATATATATTATTTCTAATGCTACTTTGGATAAAATTGCTAAAATGACTAATATATAAATTAAATTCTATTAAAATTCTATTAAAATAAAAGTATAAAAGAAACAGACGATTTTAAAATCAATTTTTATAGAGGAGTGAAATATAATATATGCTATAATGGATAATTTTACTATAAAATGACCTGATCATTTTAAATATTTTAAAGAGGGCAACAGCTGTAGTTATAAAAAGGAAAACAATAAGGCTAAACCAGAAAAATAAGTAAATTTGATAAATATTTTAAAACTTTAAAATTGGAAATCTTATGAAATATTGGACATTTAAAGTAAATACATGTATCATTTTAAATAGAAAAAGATTTTGGAAAAGTTTAGTGTATTTTAACGAAGTGATGAGAAGTTTTTGAGTATGTTAAAATTTTAATAGTAAATTCAAGTTAATAAAGATGGGAAAAATTGAGGATTAAGATAAAAATAATTATAAGATAAAAAAAAAAAAAAAACTTTCTATATACCATGCTTTTAAATTTTAATATACTAATAATATACTAATTAAAAGGAAAATGATAAATATTCTACCATAGTTTGAAGTCAAATTTGTTTTCAAATGTCTAAATAAAATATCTGATGTAAGATACTAATATTTTGCAGCGGAATAGATTTCATTTCTGTCATCCTTGGCGAAAAAAAAAGAATATCGCCAAATTATCTGGCGAAAATATTTAATTCCTTTCAAAAATCATGGTTATTTTAACAACTTATATTAAAAGAGTAATGAATAATATGAAACAATATTTCGTACAATACATATTACATGTCATACATACGTACAATGAATAATACATATTACATTTCGTACAATGCATACATCTGGCATGTATATTTTCGTGTTACGCTTTTGATCGCCAAATAATAATAATAATAATAATAAAAGCCAAGGGCGACAGAGTTTTGAAATTTAAAATTAAAATTTTGTCAATTTGACAGAAAAATAATTCAATCTCTAACACCCGCGATAACTAATACATATCTATACCCAAATATAAGGATTAAAATCGGGAAATAAATTTCCTCGATTTTTAATAATTTCTTACAAAAAATCCAGTGGGCAATTAACATAGGAAATCTTTTTCTTGGCTGCACAGACGGTCAGTGAGTCACACTTCGCTTGCGTATAGAACTCATAGATATAGTATAGCATATATAGAATAGAGTGATCATTAAGGAGAAAAAAGTTATTCCTTTTCATTTGGGAAAAGACGACGTTTTTACCGAAATATGGCCGCCTTTCCCAGAGTGAATACACACGGGAATACATACTAATATTTTAGCAAATAAAATTTATGAATAATTTATTTGCTAAAGGGGAATGTAAGACTCCAGATACATTTTCAAATTCATATTTCATTCATTCTTTTTTTTTTTTTTTTTTCAATACCACTTAATGGCTGTTTCCAAAGCTTTTTTTTTTTTTTTTTTTTTTTTTTTCGGCATCAAAAATCTTTGTACGATAACATGGGGATGAGAGATCTATATATATTACTATATCTATGATAGAACTACATTAGCACTTTATCAATGTGTATAAAATCTTTAAATTGATTATGACGTCAATTTTCGTGAGATGCATAATTTAACTTTTTATAATTTTTTAACGTTCACGTTTGATTAAATGTATTTATGTTATTTTTATGTCGAAAGAAAATGAACTCGTATTTTTTTTTTTTTTTTTTTTTTTTTTTTTGGCAACAATTAAATTAATGGAACTCACAGATATTTTGGAGCAACTTTAATAAAGGTCTATAATTAACAAATAATTGCAATAAAACAATATTGTGACAATAAATTGAGATAAAAACTATCCTATCTCTCAAGTTGGACCAAACTGCACACAGTGTGCAAAATTTCATTAAAATCGGTTTCTTAATTTAGGAGTTTACCCCGGACAAACATCGTGACACGTAATTTATATATATATATACAGATTTTATAGAGCAGTCATTAATTATGTATTTAATATTTACTTCATGTTTTTGCAACGAAAAAAAATGTTATTTTCAAATTGCATTATTTATTTATTATTTATTATTTTATTTTATTAAAAAAAATTTACTTTTTATAATTTTTTAAGTAATATATATATATATATATATATATATATATATATATATATATTTCAATTTTATCCATTTATTTTTCCATTTAATTTTCTTAAATTTATTTGAATTATATTGTTCTACGTTGTTTACATTAGCAACGGCTGTTACACAACTATTTATTTATTTAATTCATTCATTTCAAAAGGAAAATATAATTAAATGTTTTTATCGGGAAAATGTTACTATCGCATAAAGGATTAGTCTTGTTAAAATTTAAATTTAATAAAAACTTATTTATTATTTATTTAATGCCTTTGAAAGGAAAATCTTTTGTTATTTATTTATTTATTGTACTAATCGAAATGAAATGGTAATATAGCAGAAAAAGTGATTGCAATAAAGTACATGGTGCCAAAATTAAAGTATATTTAATAGATGCTGAGATACAGCTATCCTTAAAATCTTAGTTTTTGAATAATAGCAGCTTTCGCCTCCTGATATGTACACAAATTGAAGTGCCCACGAAAGACATTGCTGCGGGCAATAAGAACCCAGATCCAAAAAAGCAGGGTACACTGGAGGGAAAGAAGTTGCCGCAGCGAATAACCAAAACGATGTTAAGAGCGATTTCAATGAATTTATTTTTTAATTATCTATTTATTTATTTTTTGTTTATAGAATGATATAAAAGAAATAAGTTTTTTATTTTTTTTTTTTTTATTTTTATTTATTAAATTTAGCGACCAGCGAAGCAGGCGAAGACCGTCAGTTATAGTATATGCAAGGGTTGTTCCAGGTTTACTTTTGGGGCTCATTTTTGTGAAAAACATTTTTTTTTTTTTTTTTTGTTGTTTTTTTTTTTTTGTGAAAAACAAAATAATTTTGTGAAAATTTATTTCTTTTTATGATAAAAAGAATTATCACACGAAACCTTTCACTTAAGAAGTTACTCTATCTAATGTTCATTATCAAGTTAACAGCATATTACTGAGCCAAGTATACACACTCATTAAAAATAATATTGTTAACGTGGAAAACTTTTACAAAATCATCATCTTTTTAAAAATAAATCTTGAGAAAGGCCTGTTGTTATGAATCTGAATTTTGTGAAGAGACCCATTTTATGGATTTGTATTTTCTAAAGGGGCCCATTTTAGATATTTGGATTTTGTGAAGGGGAAGCAAATGGGTCCCAGTTTTTATCTGGATCGACCCCTGATATATTCTAAACATACTAAGGCTTCATTGATAAATGAATTTAATATATATATATGTACACACTGGTGGACAATTGCTAAGGACGGATGACAATAGCTTAGTTATTGTCCACCAGTGTATATATTGCGTTTGATTGCTGAAATTTACTGCAAATTTTTAATTAATTATTTAATACCATTCATATTTATAACTAGATCATGTATAACTTATAAGGTATTATTACATTTAATATATATTTCATGTATTTATTTTATTTTAAAGTACTTTATATCTTTCCTATTGCTAAATGTTGTTATTATTATTACTTTCTATTTCTATTAATATTTTCTTTCTATTTTTAAATTTTTCCAAATAAAAAAGTAATTACATTATAAAAATAACTAAACGCGTTTCTATATATATATACATATATAAATAATATTAATATTTTTGTACGGAGACCTTCTTTTAAATTTATTTATTTATTTAGAATGATAAGCGCATGTAATTTTCCTTAAATACTTTTCAATTTCTCAAACTGCATCACTATAATGTTTTTAATTATTCACAATCTTCAGCTGCTATTTTAATAGAAATATTGTTAAGTTATAATATTGAAATGTAGTATTAAAAAAGTTATATATATATATATATACAGATATACTGGCATCTCATAATTATAAAAGTAATCTAATTTAGGTTAATTTAGCATAAACTATTCTAGATTATTTAAGCAATGAAAATATGCATATTATTCAGTTAAATATTATTACTCAATCGCAATATTTTATTTCTGTACTCAGTCTATAATAATAATAAAATAATAATAAATCTATAAAACATAATAAAATGAAACAAAACAAGTATTTAAAAGATACATCTTTGGCATAGCATACTAAAAACATTCTTTAAGAAAATTCTATTGATCAACTATTATTTCGATTATAGTTTAATTTGGATTAATAACAGCAGGCGAGTACAAAAAAATATCATTGAAACTTGGTGTTATTTATAGAATGAAGTGATGTTTAATGAGTTCAAATAGTTTTAATATATTTTTTTTTAAAGAAAGAATACAAAATTTCGCTGAATGCACGATTTTTCTTTACAATACAAGAGGGAGAAATTCAGCCGGCAGTTCATTTCATGGATAGTGACGTCGCGATAGGTTTTATCACGTGACGCAGCGTTTTCCCGCCAACATGAGAACTACGTCTTTTAAAGTTAATTTATTAAAGCATCCGGTTTTCAAATATGCATAAAAATGGTATCAAAATGTTTGTATTTTCATGCTCTATCATTTACAAGTCAAAATGAAAAATGTGCAATTTCCCCATTGCCTTTCATCTCTTCTTGAAGTTACTGGCTTTCGACCACTTTTAAAGTGTTTATTTTGAAAACACTTATTATTAGAATATTCTCTCAAAACTCTACTCACACTTGCTTGAGAGCATTTCACTTCTTTTGCTATAAAAAGTTGTGTTTTTCCTATTTCGTGCAAGTACACAATACGATATTTCACAGCCTCAGATAAATCGCTCTTTCGTCCCATATTAAGCAAATACTACGCTACAATCAAATGCCAAACGACTTTTCATTTTCAACGGAGCACATTTTATAGTCCCACAGATGTTAATCCCGCAGCCGTTCTCTCAACTTATAAGAAAAATTTGAATATTCTAATTTTTTGAACCATGCTATCGAGGTATTCTATTTCTTTGAATTATTCTAATATTTTTTAAATAGTTAATTATTAATATATCAGATAAAAATAAATATTTATGTTATATTTATAAATGCTCTGAAGATAATTAGATACTTTTAATATATTTTTTCCTGGACGCAGTATGCAAATTGACGCGTTACCAACATCAAACTCATTCTTTTTTACATTATTCTAATTTTTTGAATCGGAGTAGTACAGATTTAGAAACCCCTAGTTTACATTTCCAGCTGCTGTTTATTATATTATTATTATTATTATTATTATTATTTTAGATTTTTTCTAGTTAATTTCGTATAAATTGTATTAATTTCGGACGAGTGAAAATAATTTTCAAACTTTGTACGCAGGAGATTTTTGGTTCTTCTGTAAATAATTGGTTTTTCTGAAATTATAAAACTAATTCAGCTGATTGTTTTCAGGTGATAAAAGACACTTGTAAGAATATATTTCCTTGGCATTTTTCCAATATTTTAAATATTATTGAAAAAAAAATCGAATTTGATAAGAAAAAAAAATTTGAAATAATCATATTGGGGATTTCATAATTAGGGGAAAAAAAAGCCTAATACATATTTCAAAGTAACTGATACTAAATAAATCCTCAAATAGTAAATAAAATTGTTCAAGTTGTTTACAAGAAAAAATGTAACTAAGTTGCGTTGTCGACAATAAAAACTATTTAGGAATTGGAGATTGAAACAAAAACAATTAGCTGATACTGTTAAGTAATTCTTATTAAACAATCCCTCTCACCAAAAAATCATCAAAATTCATCAAGTCGTTTGAGAGAAAGCGAAAGGATATATCAAAGTTGAGCCATAAGGAGCATTGTCCGTAAGGACCGACAAAACGCTATACTCCCCTTAAACCTATATAAACAAAAAGCATTGACGATAGAAATTTCTATATCAGGATTTACTTTGCTATACATAAAAGACATTTAATAAATCGGTTTTTGTGTCTCAATTAACGATAAAGTCAGCATACATATTCATTCAATTTAGAAACAACCGTTATCAAGATGTTGTAGGACAAAGAAAAAATTACTACATCTTCAGAGAACGTGAGGTAGTACAGTCGGTAACAAAAATCTCCGAACGCTAGCAAAAATTCCTGTGTGAAAAAAGTACATTTAATACAGTTTTGTTAAATAAATCCTTGTCGAAGCATGCTCTTAGACTGACTAAGCACATGATTCGACAAGGATTTATTTAACAAAACTGTATTAAGTGTACTTTTTTTATATAGGAATTCTTGCTAGTGTTCGGAGACTTTTGTTACCGACTGTACACTGTAAAAAATTACGATATTTTTATAATAGAATATGGTGGCAAAAAAGGGTGCCATCACATTCTGCTGTTAAGTAGAATAATCTAAAGAAAAAACATCTATAGAGAGACTCTTTTACAGATGTTTCTTTCGTAATTTATTCTGCTGTAAATATTAGCGTAATTTTTACAGTGTACTCATTCATATAGTGACCCTATATCCTCGAAATTCGAGGACAGCCAATGATTTGAAATCGTTTTACTACGTTTTGAAAAATTCTCGCAAAGAAATTATTTTTCATTATTATTACGTTTTTAGTCCTATTTTATTTAGCGTAAAATAATTACCCGTTACATCCAAAAATATTGATATAATTAACCGTTACATCCGTTATGGATAATTATACTTTTAACGGCATTTTACTCTAATATGGTCCTTGTATTCATCGATAACGGGTCATGAAATAGGGACATTCGTGAGATTGTTGTGAAATCTTCTGAATTATTTTAAATATTTGAAACGTTTAAATATTTTTAAACTTCCAAGACAACCGATACTGGTAATAATATCGACCGTTACCACCAATATCTCTAATGTTTGGACATTTAAAATACTCTAATTCTCAGCTAAAATCTGGATAAAGTTATAGGCTTTATAAATGTACCTTTTACGCACATTTAAATCTATGTAAAAGGAACATTAACACAGAAATTTCTATGTCAAGATATATCCACTATGCTATACATAAAAGACATTGAAAATATCTGTTATTGTGTCTCAATTAACGATAAAGTCAGCGTACGTGTTCATTCAATTTAGAAAGAGCCCTTATCAAGATCCTGTAGAACAAAGAAAAAAATTATTACATCTTCAGAGAGCCGTGAGATGGTACTCATCAAAGACCGGTCATGAAGTAAGGACATCCGTGAGATTGTGGAGGGTAACACCGGTAACACCGTTAACTGCTAAAGGCGACAATGTTATTGCTCGAGGTCAGCCTTTAGTAAAGGTTCACCTTGACCTTGTCTTGGCTAAGTAGCATTTCCTACTTGCTTATCCAGAGAAAAGTGGCAGATTTGCTCGGACTTATAAAACATTCAGGTGAATGATAAGCTATTAAATAATAACAGAGTAAAAAATAAAAGTACTCTAAAAATCAAATTACTATATTAAATACCTACTATTGAAGACATTGGTGAATATATTCAATTGAAAATGCGAAAATTGAGTCATTTGAAATATATATCAAATTTAAAGGCTGAAAAAGAAATATTTACAGTTTTTGAGAAAAAAAAAGTTACCTACGCTTTTGGCATAAAAATGAATGTATAATTTTCATTTTTTTTTTAATGCAAAAAATTAAGGCGACAATGTTGCTGCTTCAGTTTGGTCTTTACCAAAGGTTCACCTTGAACTTGTCTTGACTAAATAGCATTTCCTACTTGCTGATTGATCGAGAGAAAAATAGCAGATTTGATCGAACTTACAAATCATTCTGATGAATGATAAGAAGTTAAATAATAACAGAGTAAAAAATAAAGGTACTCCAAAGATGAAATTTATATGAAATACCTACTTACATTGGGAACATTAGAGAATATATTGAATTGAAAATGCGAAAATACAGTCATTTAAAATATATATTGAAATTTAAAGGGTGAAAAAGAAATATTTACAGTTTTCCTAATGCTTTTAGCATAAAAAAGAATGTATAATGTTTCTTTATGTAAAAAATTAAGGCGACAATGTTGCTGCTACAGTTTAGTCTTTACCAAAGGTTCACCTTGACCTTGTCTTGACTAAATAGCATTTTCTACTTACTGATCAAGAGAAAAGTAGACGATTTGCTCGGACTTATAATCATTCATATGAATGATAAGAATAACAGAACAAAAAATAAAAGCACTCCAAATGTGAAATTATATTAAATACCTTATTGGAGGCATTGGTGAATATATTCAGTTGAAAACGTGAAAGTTTGGGTCATTTGGAATATAAATAGAAATTTAAAGAACGGAAAGAAAATAGTTACAGTTTTCGAAGCAAAGCTATCAACGCTTTTGGCGTAAAAAGTATAAAATTAAGGCAACAACGTAGTTGCTCAGGTTTGGTCTACACCAAACACTCAACTTTACCTCGTCTTGACTAAATAGCATTTCCTACTAGCTGATCGAGGGAAAAATAGCAGATTTGCTCGGACTTATAAATCATTCAAATGAATGATAAGATATTAAACAATAACAAAGTAAAAAAATAAAAGTACTCCAAAAACGAAATTATATTAAATACTAACAATTGAGGACATTAGCGAATACATCCCTTCTCATATTTATAAGGATACTTGATGTTTTGAAATAACTAGTGGATGAGATTGTGCTAAGCGCACTTAATATATCTAGTATTCTAAAAATCAAAACTGTTATAGTTTTTGTAATATAAAACAAAATTAATAAAAAAATAATGCAAACTATTTTTTTTTCTTCAAGTTTTTAGATGTTTATAATTATAAAGAGAATCAAGGTTTTTCCTTAAGAGGACTCTCT